>JAGIQG010000016.1:23831664-24261200 GCA_024679065.1 Sphyrna mokarran | reverse complement strand
TTCTTACTGAGTTCTTAGCAGATAGAAGTCAGAGGGTGGTGGTTGATGGGAGATATTCATCTTGGAGTTCGGTGACAAGTGGTGTACCTCAGGGGTCTGTTTTGGGGCCCGTGCTGTTTGTAATTTTTATAAATGATCTGGATGAGGGTATTGAAGGATGGATTAGTAAATTTGCAGATGACACTAAAGTCGGTGGAGTGGTAGATAGTGAAGAGGGGTGTTATAGTTTGCAGAGGGATTTGGACAAGTTGCAGAGCTGGGCCGAGAGGTGGCAAATGGAGTTTAATGTGGAAAAGTGTGAGGTAATGCACTATGGCAGAAATAATAAATGTGTAGAGTATAGGGCAAATGGTAGGATTCTTAGTAGTCTAGATGAACAGAGGGATCTTGGTGTGTATGTGCATAGATCCCTGAAAGTAGGCAGTCAGGTCGAGAAGGTTGTTAGGAAGGCATATGGAGTCTTGGCTTTTATTGGTAGAGGGATTGAATTTCGGAGCCGCAACGTCATGTTGCAACTGTACAAAACTCTAGTGCGGCCGCACTTGGAGTATTGTGTGCAGTTCTGGTCCCCACATTATAAGAAAGATGTGGAGGCATTGGAGAGGGTACAGAGGAGGTTTACCAGGATGTTGCCTGGTATGGAGGGCAGGTCTTATGAAGAGAGGCTGAGGGATTTGAGGTTGTTTTCGTTAGAAAGGAGGCGGCTAAGAGGGGACCTTATCGAAACATATAAGATGATTAGAGGTTTAGATAGGGTGGACAGTGATAGCCTTTTTCCTAGGATGGAGAAAGCTAGCACGAGGGGACACAGCTTTAAATTAAGGGGTGATAGTTATAGGACGGATATCAGAGGTAGGTTCTTTACCCAAAGGGTGGTTCGGGAGTGGAATGCCCTGCCTGCAGCAGTTGTAGATGCGCCAAGTTTGGTGGCGTTTAAGAGGTTAGTTGATAAGTATATGGAAGAGAAGGGAATGGTTTAGTTTGGAGGGGCATTGCTTTTTATATTGGTCGGCGCAACATCGAAGGCCGAAGGGCCTGTTCTGTGCTGTAATGTTCTATGTTCTATTCTCTGCCGTGTGTCTTTCACAATATGTCCACAACAAAGTTAAGTTGACACGTATTCAAGTGATCTTTAAAGAGTCATTTTCCTTTAATCATGCTGGAGTTTGTTTAGTATCAGATTTTTAGCCTTTGCCTCAATGTAAAAATCTTTCATTAGACTACTTCTGAAGTTTTGCGTTCTGTTCTAGGCTCTAACACCTCACGAAGGACATATTGATCTTGGATAGGTTGCACACTGAAAATTATAATGGTTACATTATGAGGAGAAATTATGTGGACTAGGCTTGTATCCCCTTGAATATCAAAGATTAAGGCGTGATTGAATTGCAGTGTTTAAAATGACTAAAGTTGTTGGTGGAAAGAAACTATTTCCTCTTGGTGAGGAGTTAAGAACAAGGGGACATAACTTTAAAATTGGAGCTGGGCCATTCAGGAATGTTGCCAGAGAAGCAGCTCTTCAAACAAATCAAGCTGCTCTCTGCACCCCTCTGCTCCCCCCTCCCCCACCACACACACACACATACACACACACACGTTTATTAAGAGCTTTTGGGTCTAATGTATAAGTAGTCTTCTGTGCCCCCATTTTCTCCTGTAAGTGTTGATTTCTTTGTAGGTTATGTTTCCATGGATGTCAGTCTAAGTGGTCATAATTCAAGTGTGACATTCCAAATGGGCATTTCCAGGATATTAAACTGGAAAGGATTCTACAGTTAGTTTAAATCCATACGCACTTCACAAGGTTCTCTGAAGAGCAGTTGGGAGTGTGAGCCTTATCCAACTTATGCCTTCCCTCACCTATCCCACAAAACCAAGCATCAGAACGTTTATACCGCCCTTGTTGATGAGATCAGCACAAAGATAAAAACTGGACTTTCTAAGTCAGTTCCACATTTAATAAACATCCTGAACAATCTGCAGAGCATGAGAAGGAAAGGATCTTCCAACAGAAGTTGTGGCCATTTTTTTTAACTTTTGCCAGTTGCACTAGAAAGTGTCATGTGTTAGGGAGAAGAACTGATCCTTGAGAGAGGGAAAAATGAAAAGGGTTAGTAACTATCTGTGAGAGGGAGTACAGGTGTCAGTGTTTTTGATCGAAATGTTTCTCAATTCTAGGAGAAATCTACAAAAGAAACAAAGAAAGTAAAGACCAATTCTACTGAGGACACCGTGTCCAAACCAGATACGATAAAGGAAGATGAAGAGCCAGATGAGGCAGAGATTGATGGTGAGGCTGAAGAATTTGATGATGAAGATGATGATGATGAGTCAGTAGCTGAGTTTTCCTCAGCAGATGAAGATATTTTACAGAAAGCAGGTAAAAGCATTGCCTTGTTTATTGAAGTTTTTTGTGGTAGTACTGTACTGTTTGTTTCACTGAGGGCTGAGAGACTTTGTAACTCTCTTCCTGAAGAGGTGGTTGATGCAGAGCCTTTGAGTATCTTCAAGGCAGAAGTAGGGGAGACAATGACCTAGTGTATTAATGCTAAAGTATTAATCCAGAAATTTTGCTAATAATCTGGGGACCCTGGTTCAAATCCCACCACATCAGAGGCTCAAATTTGAATTGAATAAAAAAAGGTCTGGAATTAAGAATCTACTGATGACATAAAACCATTGTCGATTGTGGTTAAAAACTCATCTAGTTCGCTAATGTCCTTCAGGGAAAGAAATCTGCTGTTCCTACCTGGTCTGGCCTACATGCATCTCCAGAGCCACAGCAATGTGGCTGACTCTCAACTACCCTGCAAGGACAGCTAGAAATGGGCAATAAATGCTGGCCGGGCAATAAATGCTGGCCAGCCAATGAAGCCCATTCCTGATTAGCAAAGGGTGAAAAGTTATCAAAGACTTGGCATTGATGTTAAAAATAGATCATCCTTGACCTTATTGAAAGGAAGCACAAATTTTAAACTCCTTCCTTGTTCCATGCTCTCCACTCCCCCCCACGCCACCACCATATCCCCCTCACTTTCAATCCAAGGGGAATCAAGCAGCCTATTCTTAATTTGTGTATTTCTGTCTCTTTATTGATTGTTCAGAGACTGACTTCATGCTGATTATTTCACAGACACACTGAAATTAAAGGGAAAGAAGAAAAAGAAGAAAGTTTCTGGGAATGTAAGTGTTCTGTCTCCTGTTCTGGTTAGGGTTAATGAGGATGATTGTACTGCTGAGGGCAAGAGGTTAAATCTCTGGTGGCTGGAGGGAGGGGAATGGTGGAGCAGGTGACAGCTCATGAACCTTCGATTTAGCTACAGTTCTCTTTTGTTTGTCTGTCTTAATGTAGCTTTTGGACCCCCAAAGTGAGTGGAGAATATTCAGAGAGTGACTGGAATAGAGGGATGTTATGGGAATGAAATAGCACCTGGAAGGATGAGTAGGTAGAAGTGGAAACAGTGACACATAAAAGGATTTGGTTGGGAGGAGAGTAGTGAGGGAGAATGAATGAGAAGAGACTGGGATAGAATGTCATGGGAAAAATCTTCTTCTTCAGCCAGAAGTGCCAATTGGATGATTCATTTCTGTCTCGTTCTGAGGCCCCCAGCACCACAGATACAAATGTTCAACCAATGCGACTCACTCCACACGATATCAAGAAATGGTTGGAAAGACAGGATGTTGCAAAGGTTCTGGGCTCTGGCAACATTTTGGCAATAGTGCTGAAGACTTGTGCTCCTGAAATAAACATGCCGCTTGCTGTACGGTTCCAGTACAGCTACATTACTGACATCTACCTGGCAATGTGAAAAATTGCCCAGGTATATCCTGTACACAAGAAAAACAGGACAAATCCAACTCATCAGTCTATTCTAGCTCATCAGCCTCCTCATCATGGAGGGTGCTTTCAGGCAGCACTTGCTCAGCAGTAACCTGCTCACTGACACATGTGCCCCTAATCTTATTGCAGCCTTGTTCCAAACATGAACATAAGAGATGAACTCAGGTGAGAGTGACTGCCTTTGACATCAAGGCAACATTTGATTAAATGTGGCATCAATGAGCCCTAGCAGAACTGGTATCAGTGGGGATCGAGGTTGGAGTCATACTTAACCCAAAGGTTGTGGTTGTTGGAAGTCCCAGGACATCCCTGCAGGAGTTTCTTTGGGTAGTCTCCCAGGCCCAAACATATTCAACTGTTTCATCAATGACCTTCCCTCCATTATATGGTCAGAAGTGGATATGTTCGCTGATGACTGCACAATGTAGAGCATCACCCATGACTCAGATACTCAGTCTACGTTCATGTGCGGCAAGACATGGACAACATTCAACACTCGAAGGCACAGCAGCCAGCTTGATTAACACCCAATCCACCAGAATAAATGTATCACTCTCTCCAGCACTGACAGGTGGTGGCAGTCCTATATACCATCTACAAAATGCAATACAGCAACTCACCATGGCTGCACTGACAGTATCTTCCAAATCTATGAACTTTACTAACTAGAAAGACAAGGGCAGCATGTGGATTGATCTCCAAGCCACACACCATCCTGACTTGGAAGTATATTGCAGTTACTTCACTATCGCTGGGTCAAAATCCTGGAACTCCCTTTCTAATAGCACTATGGATGTATCTATGAGAACTGCAATGGTTCAAGGATGCAGCTCACCACCACCACCAATAGAGGGCAATTAGAAATGGGCAATAAATGAAATGGGGAGATTGGTAGAGAATTGGGATGGAGTTTGAACAAATGGAAAGATGATTGAAAGCATTATTGAATTGGAGGATGAAGGGTGTGAAGTTATTTTTGGAGTTTGTTGATTCCCAGGTTCACACTTGTTTGTGCTCCTGTCCAGGATTCGGGCGTGTTCTTTGAGGATGCCCCTCAGTTTGACGACAATCTAATGTTCCAGGATATGAATCTCTCTCGGCCACTTTTAAAGGTATTGTACGTCACTTGAGACATATCTTACTGTTTTCATTACCCATTATTTATTTGGAATGTGCTCAGCTTTCTGGGCAGGAGGCATTTTCATTTACTGCTTACTATGTTACTTTTGCTTGTAAATTGAGGAACTTGATAGGAATGTGCTAATATAAAGAACAAAGAACAAGACAGCACAGGAAACAGGTCTTTGGGCCCAACGAGCCTGCATCGCCATTTTAACATTATGAGTGCCCTCCTCTACCTATGACCTTTGTTTACACCTATTGGGGAAGATTGAGGGAAGACTAATTTAGGGTCAATTTGTTATATCAGTCAGATTAAGAGCACATTTTTGGGATGTGGGAGGAAACCGGAGCACCCAGAGAAAACCCACGCAATCACAGGGAGAATGTGCAAACTCCCGCAGACACCGGCCCAAATCCATGTATCTGCACAGCAAACAGTGATAGTCATTGAGCTGTCATGTTGCCCATCAGATGGTCCAGTTTAAGCGTACACTAACAACTGAAGCACTGGATAACTCTTGAAGCAACATCCAAGAGCAGCTCTCACATGACCCACTGCGTGTATGCTCCTTGTTGGTCAACAAGGTGGACCGAATCACCTGTGAAGTAAAAAAAAAAAGATGTCAATAAACGTACAAAATTTAGACATCTACAGAATCCCCAGAAGCGCAGAAATAAAGCAAGTGAGCCATGAAATATGTTGGAAGGTTCATAGGAATCAATTGATTCCCAGGGACGTCCCAAGGCTCTTGATCTTTATTTGGAAAAGTCTCCTGTATCCTTCATCTCTAGTTCACTCATGTGCCTGTCTAAGTAAGCCTTAAACAACCCTAGCATGCCTGCCTCCACCCTATTTGGTAATGCATTCCAGACCCCCGTCATCCTCTGTGTGAAAAATCTCCCTCTAACATCCAAATTATATCCCCCCACGTCACCCTAAGCCTATGGCCCCTTGTAATTATTGTATCCAACCAAGGAAAAAGCTTACCACTGTTCACTTTATCTACACCCTTCGTAATCTTTTACACCTCTATTAAATCTCCCCTCATTCTCTGCCTTTCTAAGGAGAACAGCCCCAATTTGCCCAATCTTTTCTTGTAGCTCAGTCCTTCCATACCAGGCAACATCCTGGTAAAGCACCTCTGCACTCTTTCCAGGGTCTCCACATCCTTCCGATAGTAAGGTGACCAGAACTGAATGTAGTACTCCAAATGCAGTCTAACCAATGTTCTGTACAACTGCAACATTAGACACCAGCTTTTATACTCTATACCTCTCCCTATAAAGGCAAGCATGACCTTCTTTGTGTCACCTTCTCCGCCTGTCTACCATCTGTATACTGCCTGTACTGCCACCTTCAAGGATTTGTATACTTGCACCACCAGGTCCCTCTGCATTTCTATACTGTTAATTTATTGTGTAACTCCCTCCTATGTTATTTCTATCAAAATACATCACCTCACATTTATCTGGATTAAATTCCATCTGCCATTTCTCTGCCCAGCATACCAGCCTATCTATATCCCGTGTTTTGCCTGATACTGTTGCTCGCTATCAGCAAGTCCAGCCATCTTCGTATCATCTGCAAATTTGCTGATCACCCCACTGACTCTCTCTTCCAAGTCATTTACGTATATCACAAATAACAAAGATCTCAGTACTAAGCCCTGCAGCAAACCACTAGTTACAGATCTCCAGCTAGAAAAGGACCCCTCCACTATTATTCTCTGTCTCCTATTACCAAGTCAGTTCTCAATCCATCTAGACACCTGTCCTTGTATCCCATGAGCCTTAACCTTTTCCACCAACCTACCATGAGGGACTTGTCAAATGCCTTACTGAAATCCATATAGATGACATCCACAGCTTGTCCTTCGTCGACTGTTTTTGTCACCTCCTCAAAAAATTCTATCAGATTCGTAAGGTACGACCTCCCCCTTTACAAAGCCGTGCTGCCTATCAATAATCAAATTGCCACACTCTAAATGCTTATATATCCTATCCCTAAGAATCCTTTCCAACAACCTCCCTACCACTGACGTCAAACTCACCAGCCTCTAATTACCGGGGCTACCCCTACTACCCTTTTTAAACAACAACTATGTACTTATTTCTGTTGGATATAGGAACTAAGCTCAATCTTGCCCTCATTTGACAGGTGCATTTTTTTAACTAAAGAATCTGGGTGGAATGGGAATCCTGGCTAATTTTTCTTCCCTAGCCTGCATACTTTGACAAAGATTTCAGTAGAACAGACTGGTGAAGTGGGCAGATGCAAGTCAGGTTAAAATACAGTGCAAGTAAATGAAGTAGTGCATTTTGGAAGAAAGTACAGAGAGCGGTGCTAGAAAATAAATTGTTCTAGATTAAAGAAACAGTTACTATTTTACGTACAAATGTGATAAGACAAGTTGATAAGGCTGTTAAAAATTCATTATTGGCTTTAGAAAAGGAGGTGCAGTGTACAATGTACAAGAACACCATGCTAAACCTGATTAGGCCTCAGCTTGACTATTGTGTGTAATTCTGAGCATTTGAGGAATTGTTACCCCTAGCAGGAGTCTTTGTAACCAGAGGCAGCCATTTGTTCTGACCTGGACTTCACTGCCAGACAGAGTTGTGGAACAGATCTAATAGTAACTTTCAAAAGGGAACTGGATAGATACTGGAAAAGGCAAATAATTGCAGGGCAATGGAGAAAGAGCAAGGACTAATTGAATGGTTCTTCCAAAGAGCCAGCAGAGAGACAATGGGCTGAATGACCTCCTGTGCTGTAAGATTCTAAGGACGTTGAGCAAGTGAAATGAAACATAAGTAGGCAATGTCAAGAATGATTTGTCACAAAGCGACACAGGTGACTGAAACAGCCAGGCTTGTTCTGAACCAATAATAGGGTGAAATCATTTGATCCCATTGTTGCTCTGAGCTGACAGGTGGGAATTTAGAAGAGTGGGATAGCCCAGGTGATTGGTTGAGACACTTCTCATGCTCGACTGCCACCTGGTTCAGATCAGTAACTGTAAGAGGAATTTTCTGAAGGGTGTTTCCCTTGGAGTACCTGTATTTGTTGAATCTCAGTCAACCAATACATAGACTGCAAAAGATAGCATATATTTAAAGAACGAAAAGAAATTTATTTGCTAATGCATTCATCAGGGGAGAGACAATTCTACCAGATTCGTTGATGAGACAAGGCGGGATGAGACCCTACTTGGCAGTGCATTCCAGACACCTGTCGTCCTCTGTGTGAAAAACTTCCCTCTAACATCCGAATTATACCCCCTCCCACCTCACCCTAACCCCATGGCCCCACGTAATTATTGTATCCAACCAAGGAAAAAGCTTACCACTGTTCACTTTACCTATACCCTTCATAATCATTTACGCTTCTATTAGATCTCCCCTCATTCTCTGCCTTTCTAAGGAGAACAGTCCCAATTTGTCCGATCTTTTTTCGTAGCTCTATCCTTCTATACCAGGCAACATCCTGGTAAACCTCCTCTGCACTCTCTTCAGGGTCTCCACGTCCTTCCGGTAGTAAGGTAACCAGAACTGAATGCAGTACTCCAAATGCGGTCAAACCAACGTTCTATACAACTGCAACATTAGACGCCAGCTTTTATACTCCATACCCCTCCCTATAAAGGCAAGCATACTATAGACCTTCTTTGTCATCTTCTCCACCTGTACTGCCACCTTCAAGGACTTGTGTACTTGCATCCCCAGGTCCCTTTGCATTTCTATACTCTTAATAGGCCTACCATTTATCATGTAACTCCCCTCTACATTATTTCTACCAAAATATATCACCTCACATTTATCATTGAGAGTTGACTGTGCTCTCTGACCTAATATTGACTGATAAAATTATTATACTATACTAAACATTCAATACCCTGCCTTGTCTCATCAATCAGACTAGAAGGCCAATCACATCCTCACACATTATTACCTCAGCCAATAACATTCCACCTGTCAACAGAAATAGGAGATTATTAGCCTATTGCCCATGAGAAAGGTTCCTTCTCCTTTACCTAAGAAACCTAACCCACATATTATTGGTAACCAAGGCCATAACAATCACCTGTGATTTTTAATTGGTGAAAGGAGTTACTCTTTTGCTGAAACCTGGGCCTTTTTTATCAGCTTGAAAAACTTGCTCCAGCCTCACTACCCATGAATGAATCCACTCCCTTACTTACCAGGCCTGTGATTAAACTTGTCTTTCGCATATTCAAAAATAGATAAACAGAAGCTGCTTTCCTGTGCTCTACTGTATTAACAGAATTCAACCTGTCTACCACTGTGTTTCCCATCATGCTGTATTCAGAACAAAGTTGGGCAAGGCACACAATACAGGGTTGAAAATACATTTTTAAAAGTAACAACAAGCTTGATCCAGATTAATCCAAAATTAAATTTATTTTTATCACTTTTAAATATCCCTACTAAATTAAAACTTCAATACTTAAATCTCTCCAGTTTAGCTCATAATTTGCATGATTAATTATTTCTACAACTCTGCTTCCCTAACCAATACAAGCAGATACAAAATCAAATCAACTGTGTACTAAATGGTGAACACTCCTTACATGTAACATAACACCATCTTGAAATTGATTTTCCTTTCCCAATGTGGCAGAGCACAAATCTCTGTCGGATTCCTATTCTTGAAAATGACTATGAATCGCACAATTACGTCTCTCTGTGCCATACCCAGAAAGTCTGTGCCTGCTTTTAACTCTTTGCTCTCCTCTCTCGACCAACAATTTAACGTCTCTCTCTCTCTCTCTCTCTCTCTCACACACACGCACACAAGTTTCTCACAGGGGACCTGTACCCTGGGACCTCTGCCTGCTGGTTCTCATTCATGGTCTTGTCTCTACTCTGCAACCCCTCCCTGTGAGTTCATTGAACCCAACCCAGCACTGTTTGTACAAACAATCCAGCCACTTGACACCTCTTCGGCTTGGCTGCATAGGAGTGTCCGAGTCCATCTCCGTTTAAGCATAGTTTCTTTACAAACTCCACTTCTACCCACCCAGCTTTTTGCTGCTCTCTGAAGGAGTTCCGAGAGTCTGCCCCTGGCCCCTCTATTTTAAGCCTGGGCTCTTTACATACACACTGCTTTTGCGCCTCCTCTCCAGTCCAAGATACTCAACTTATGGCTTCCGGCTGCCAGACACACAGCCTCTCAGCTACTGGGTGGTACTTAAAGAAAGTACTCATCCAACTTTTGGAAATACGTCTCACTGCTGGTCACCATGAGTACCCTGCTGTCACAGTGCCAAATTGTAAGAGGAATTTTCTAAAAGGTGTTCCCCTTGGAGTACCTGTATTTGTTGAACCTTAGTCAACAATTACACAGACTGCAAAAGACTGTATATATTTAAAGAGAGAAAAGGAATTTATTCGCTAATGCATACATCAGGAGAGAGACACAGTCATTGAGGGTTGACTGTACTCTCTGATCTAATATTGCCTGGTAAAATTATTATTACTATACTGAACCTTTCAATATCCCACCTCGTCTCATCACTCAGACTGGAGAGCCCAATCACAACATCACGCATCATCACCTCAGCCAAAAACATTCCACCTCTCAACAGTAATAGAAAACTATTAGTCTTTTACCTATTTGGGTTCCTTCCCCTTTAACTAGGAAACCTAACCACGTCTTTCCAGTAATCAAGGCCACAACGAACACCTGCTATTTTTAGTTGGTAAAAGGAATCACTGTTTTGTTGGAATCTGGCTTCCTTTAATAGCTTGAGAGACTGCTCCAGCCTTGCTACTCATGAACGAATCCACTCCCTTACATACCAGACCTGTGATTAAACTTGCCTTTTGCATATACAGAAACAGTTAATAGAAGCTGCTTTACTGTGTTCCATTGTATAAACAGAATTTGGCCTGTCTATCACTGCGTTTCCCATCATGCTGCATTCAGAGCAAAGCTGACCAAGGCGCACAGTACAGGATTGAAAACACACTTAAAGCTTATAACACTTGGTTAATTTGTGGATATAGTTTATAATACCTTTTGCAATTTGCAATATTTTTGCACATGTTGTTCCAGGCACATTGTGAATTCTTACTATATATAAGGCACTTTATAATTACCTTAACCTAGTCTACTTATTGCATCAAAACTAAAATAAAGGGCCTGATACTAGAATTCTATACAAGCTCCATCAGTAACTTGTGGATTCAATCTGAATGTTGGTTTTGTAGGACTGTTTCATAATAGTTTATTAATTATGCTATTGGAGAAACAAATACTTGTTTAATAAAATGTGTGCAGTAGTCTGCATTTTAACATATCTTTAGTTTTCCAGAAATCTTGGATGTGAGGTACATTCACTGTGTTCACTCTGATATAATGCAATTTAATGGTGTTCCAATCACCGAAACTATACAATATACAAAAAAAAGCTTGTGTGTGCTGTATTGAACATATTACTTGTATTTTAATAATCATAGTAGAATTCTTTTTTGGAATTATACTGTTTAATTGAGTGGTAATTGAGTCAGTGCCTAACTGTGATACTGCTGGAGTCCAAAGTTGAAATTGCTGTCTCTTTCTAACTCTTTGTTTAGGCAATCACTGCAATGGGCTTCAAGCAACCAACCCCCATTCAGAAAGCATGTATTCCTTTAGGTCTGCTTGGCAGAGATCTGTGTGCATGTGCTGCTACTGGAACAGGTAGGATGTGCTTTGGAGCCTTGTTTGGTCATCCCCATTACACGAGGCAGGTAGATAATCTCTGCTTGGAAATCTGTTCTTGTGGAAATGTTGTTGTGCCCAGTATATCCTGTACTTAAGCCATGTTATTGTTATTAGTGGCACCTGAGTTCTGTATGACTGAGATTTCACCCAGCATCTCCTAAACCTGGCTATCCACAAATTGCTTTTTTATTTGGCTGATACATTGTATATTTTCTCATTGGTTGTAAATCGTGAAGCTGAGGCAAAATCTTACATTTTTGTGTGATGATGTTGTCAGAGTGTCATGTTCCTAGAGCTTAGATATGAGTTGTTGCTGTGTTAATTGTATCATTATTACTGGGCATTCTGCCCTGAATTTGCCAGTCTCTGCTTTACAGTCCATATTGATCAACTGGGTTTATTTCCTAATTTCTCTCTGCCCTCATTCATTTGCTGACTCTTTCCCCTACCCAATCTCTACTCTCCGGTGCATGTTCCCCTGCCCCTCCTACCTTCCCACACTCGCCTGCTCCTCAATGACTCACTCCCTCTGTGTCTCACACACACACACAACTGGGCAGAGAATCCATTTTTTTCTCATCATGCACCCCTCAACCCACTTGTTTGCACCATCATTTCCAGCATTTTCTGGCCCAGCAGCAACTTTCTCTTTCCCCCACTTTCCAGAGCAGTCTTTCTCATTATCTCTTCCCACTCCTCACAACTCATTCCCAGAACCCATTCACTGCTACCGGTGTTGCTGCTGCTGCAATCACAGAGTGCATCTCTCCCACTCATGAGCCTATTGGCGGCAAGTGCGAGTGAGGACTGTTCTGTGAGCGGAAGAGATTTTTTTTTCAGAACCTTTCACTGCACTTAACTGGCATTTTAAAACTATCTCCAGAGACCACACTGGAAAGCTTCACAGGCCATGCACTGGACAAGCTGAGATCTTTACCTTGGTCTAAATCTGCAAACTTGCACTTTTCAACAGATGTCAGAGGCTCGTGATTTCCCTCTTCCATCCTCCCACAACCCAAACCCTCTAACTCTACCCACACCCCATTCTTTGCCAACAGACCAGGAGAACTGAGGCCTCTCTTATCCATGAGCTAACATCACAAAGTGTATGCTCACTAGTGTAAAGAGCCTTTGGGATATTAACCCCAATTCAGTGAAAATTCACTTGTCTGCTCTTTGGGATGAAGTGGTTATCTTATGAGGAAAGGTTGAGCTTGTTTGGCCTGTATTCGTTAGAATTTTGAAGAATGAGAGTGAACTTACTGAAGCTTGTAAGATCCTGAGGTGACTTGATGGGGTGACACAGAGATACATTTCCCCTTGTGAGGATTCAGGTTTCTTGGAGGCTCAGTTTAAAAGAGACAGTTGTCCATTCAAGGCTGAGATAAAGAGAAATGTTTTTACTCTCCGAAGATTATTAGTTTGTAGAATTTTCTTTCTCAGGCAAATCAGGGACATTGAATATATGTAAAGCTGAATTAAAGCTTTGCATATTAAAACAACGAGGAGGCTACTTCGTTGAATATATTTAAGTAATGTGTAGATAGATTTCTGATAGACAAGGGAATTAAGGGTTGGGGAGAAAGCGGGAAAGTGGAACTGATCCACTTCAGATCAGCCATGATCTTATTGAATGGTGGGGCAGGCTCGAAGGGCTAGATAGCCTACTCCTGCTCCTATTTCTTATGTTCTTGTGTTACACCCGTGTGTTACACCAATAGGTTTTTGATTGATAACGGATTCAGGAATTGAGGAGAGTGGAATTGAGGCCATAATCAAATCAAATGGCTGAGCTGGCTCAAGAGCTTAAAGGTTTATTTCTGCTCTGAATTCTTGAGTTCATGAGTTAAGTAAGGAATTACTAGCGGTCTGAGAAACCCAGAATTTTACTACTAGTTTTCTGCTTTATGGATGCATGAAAGGAATAAATTGTATTAGCTTATAATTAAAGTAATGGAAGCTGAGGTTTTGTGATGTCAGTATTTCAGTTAGATTATGTAGGAGTAACATGAGCCTGCAGCGCAGGAGGGTAATAAGAGGCTGAATTTTAACTTGCTGTATATGGGCAAATGGCAAAAGGGAGGTCAGATCTAACTGCACATAGTATCAGGTCTTTGGATCACACTTAAGGCTATGAAAACATCTGAAGCAATTATAGGCTGGGTGAGGATATCCCGTGGACTGCCTTAGTATTTAGCTTAAAACATTTTAAGCAAGAGTATCTTATATTAGATCCTTGACTAGAAACAAAAAGTTTATATATTGCCAAGTATCTAGTTTATTAAAGCAAGTAATAAAGTTCTTGTCAGCATATAATTTTTATTTCCCTTTTTCTCTATCCACTGCTCCATAGGTAAAACTGCTGCCTTCATGCTGCCGGTTTTAGAGCGTTTGATTTATAAACCGCGACAGGCTCCCATTACTAGGGTATTGGTTCTAGTTCCAACTCGTGAGCTTGGCATCCAAGTGCACTCTGTCTCAAGGCAGTTGTCACAGTTTACATCTATCACCCTGTGTCTTGCTGTTGGTAAGTTTGCACAATGCATCTGTATATGTGAATTCATCTGTTCACGTCAGCAAATCAGGCACCATTGGCAATGTTTGTGGCTTAGCTGCTCTTCGCAATGGTTTAATAAGCCACTCAGTTCAAATGCAATTAGAGGTGGGCAGCAAATGTTGGCCTTGCCTATGACATCTGTAATCCTTGAAAGAATAAGGAAAGTGTGTACTTAAAGTTTCATATGTGTAGCTACTTCAGGATATTCCTTTATAAGAAATAAGAATGTCCCTTTATTGGCAATCAGAATTACAGAACAGGGGTCAGCATAGCATACAGTCATCAGCTTTTCTGAGTCCTTTTAAGGAAGGACATATTGATCAAGTTCTGGTACATCTCCCCAGCAGAGGGAGACAGAAAATCTGTATCAAGGGCTTGCTGCAAAGATTTTGATTACATGGTATTATTGGCATAACATAGGAGTCTGTCCTGCAGAGAGGATAAAAATTAAGCAAAACTTTATCGAACACCCTATTCAAAGTACTGGCGGACAATGTCATGGTCAACACATTTGCATAAGATACTGTTAGCAACGTGGAATATTTTCATCTAATGTAAATATTCTTTAGGTAAATTTAAAAGATTATACCCTTATTACATTTTTGCTTTTAATGCAGAAGTTCTGCAATCACCAAATTTCATTTTGCAATCAATCCTAGATACAGCACATGTATATTAGGACAGTGGCTTCATTGCAGTGTTAATGTAAGCCTACTTGTGACACAAATAAATAAACTCTATTGTATTAATGCACTATAACTTTCCAGTGTGAGAAGCTTGGGAACAAGTGATTTCAGGATTTTCTAGATTTTAGAATGATGTTAGAATGCTTAATCAAGTGTGTGAACCCAGAAAACACCGTAGATATAAATATTTATCTGAAACCTAAAACATTATAAATGGTAATATAAATTGTTTTATTTATCCAACTACTGTATCTTCCATGTTTTCACTTCCAAAACTCTATTGAAATGATGTTGCAAGTCTGCTCGAAACAATCCAGACAGCGAAGAGAGGTTACAGTGTAATTGTTTCCTAACAGTATGAAGGAAGGAATAAAGAGAGTCCACTTGTCAGCACTCTATTCTCATTCAGATCAAAGTTGTTGTTTCCTTTTACATTGATGTTCTTGCTGTTGTCCTGATGAGTGCAAGATGAAAAGCTTTGACAAATGTCTTTTTCAGCGATAAAGATAATGTAAGGTGGATCGAGTTCTGCCCAGCTGCCCTTTGATAGGAAAGCTTTAGATATATATCTGAAATGTGCTATTTGCTTCCAGGTGGATTGGATTTAAAAACTCAAGAGGCGTCTCTGAGAGTGGGACCTGATGTACTGATTGCCACACCTGGCCGGCTGATTGATCACCTTCACAATTGTCCATCCTTTGACCTCAGCCGCATTGAGGTCCTTATTCTGGATGAAGCAGACAGGTGAGAAACAACCTTATCCATGATTAAAGAAGTGGGAGGAAAGGGGCCATACCATCTATTGGTGGGTAAAGCTGAAGAGCAAATTGTCCCATAATTATAGAATTTCAGATTTCTGTTTCAATTACACTAACTGACTATTAACACCCTTTAGAAATCAAAAATTACAACAAAGTAAAACTTCAAAATAAACAGAGAGTGGTTTTGGTTGAAATCCAGTTCCCATTACTTACCCCATCCCTATTTGTTTCAGGTAGTCACCAGAACAGGTAAATGGTGCTGACTATTTGTCTTTCTCTTCCCAAGGATTGGATGCAATATTCCTATAGACACTTCTGCTGTAGGCATTTTGTGACTAGGTGATATTGTTGACTATGAGCTGATACTTAATAAGATGTTAGGCAATAGTTTCTGCAGTGGTTACATGGAGCTCTTTCAGTCCTCTGTTGAATTTTGTCAGGGGGCAGTCTTTAATGATGTGAGTGATTGATTAGGGTACACCACAATTGGGATCTGGGCTCCCAGCAAGGCCCACTTGTGTCAATTTGCTGCTCAAAGGTCTCAGCCAGCGCAGAATTAGTTGAGAAGTGCCCAGTGTTGACATGGCAGGCTGTGGAATCTGTGATGAGATTTTTTTTAATAGTGATGCGTTGGTTCCATTCCATGCTGCCATAGGACCTTTGCTGTTATTCCTTGGCACAATGGTCTTAGCCATACAGACTGGTGTAATGAGAGGTGAGTAGCTAATGAATTGGTGCATCCTTATCAAACAGCAGGTTTGGGTTGATGTAGACCTTTTCCAGGAGCTTTCTTGTTGCAATCTCCCTCCATATGTGAGGGGGTGGGACATTGCTCAGGATTGGGAGCCAGGGGATTTGAGTTGATCATAGGGTACCCAAGGTGTTGCACTAAGCATTTACAAGACCTGGTGTGGAATGAGTAAGAATCATACTGGTATACAGTGCTTTGAAGACAAGTAGACAGTGGCAAAAGCTGAGGTGCTTAAGATTTGAGCATTTCGACCCATGAAGAGCCAGCAAGTTTGCTGAGGAGGGTTGTCTTGCATTTTGATCTTCGCTGCTGTCTTGTATGTTTTTTTTTGTACATCAGTATTCAGTTAAGGGTCACATCGAGATAAAAGGGATGTTGCTTGTGATTCAGTCTCTTGCCTTTCAAGATGTTGAGTTCTCTCTTGGCTGTGGCATTGTGGAGATAGAATATACTTGAGTTTTGTTGCTGCTGGGGTGAAGGCACCATGTTTTATAGCAGTTGTGATGTAGAGATGCTGGCGTTGGACTGGGGTAAACACAGTAAGAAGTCTGACAACATCAGGTTTAAATACAACTGATTTATTTAATAGTAAACTCGCAAGCTTTTGACTCTGTGGTCCTCGTCAGGTGAATGAGGTGTTGTGGTCTCCAACAGCACACATACCAGCACAGACTGTTTACAGATTACTGAGTAGAATGCGAATCTAATCCAGGTATGTGTGCTGTTGGAGACTAGAACACCTCATTCACCTGACGAAGACCATAGAGTCAAAAGCTTGCGAGTTTACTATCAAATAAATCGGTTGGATTTAAACCTGGTGTTGTCAAACTGCTTATAGCAGTTGGCCAGGTTTGCAACATCATTGTTCAGTATTGCCTCTAATTTAGAAAATGTCCGAGTCTGAGAGGCACAGTAAATATCATCAGCAAATAAAAACGTCTGAGACAGAGCTGGAGACAGATCATGAATCTAGAGATTGAAAAGGGATGGGGTGAGAACAGATTTCTAAGAAAGCCAGTTGGATCGTTTCCTCTAGGCGCTTGTCTCATCATCCATGTACACCCAGGACTGATTGTTTTGGAGTAATAGTCCACTGGCTTCAGTAACCTATAGAGGGAAGACTCATGAGATTTTGACAAGGAAACTAGTGTGCCACGCCGTGTTGTATGCTGCAATGAGGTTGAGAAAGACAGTGCTTGTTTTGAGGTTGTTTTCAAAGCCATTTTCAACGAAGGTAATTAGAACAAGAAAAATTAAAACTGAAGTTCTGTTGTCATTTGTTAACTGTTATGTGATTCAAATCCTGATGACCCATCAGTGCCAGAGATTGCATATATCTGAAAACAGGTAGGGAAAAATGAGTATCCTTAAAAGGGACATTGAACAATGTCAAACTTGAATGTTTTAAGTGTGCAGTCTTCTGATTCCTGGGCTCACTTAATGCAATGTCAAATGGTTTATATAAAATTTAATGTTTTGGATGGTAAAACTTTACAAAAGATGTTAAAAGTAGTAATATTTTGATGCATTTGACATGGTAGCCTCTAGAAACATTAACTTAGTTGCAGTGAGTTATCACTTTTACAATGAAGACTGCACTGGAGTACTGTATTAGTATCTAATTTGGAATAGGAGGGAAATTTATTCTCAACAGTCTACTTAAGGTGAACTTAATGTAAGTTCAATGTAATAAAGCTTTGAAAGTTTTAGTTTTTAGTATGTCAATCATGATGCTTTGACTTGGTTCTTACAAATGTTCAATTCTGGCTAGGTTGTGTAATAATTATTCATCTATATGTTCAGATCACAGTCATTTCTAGTGAACCTGTTCCATTGTTCATTTTATTCAAATGTAATTTCTTGAAAATCGTACAATCTTTTTAGAACCCCTCTGCCTCAACCAGCTTATTCATTTCTGTGGCTCTTCACTACTATTACGATTCCGAGGACTGACACTGAAAGTAAACTTCAAAAGACCAAGTTGTTTAGGCAAATCTTCTAGTGAAATATTAAAATCTGGCAAGGCTCTAGGAGGCTTCGTTCAGCTCACATTCCATTATCATTTACACTCGTGATGCGGTGTAAGTTTTTGTTTGTGGGTATGCTTGTTATACCATAGGTGAGAGCTTTGGTCCAAACTTTTGGTACTGATATTGTGCACAGCAATTCTAAGAACCTACAAAATTGGCTTCTTGATAGAAGCCACGGGTGGTTATAGAGGATTGTTTTCCAAACTGGAGGCCTGTGACCAGCAGTGTGCCTCAGGGATAAGTGCAGATCCACTGTTATTTGTCATTTATATTAATGATTTGAATGAGAACCTAGGAGGTGTGGTTAGTAAGTTTGCAGATGACACCAAGATTGCTAGCATAGGGCACAGTGAAGAACAGTATCTCCAATTGCTGTGGGGTCTTGATCAATTGGGCCAGTGGGCTGACAAATGGCAGATGGAATTTAATTTAGATAAATGTAAAGTGATGCATTTTGATAGAGCGAACCAGAGCAGGATTTACTCAGTCAATGGTAGGGAATTGGGCAGAATTACAGAACAGAGAGATCTAGGGGGATCTAGTTCATAGCTCCTTGAAAGTGGAGTCACAGGTGGACAGAACATTGAGCACAGGAGTTGGGATGTTTTGTTGAAGTTGTACAAGACATTGCTAAGGCCGCACTTGGAATAATGTGTACAGTTCTGGTCACCCTATTATAGAAAGGATATTATTAAACTAGAAAGAGTGCAGAAGAGATATACTAGGATGCTACTAGGACTTGATGGTTTGAGTTATAAGGAGAGGCTGGATACACTGGAATTTACTTTTTCTCTGGAGTATAGAAGGCTGAGGGGTAATCTTGTAGAGGTCTATAAAATAATGAGGGGCATAGATCAGTTAGATAGTCAATATCTTTTCCCAATGGTAAGGGAGTCTAAAACTAGAAAAAATAGGCTTAAGATGAAAAGGGAAAGATACAAAAGTGTCCAGTGGGCCAGTTGTTTCACACACAGGGGGTGAATGTCTAGAACAAGCTACCAGAGTAGAGGCAAATACAATTTTGTCTTTTAAGAAGCATTTAGATAGTTACATGGGTAAGGTAGGTACAGAGGGATATAGAACATAGAATATTACAGCGCAGTACAGGCCTTTCAGCCCTCGATGTTGCGCCGGCCAGTGGACCCTCTAACCTAAACTATTCCAATATCAACCATATGCCTATCCACCGACCATTTGAATACCCCCAAAGTAGGCGAGTCCACAACTGCTGCAGGCAGGGCATTCCACGCCCTCACCACCCTCTGTGTGAAGAACCTGCCTCTGACATCCGTCCTATAACTACCACCTCTTAATTTAAAGTTATGTCCCCTCGTATTGGTCATCACCATCCGAGGAAAAAGGCTCTCACTATCCACCCTATCCAATCCCTTGATCATCTTATACGCCTCAATTAGGTCACCGCGTAACCTTCTTCTCTCTAATGAAAATAACCTCAGGTCCCTCAGCCTTTCCTCATAAGGCCTTCCCACCATACCAGGCAACATCCTGGTAAACCTCCTCTGCACCCTTTCCAATGCTTCCACATCTTTCTTATAATGCGGCGACCAGAACTATACGCAATACTCCAAGTGCGGCCGCACCAGAGTTTTGTACAGTTGTAACATAACCTCACGGCTCCTAAATTCAATCCCTCTACCAATAAAAGCTAACACACCGTACGCCTTCTTAACAACTTTATCAACCTGGGTGCCAACTTTCAAAGAGCTATGTACTTGTACCCCAAGATCCCTCTGCTCGACAACGCTATTAAGGGTCCTTCCATTAACCCTATATTTCATATGCCTGTTATTCCTACCAAAGTGAATCACCTCACACTTATCCATATTGAATTCCATCTGCCACCTCACGGCCCAGCTCTGCAACCTATCTATGTCCCTCTGCAAACTGTTACATCCATCCTTGCTGTCTACAACTCCCCCCACTTTGGTATCGTCAGCAAATTTACTAATCCAACCCTCTACACCCTCATCTGGGTCATTTATATGGATATGGGCCAAATGTGGACAAATGTGGTATTAGCTTAGGGGTTTAAAAAGAAAGGGCAGCATGGATAAGTTGGGTCGAAGGGTCTGATTCCATGCTGTAAACCTCTGACTCTATGACCTGGTTACACGTGCTTTGCCTACACTGAAAGCCAGCCTGTTCAGCTTTTAAGATTTTCTCCACCTCTGGCTCTATCTGCTCTGTAAGATGAGATGCTCTAAGATGTTGCAGCACACCAAGAGCAGAGATATTGGTTGGTAGCAACTGGTTGGTAAATTTGTGTCTTGCCTGATTTTGGTAAGCTGATGACTCTGGACATGCGCCAGGATTTAAACTATCTTCCTTCACAAGAGAATGCCTATAACTATATGCCCCATCTCGTACATCTTTCTGGTGTCTGCTTTCTGAGCTATTGTCCTTTTTCATGGATCATCCTGTTTCATCATTCCAGACTTCATGCACCATCCCCTATCTATACTAGATGATGCTGATGATATCCTCACTTAATTTAGCCCACCAGCTAAGGTGAGGTACCAGGGTATGTTCACTCGTGTGCATTACCAGCTACTTGGAGGAATGAGTGAGAACTGAGGACTCTGGAGGATACCAGTGATCTTTTGTCATGTTCAAAACCGGAGTGTGTGATTGGCAGTGACTCAGAGTTGCTAGTCCTGTCACACAAATCCCTGTTTTTGTTCAGCAAAGTTGCTTTCTGGCATCATGGCCAAAGGGGCTTGGCAATATCCTTTATACCTATCAAAGTGGGTCATTGTCATTATTTTGCGAGTTCGTCATCAGAGTCTGATAAATTTTAACTGGCTGTTGCAAAGAGCAAGCAAATATTGTTTGCATGAAAACATCCCTGGTTAGCACTGGGGACGATTACCCAGTAAAGAAAGGAAGCATAAGTCTAGGTAACTAAGAAATGATGAAGTCCTTGTGGAATATAGATAAAGTAGGAAGGAACAAACGTGGAATTAGGAGGGTTAAAAGCGGCCATGAAATGTCTTAGCAAACAGGACCTAGGAGAATTCCAAAGGCTTTTTATGCATATATTAGGAGCAAGAGGATAGCTAGAGAAAGAGTAGGCCCCCTCAAGGGAGAGAAATTATGAATGAGGCTAGAGGAATTGGCTGAGATCCTTAACGGGTTTTTTGTATCGGTATTCACCAAGGAGAAGGAAGTGACAGATGTTGAGGTCAGAGTTGAGATATGAGTGTCCTCGAGAATGAGAGTAGATTGAGGGAAAAAATATTGGGTATCTAGATTGCATTGAGGTAGACAAGTCCCCAGGGCCAGATGGGATCTATTCCAGGTTACTACAGGAGGCAAGGGGAGAAATAGCTAAGGCCTTAACAGATATCTTCACATTCTCTTTGGTCACAGGCAAGGTTCCAGAGGACTGGAGAGTAGCCAAAGTTGTTCCCTTATTTAAGAAAGGAAGCAGGAATAATCGAGGAAATTATAAGCCAGTGAATCTGACAGCAGTGGTGGGGAAGCTTTTGGAGAAGATACTGAGGATATTATATATGCACATTTGGAAGAAAATGGATTAGATGCTGACAGACAGCTTGATTTTGTACGGAGAAGGTCATGTCTCACCAACTTAATTGAGTTTTTTGAAGAGGTAATAAAAATAATTGATGAGGAAGGGCTGTGGATGTAATTTATATGGACTTCAGTAGGATATTTGACAAGATCCCACATGGCAGAATGGTACAAAAGCTATAATTACATCAGATTTGGAATGGACTGGCTAGATAGATACAGAACTGGCTTGGTCATAGAAGACATAGAGTAGCGGTAGAAAGGTATTTTTCAGAATGGAGATTTGTAGTTAGCGGTGTTCCGCGGGGATCAGTGCTGGGACCTCTGTTGTTTGTAGTATAATTAAATCATCTGGAGGAAAATGGGTGGGCAGGTAAGTAAGTTTGCAGATGACATGAAGATTGGTGGAGTTGCTGGTTGTGCGGCAATCTGTAAACTGTCTGTGCTGTTATATGCTCTGTCTGAGGCCAGAACTTTCCATTTGCCTGACAAGGGGGCAAACCCCGAAAGCTTGCGAGTTTACTATCAAATAAATCGGTTGGACTTAAACCTGGTGTTGTCAGACTTCTTACTATGTGGGGATTGTCAGAGTATACAACAGGATATAGATTAGAGACTTGAGTACAGAAATGGCAGATGGAGTTTATGGAGTTAAGTGCAAGATGAATGCCTTTTAGAGGATCAAATGTAGATGCTAATTATACTGTACATGACAGAACCCTTGGGAACATTAATATCCAGAGGGATCCGAGTGTGCAAGTTCATAGTTCCCTAGATGTGGCAACACAAGTGGTCAAGGTGATTACGAAGGCATATGGCATACTTGCCTTCTTTAGCCAGGGCATTGATTACAAGAGTTGGCAAATTGTTTTTCAGCTATATAAAACCACAGTTAGGCCGCATTTGGAGTATTGGATGCAGTTCTAATTGCCACATTACCAGAAGGACATGGAAGTTTTGGAGAGTGTGCAAAGAAGGTTCACCAGGATTTTGCCTGGTCTCGAGGGCTATGAGGAGAGATTGAATAAACTTGGATTGTTTTCACTGGAAGGATGGAGGCTGAGAGGAGATCTGATCAAGGTTTACAAAATTGAGGCCTGGACAGGATGGATAGTCATAGGCTTTTTTCCAGGGTGCAAGTGTCAGTTATAAGTGGACATAGGTTTAAGGTGAGAGGGGGATAATTTAAGGGAGATGTGCATTTTATCAGGCAGAGAGTGGTGGGTGCCTGGAACACATTGCCACTGGAGTATCTGGATAGGTACATGAATAGGGAGGGAATAAAGTGGCATGGACTGAGTAAGAACAGATAGTTTTTATTTAGTTTAGTTAGGGCATTATGATTGGTATGGGCTTGGAGGTCGAAGGGCTTGTTCCTGTGCTGTACTTTATTCTTCCGTTTGTGAATTAGCATTGCTTTTTTCTTCTTTTCATTTAATCTCATTCATCTATTTCGTCATCCTTTTTCACTTCTTCCATTCTGCACTCCAGGTCTCCTCCTTGAGCTTTCTAAGATTAGGTAGCACAGCACAGATCAAGAATCGGTGCCTGTTGTTTCAGTACAAAAGGCTCCTTTGCATGGTGTTCATACCAAATGGACCTCTATCTGTGCTGTTCATAAACTCGCACTTGTGTTTCATGCTAATTTTCATTTACCCAATCCTCCCAGGCTTTTGCTGATTTTCACAGGCTTGCTATCACCAACATGTTAAATTCTTGGTTTTTAAATTCACTCGCCACCAAGCTCCATTCTTATAATCCCTCCAGAACACTGGAGCACTGCATTTCTCTGACTATGGATTTGTGTTCAAATTACTGTAATTGTATTTTGAAAAAGAAGCGTTGGCCAAATCTCTGAGTGAGGTTACCATAGAACATAGAACATTACAGCGCAGTACAGGCCCTTCGGCCCTCGATGTTGCGCCGATCATTGGAACCGACTTTATGACCGTCTAACCTAAACTATTCCAATGCTATCCATATGCCTATCTACGGACCATTTGAACACCCGTAAACTTGGCGAGTCCACAACTGCTGCAGGCAGGGCATTCCTCGTCCTTACTACCCTCTGAATAAACGACCCACCTCTAACATGCGTCCTATAACTACCACCCCTTAATTTAAAGCTATGTTCCCTCATGTTAGCCATCTCCATCTGAGGAAAAAGTGTTAGCCATCTCACTGTTCACTGTATCTAACCCTCTGATCATCTTGTATGTCTCAATTAGGTCACCTCTTAGCCTTCTCTCTAATGAAAATAACCTCAAGTCCCTTAGCCTTTCCTCATAAGACCTACCCATCATACCAGGCAACATCCTGGTAAACCTCCTTTGCACCCTTTCCAATGCCTCCACATCTTTCTTATAATGTGGGGACCAAAACTGTGCACAATACTCCAAGTGCAGCTGCACCAGAGTTTTGTACAGTTGCAACATGATGTCTCGGCTCTCAAATTCAATCCCTGTACCAATAAAAGCTAACACACTATACGCCTTCTTAACAACCTTATCAGCTTGAGTACCAACTTTCAGGGATCTATCCACCTGTACACCGAGATCTCTCTGCTCATCTACACTACTAAGAGTCCTACCATTAGCTCTTTATTCTGTACACATATTACTCTTACCAAAGTGAATCACCTCACACTTTTCCGCATTAAACGCCATTTGCCACCTCTCGGCCCAGCTCTGCAACTTATCTATGTCCCTCTGCAAACTGTAACATCCATTCTCACTGTCTACAACTCCTCCGACTTTGGTGTTGTCAGCAAATTTACTAACCCATCCCTCTACATCGTCATCCAGATCATTTATAAAAATAACAAACAGCAGTGGCCCCAAAACAGATCCCTGAGGTACACCACTTGTAACTGAACTCCAGGTTGAATATCCCATCAACCACCACCCTCTGTCTTCTATCAGCTAGCCAATTCCTAATCCAAATTGCTAAATCACCCTCAATCCCATGCATCTGCATGTTCTGCAGTAGTCTTCCATGGGGAACCTTACCAAACGCTTTGCTAAAATCCATATACACCACGTCAACTGCCTTACCCTTATCCACCTCTTTAGTCACCTTATCAAAAAAACACGATAAGGTTTGTGAGGCACGACCTTCCCTTCTCAAATCTATGTTGACTATCCCTAATCAATTCGCTTCTCTCCAGATGACTATAAATCCTATCCTTTATAATTCTTTCCAAAACTTTCCCCACAACGGAAGTAAGGCTCACTGGTCTATAATTCGCAGGATGGTCTCTACTCCCCTTCTTAAACAAGGGGAGTAGAGACCATCCCCCAGTCTTCCAGCACTATATCTGTAGCCAACGATGATATGAAATCAAAGCCAAAGGCTCTGCAATCTCCTCTCTCGCCTCCCAGAGTAACCTGGGATAAATCCCATCCGGCCCAGGGAACTTATCTATTTTCATACTCTCAAGAATAGCTAACACCTCCTCCTTAAGTACTATCCAATGCTGTTAACATTTGTTCCCCACTCTTTCCCTTTGCAGAATGCTGGATGAATATTTTGAGGAACAAATGAAGGAGATAATTCGTCTGTGTTCCCAACAGCGACAGACAATGCTGTTCTCTGCCACGATGACTGATGAGGTATGTGAGAAGAAGTGAAGGATTTCCAACATATCTCAGGCTAGATCGAGTCCAAAGTGGTTCATACTTCCAAGTAGTCAAGGCTAACTGAGCTATAAAGAAGCTGTAAAGAAAAGTAAGATAGATTATGAGAGTAAAACTAGCTCAGAATGTAAAAACTGATAGCAAATGAAACATTTGCTTTTGGCTTTTAGAGGATGAAGGGGCGGATTTAATAATGGGAATTAGGAAATGACTGAGGCATTGAACGGATATTTTGTCTGGGTCTTCACAGTGGAAGACAAAAATAACATGCCAAAAATTGGTGACAAGAAGGCTATGGCAGGTAAGGATCTAGAAACGATTGCTATCACTAAAGAAGCAGTGTTAGATAAGCTAAAGGTCGATGAGTCTCTGACTCTGATAGAATTTATCTCAGGGAACTAAAGGAGGCAATAAAAAATGTACTCACGGTAATTTACCAAAATTAGCTGGACTCTGGGGCAGTTCCAGCAGATTGGAAAATAGCAAATATGACGCCACTGTTTAAAAACAGAAGATAGACAAAGATAGGTGACTATAGACTCTTACTTCTTCAAAGAAACTCATTTAATTTTACAAATTCTCGCTGACTCTCTTTGATTGATCCACGTTTCTCGAAGTGAGTATTAGTTTAATCCCACATCCTGGCTTTGAGAAGATGATCAATTACCATTGTGATTTGGCTGGTCTGTAGTTAACTGGTTTATCCGTTTCTTCCTTTTGTTTGTGTGTCTCTTCCAGGGTCTGCTGCTTACTTGTCCACAGACCTAAAGTTAATATTTTCAGTGCAGATTATTAACTCATTCACTCACCCTCTGTTGCTTTTCTTTCTGTATATCTTCCTGTAGGTGAAAGATCTAGCATCGGTATCACTGAAGAATCCAGTGCGAATCTTTGTGAACAGCAACACTGATGTAGCACCGTTCCTCCGTCAGGAATTCATCCGGATCCGCCCAAACCGTGAAGGGGACAGAGAAGCAATTGTTTCAGGTGAGTCTAAGATGGTTTGAGTTGCAGTGTAGCCAGTACACAACAGATGATGAATGTTTATCTGCTGTTATCATACTTTTTCCCTGACTGATGCTATTGATGTAAGTCACTGGTAATTTTCTGCCTATGTTGTTGCCTGCTGTGGAGTGAGTTGACAACAGCAGCATTTGCACTATGTTACAATCCCATCAATAACCTTTAATTTAAAAGAAGTAAAGTTTGAAGTCCCAGTTACCCCATAGGAAAATAAAGCCACAAAACTCCATAGTTTGAAACAAATAAAATAAAATTTACCATACAGAAAACTAAATCAATTTACAATATCTAACTTATACACAACCACTCAGAATTAATAAGCAAATTGTGGTTGAATGCATCATACTGCACATTAAAAGGTAGATGCAGCAAAGACAGATCTCACAGATTTCTCAGTAGCTGTCAGTGATCACTGGGAGTCACAAAATCTCATGAAAACTCATGAAGAACATCAACTCTACAATTTCAAAGATTTAGCCTGTGAGTTAGGCAAAGGAATCAAAGGTTATTGGGGAATTTTGGTTAGATGAGAATGTGGAATTTGAAATACTAATCAGCCGTGGTCTTGTTAAGTGGCAGAGCAGGCTTGAGGGAACGATTGATTTTTTTTTTTTTGCTCCTATTTTGTATTCTCGAATTCTGGAACAGTTCCTGCAGATTAGAAAGTAGGAAATGTCACCCCACCATATAAGAAGGAAGGGAGGGAGAGAGAAAACAAGTAACTACAGACCTTTTAGCTTTATATCAATAGTAAGAAAAATGCCAGAATCTATTCTAAAGGATGTGATAAATAGACACTCGGATCTCTCAACATTATTCAAAGAACAGCCCAATATTTATCCCTCAACCAGTGGCACTAAAACAGATATCTTATTATGACCGCCAATGCTTTGGAAGGCCCTGAGGCAATGAAAAATACTTATTAAATGCAAGTCCTAGTGTATTTTTTCTCTTGCTTTCTTTCAAGAGGAATTTTATTAAATATGGGGAAGGAGCGACTTGAGATTATACAATGAACAAAAAGGGCAATCAAATAAAACAGTGACTTCTGTGTTGGATCTGAAGATTTGCATTTGGAGTAATAGCTTTTCTTGCCTCTTCCTGTAGCTCTTTTAACTCGTACATTCCAGGATCACGTTATGCTGTTCACACAGACTAAAAAGCAGGCTCATCGAATGCACATCCTCCTAGGGCTAATGGGACTGAAGGTTGGTGAGCTGCATGGTGACCTCTCTCAAACACAACGATTGGAGGCCCTCAGGTAAGAGCAACGAAAAGTTCATATAAGATACATAATGCACCCCGCGTCAGTAAAGACACTGAACGTTGGGGTAAGCCACATAGAACCAAAATTTAATACTTGTCCTGAGCAGACTTAGCTGAAGCTTCTCTTGAAACATACTGACCCTTGGTTAGGTTACATAAATCAGCCTAGATTTCATCCTATTGAAGATTATCCATTCCACTGCTAAAACACACACGTGCCTAGATGTCAAACAGAGGGAGGATCGGGTTTGCCCTTGATGCCAGGAATAGTCTGGATGTGCACTTGATGAATAATTAAGGTATGAAGAGCTGCTAGTACCCCTAGAATCTTATCTCAAAAAGAAATTGGTGCCTCAGGTGAGGAATGTGAGTAGCAGATGTTTCTAATTTTAATCAGTCTTTGGGATTACATTTTACAACACTATTATTGAACATTTCCTGCACTTGATCTTGGCTCCTGATTCAAATTACATTAAGCTTCAGGCTTTTTAACTCTTCTCCCCAAAGAGGATTTTGTACCAGGAATTCTGATCTCTTGATAAACGTGGTCTCTTTCTGGAGATTATTTCATTGCTGAAATATGATAGTAAATATTAGGCTCGTATTGGTTTATTCTTTGCTTTTGTATTCATGGTGATAGGCGCTTTAAGGATGAACAAATCGATATTCTTGTAGCCACAGATGTTGCTGCCAGAGGACTGGACATTGATGGAGTCAAAACGGTAAGTGGCTCAATAATTGTGTGGAGGGTGAGTTGATAGGGAATTGTTGAGTTACATAGAGGGATAGTTGCTGGTGATGTATTTTGTACTTATGTAATTCCTTGTCTGGTTTTCTAAAAGCACTTTTATACCAATAGAGTACAGTCAACAATTGGCACAGCTTTGCACATACAAGGCCTGTTCTTAAAGCTACAGGACTAAATTCTCAACAGTCGAGTGCTGATATGATGTTTTCCTTCCATCAAACTGATGGCACTGCATTTCCAACTTCTTAGCGTCGGTACTCTAGCCTCCTGTTAATTTTGATTAGTAGTAGGGCCACCGGCTAAGTTAAAGCATCGAATTGTGCGCTTCCGGAGAGTCTCAGTTAGAGCTGTGGCTCCTATTTAAAACTATCCAGAAGGAAATGGCTCATCTTTGTGATCTAGTAAAGATCTCACCAGGACTGCATCGTAGTTTGGGACTTGTACAGAAAAATGCTGTTGAGGTGGGTGGTGAAATCCTGATGAAGCGAGAGATTTTGTTCCAGTGAGAATCGTTATAATTTAAAAGCTTTGAAAAACTCATCTACAGTTGATGAGGCATGAATATGTCCAGTTCTTAAATGCTGTTATATACTAGTTGGAATCAGTAAGAGTGTCTTTGTTCCTTTTGAGCTAGGTAATCAACTTCACGATGCCCAATACTGTCAAACACTATGTGCACAGAGTAGGCCGTACAGCAAGAGCTGGCCGCAGCGGACGGTCTGTCTCCCTCGTTGGAGAAACGGAAAGGAAAATGTTGAAGGAGATTGTGAGGAAAGCCAAAACTGAAGTGAAAGCTCGTGTTATTCCACAAGGTGAGAGCTGTTGGGGAACCTGTTCTTGAATTGGCTGTAAAGCTGCTGACCCATTGCTATGAGAACCTCTGAATTGCCTGCCTGCATTTGCCTCTGATCATTATCCAGTTACTTCTGCTGAAGGAATATTTATAGGGAATAGCCATTAGAAAATAGGTTTAGTTCCAATGGCTTCTTAGTGACAGACCTGCTGACCCCTCACTGTCTAACATCATACATGAAGAATGATCTCTTGGATAAGGTTTTGAAGGGTGGATGGTGCTAGTGAAAAGTCAGAGCTCAGACAGATTTGATGCTCAAAGGAAAGGAGGGGATAGATTGTACAGCTTGCATCAGCAGAGAGCTAAATGGGCCCAGATGTTGTAATTTCTTTTGACTCTAGAACATAGAACATTACAGCACAGAACAGGCCCTTCGGCCTTCGATGTTGCGCTGACCAATATAAAAAGCAATGCCCCTCCAAACTAAACCATTCCCTTCTCTTCCATATACTTATCAACTAACCTCTTAAACGCCACCAAACTTGGCCATCTACAACTGCTGCAGGCAGGGCATTCCACTCCCGAACCACCCTTTGGGTAAAGAACCTACCTCTGATATCCGTCCTATAACTATCCCCCCCTAATTTAAAGCTGTGTCCCCTCGTGCTAGCTTTCTCCATCCTAGGAAAAAGGCTATCACTGTCCACCCTATCTAAACCTCTAATCATCTTTATATGTTTCAATAAGGTCTCCTCTTAGCCGCATTCTTTCTAACGAAAACAACCTCAAATCTCTCAGCCTCTCTTCATAAGACCTGCCTTCCATACCAGGCAACATCCTGGTAAACCTCCTCTGTACCCTCTCCAATGCCTCCACATCTTTCTTATAATGTGGGGACCAGAACTGCACCCAATACTCCAAGTGCGGCCGCACTAGAGTTTTGTACAGTTGCAACATGACGTTGCGGCTCCGAAAATCAATCCCTCTACCAATAAAAGCCAAGACTCCATATGCCTTCCTAACAACCTTCTCGACCTGACTGCCTACTTTCAGGGATCTATGCACATACACACCAAGATCCCTCTGTTCATCAAGACTACTAAGAATCTTACCATTAGCCCTATACTCTACACATTTATTATTTCTGCCATAGTGCATTACCTCACACTTTTCCACATTAAACTCCATTTGCCACCTCTCGGCCCAGCTCTGCAACTTGTCCAAGTCCCTCTGCAAACTATAACACCCATCTTCACTATCTACCACTCCACCGACTTTAGTGTCATCTGCAAATTTACTAATCCATCCTTCAATACCCTCATCCAGATCATTTATAAGTTTGCAGAAGAGGAAAGTAATTTTAAGCACAGAATTTACGAAACAAGATTCATCATCTATACCTTTACTAGAACTCAAGTTATAATTGCCCTCGTCCTTCTGTTTAAACAAGAATCTTATTAGTGACTTGCTAATGACTGTCCCTTCATATTAAAACAGCTCCTTCACACTCGGTAACTCTCCAAAACCATTCTTCTTCACTTTCTGTTCCACATTAATTTAAAAAATGAAATAAAATTGGAAGGTTTGACCTTTGCCTTTGTGGAGTTTATTACAATGGTTCTGTGCTTCTGTGAGCTAAAGAGGGAGATAAGAAAGGGTAGAGTTGCTGCTGCAAACTGTGTTGATGTCAGCTGAGGGCAGCATTGGGCTAGGCAGCCTCTCATAGCTGAATAACTTCAGTGGGACAGCATGGTACCACAGTAGTTAGCACTGCTGCCTCACAGCGCCAGGAACCCAGATTTGATGCCCAGCTTGGGTTACTGTCTGTGTAGAGTTTGCGTGTTCTTCCTGTTTCCTCCCACAGTCTGAACGACATGCTGGTTAGGTTAGGTTAGGTTAACTGAAACAGATGCTGGAGTGTGGCGACTAGATGGATTTCACTGCAACTTCATTGCAGTGTTAATGTAAGACTTAGTTGTGACTAATAGACAAAAACTTTACTTTAAACTTCTATTTTTCAGGCTCATAATGGTAGAATTGCTCTTTGGAGCAATTGGAAATAAAACAGGGCTGGTGGTTTACTGCATCCCAGAAAAATAGTACCTCCAGGAAAGTGGAGACGATAGGAATAGTACATGGATTATTGGGGTATCCCAATGATGTTTACATAACCTTTTCTGTGAGTGACCTTCCGCTGATGCCCTGGCTCATGTCTTCACAGAGGTGGTGATGAAATTCCGAGACAAGATTGAGAAGCTGGAAAAGGAAATTTATGCTGTGTTGCAGCTAGAAAAGGAGGAGAAAATGCTGCAGCGATCAGAGGCTCAGGTACATGCTCCCTACACTATTATCCCACTTTATAGCTTGTGGCTGACTTTCAACAGTGAAGTATTGAGGGTGGCTCACAGGATGACCAAACACTGGAAATTCATCACAGCGCATCAGTGGATAATTGCTTCTACAAGAGCTGTCAGTAACATGTTAAAAATTTTTTATATTGCAGTTGTTAAGTTACCATGACTTTCCCGCTTAATGATATCCCTACAGGAACTGATTTTTATTTCTTGGGGAGTCAGTGCAAAATGTCATTATCTTGCACTATTCATGATCAAGTGTCAAGAAGTGGATCAACAAGTGGGAGCATTTCTGTCTTCCAATTTTTGCTCCCAATGTCCCCAATTACTATTGAACCCAGTGGTTTAGTTTGTTACTGTGCAGTAAGTGGACTAGGAGGGAGAGAGATAGCTTTGTTGGTAACCTACAGTGGAGGTGAAGGGCCATTACCTGTGACATTGCAGTTAGCAGGTATGTATTTTGATTTTTTTTTTGCTACAGATTAAAACTGCTAAAAACAAGCTACAGAAGGAGAATCAAGAAACAAGACCAGAACGTAGCTGGTTTCAAACCAAAGAGGAGCGGAAAAAGGAGAAAGGTGAGTGTCATTCTGGGCAACTTTCTAGAAGTATATAGCCATAGTATGGAAATGTCTAGTTTATGCTATGATAAATTATTGTCTATGATGCCAGGAAAGTAGCTATCACAAGATGAATGTCTAACTCATTTGTATGACCATCCAATGTTGTGACACAAGTTTGTTCTTTTTCATTTAAATAGGTAAATGCGTCTTTAAAATAATAGCCTAGGAAATATTAGATGCATTATGCTTCCATGAACTCATACCATAAACAGTAATAGAGACTGCTTTTAGCAACTCCTCAGACTGAATAGCACTCGTGCACCAGTGGTGGAGTAGCGCTGCAATCTCTGGACAAAAATATAATTATGGCCGGTGTTCTTCCTCTAGCAAGGTTGTTGCGAGTCTCCCAGATGCTTTTTTTGAGCGATTATCGTATGGTTACTGGCCAGTATTTTGACTGGGACGGTATTCTCCAGGCCCATCTCCCCTTATCCCCAGCAACCTCTATTGGGAATGGTTCTTCCATTGGGGTTTACAACTGCTGCCTACTAATAGGGAACAGATATCCTCACCCTGCTGCTGGGGACAGAGGCCATTGAAATCCTCCAGGAGGTTGGGAGCGGGGCGGTGTCCATTGGGCAGTGCCAAGGCAGTGGGGCCTATTGGGGTGGGATGGGGGAATCACTGCCAATCTGCAGTCGGGATCGTGGGGGAGGGAGGGAAAAGGTGATCAGGGCTGGACTGTCCAACTGCAGTTGTGCCGAGCTCCACCCTAACAGATCAGCACATATGCAGTGGCCCATGCAGCATTATACTGCTGGCCTCATATGTGGAAATAGGACCTGTCCAGCATTTAACAGAGTAAATCCAGCTGAGGCACTCTTCATTGCTCAGAGTGTTAGAGATTCACTCTGGTAAGTGTGCTGAAGAAACAGGCAGGAAATACTCCTTAGATTTAGAATTTTTGGGGAGAATCCAAGCCAATATCTTTACAGGCTTATATCGGCAGTTCCCATCTGAACATTGAAATTAGCTGTGGTAATAGCTGACAAGAATATTTAAGATAATAGATGTGTTCAATGCAATTTTTTTAATGCAGTTGCAAAGGCTCTGCAGGAGTTCGAAATTGCATTGAGAGGCAAAAAGAAGAGAAAACTGTTCATGGAAAATATTAAGAAGAAAGGAGAGATGACAGTGAGTATCAGTCAGTATTTTGGGGAATTTAATGTACTCCGGTTTAGGTTAGGTTATTCAGGAGTGCTATCCTTGTTGATAAAGCATGCAAAGAATGTGGAAGTTTAAACCTTCCTAATGGCTGACTAAAGATAAATGTGTAACTCTGGAATACAGTATTGGTGAGGGCAGGCCTATCTCTGTATAACACTGAAGGGAAGAACTCAGTAAGAATTTAGCAACACCAATTTTTAATCCAACCGATTTATTTGATAGTAAATCCGTGAGCTTTCAACACTCTGTGTCTTCCTCAGGCAAATGCAGTGTTCTGGTCTGCAATAGCACACATCAGCACAGACAGTCAGAGATTGCTGATTAGAATGCGAATCCTTACATCTAACCTGCTATTCAAGTTTTAAAGTGGCTAACAATGTGTGTGAAGGGAATCCTGAGCATTGGTTAGAGAATTGTGTATTTTCTCCAGACAGCACAGTAAGTGAGGTTTTTTGCTAACCCAGGCAAGTTATGGGGGTTACAGATAGTGTGTCATGAAGCCAAGATCCCTGTTAAGACCGTCCTCATGTGTGTGGAGCTTGGCTATCAGTCTCTGCTCAGCGACTCTGCGCTGTTGTGTATCACGAAAGCCCCCTTGAAGAACATTTCGGAAGACACAGAGTGTTGAAAGCTCGCGGATTTACTATCAAATAAATCGGTTGGATTAAAAATTGGTGTTGCTAAATTCTTACTGAGTTCTTACCACCCCAATCCAACGCCGGCATCTTTACATCAACACTGAGGGGAGCAAGTCTGTCACTATATGACACTATATGGTGGGAACAGGTCTGTCACTGTATAACACCAGGTTATAGTCTTGGTGGGGATAGGCCTGTCTTTATATAACACTGTGGTACAGTCCTGGTGGGGATGCGTCTATCACTGTATAACACTGAGAGAACACAGTTTGAAATCATGAAATCGCAGAATGAATTGCTAAGCAAGACTGTAGGCCAAAGCGAGCAAGAGCGATGCCAAGGATGAACTGAACCAATAGGACTGGTGGGGACTGGTCCTAGCTTTTCCGTCAAGGACGTCCTAGGTTTAATCCCAGATCTCTGCTGAGGTATCTTATCTCAAATAGAACAGTCAATATGGTTATTTCCATATGGTATGTTCGATTGCCTCGGTATTTTTGGGATTGAAAGGATAGTAAAAAATCAGCGAAGGTCCCACTCCTGATCATTATTCAGTGAATCTTATTGGGAGTATGTGTATGTATTGATGTTGGGTATTAATCTTAATTATTCCCAGCAAGAGGCTCGTTGGGATGAAAAATAGCGTAATGAGATTAAGCCATTTTACTGGTGTTAATCAATGACTGTAAAATTAACAGAAGATGAACACCAGTGAAGAAAAGAGGATTTTGTATTACTAGAGCATTGGAGTGAGTACTGGGAATGGCTTCAGCTCATTTTCTCTTGTAGAGAAGGCTAATAGTCAAATAATTGTTCTAGATATATCTGAGGAATGAAGAAATTAGCAACACGTATGAAATGGAAATGTAGAATTTGACCAATGTGAGATTTTATCAATCATGAGGCATAGGAACAGGGAGAGGCATTCTTCAACATCCACTCCACATATCCTTGCAGTGACGTGGGTAAAATTAGGGCCCCTCTGTTCAGGGAATTGAGATAATAATCCAATCTCATAACTCCACACCCCTTGGTAGCCATGTGACTTTAAATAGATTGTCTTTTGAGTGACTGCTGTGAATGAGGTTGTGACGTATTGCAGCAGGCTGGTGATCTCTTCTTATTTACTCCAGGCGGAAGAGAGAACACAGTTTGAAATCATGAAAGCACAGATGTATGCAGAACGAGTTGCTAAGCGAAACCGTAAGCCAAAACGAGCAAGAGTGATGCCCGAGGATGAACCAAAGTCCGCAGCAGGTGGGTGTACTGTCAGTGTGAGTGAGATCAGAGTCAAATATATTTCTGATCCAAGAACACTTTCAGTATGAAACTAAATGGATTGCTTTTGTTTAATGGTGTAATCAAAAAAATGTTTATGTGTTGAACAAAGTGCAATTTTTTTTCTCTTAAGATAATAAAAAGAACAGAAAAAAGTCTGTGTTTGATGAAGAATTGACGAATACGAGTGAGAAAGCTCTTAAACAGTACAGAGCTGGGTAAGTAGCATCATTGAACAAAGAACAAGAACAAAGAACAAAACAGCACGGGAAACAGGCCCTTTGACACAACGAGCCTGCACCGCCACCCCGATGTTCCCACCTCTACCCGTGATCCCTGTCCATGTTTATACAATTGCATTGATTATATTGTTGGATGGATGCATTGAGGCCATTTTTAAGGGTGGGGGGCATCTAGCAGGATGTGAAAATAGTGTGTGTGGGGATGGGTTTAGTGCAAGTGGGGGATTGTATAACATCATTCAGCAGGTGAGTGTTGGAAATGTAGCTGGGTTGGATTGGATGATGTGCTATATTTCTAACTGTATAGGTATAAGGCACCCTTTTGTATATAGCTGGGGATAAGAAAGCTGCAGTCCTGCAGTAAACGTTACGTCGTGATCAGTGGCTACCCTATGAACAGACACACTGAAAGGCTTTCCTGAATGTATAACAGTGCTGTACCCATCTGTTGTATATTCAGTATCTGGATTCATTACACCGTGGTTTCTTTGCAGGCCGTCCTTTGAAGACCGAAAGAGACTGGGGATAACCCAGCGCAAGAAAGGTGGCTCCTTTAAATCCACATCCAGGTAAACATTCCTGCTGTAACATGGATGGTCGGTATTGTGTCTATTCAAAAGAATTAGAAAGGGCTGCCTTTGCCATAAGCTTGGTTATGGTCAGAAAACAAATGATTTACTGCCCTTCCCATCTTTTCCTTGCAGGAGGTGAACTGCAGGAGCTCTATGAATTGACTCACCTCCACCTTTTCAAGAGCATTTAAAGATGGCGAAGTGCTGCCCACATCCTGTGGAAGAATAATGATTTTAAAAATACCCATCAGCTTAACACTGATGATGATCAGGTTGGGTTACCTGTTCTGATCCTTCTGGCCCATCAACATTAGAGCTCATCATCTAAAGCCCCATCTTCCATATGTGAATCTAGTCACTGTGGTAGTTTATTCCACTTTGAGGGTATCCACAAAACTATCCCCGACCTGCCTGAACTAAAAGCCCTGGCCAATTGTTCTTCCCCCATTGCAATGGTAATAACACTGCAGGAGTATTTCATTGGCTGTAGAGTATTTTGGGACATCCTGTGTTGTGGAAATGCCATATAAATGCATGTTTTTTTTTTCTATTCCACTCTAATCACTACCTCACTGACTCAGTGCTCTGAAAAGTATTATTGTTGTTATCAATCATCACCCCATGGTACCTCACCCAGTGGCACTTGTGTGAAAGATTAGCACAAACTGCAATACCTAATGAGATTGAGTGGTTAAAGGAAAGCTGCTGCTTATGTGATATCAATGAAACTGAATGGTCAAGATAAACTCTTTTGACCCAGAAGCTTTCCTCTCCTGAGAATTAAAGTGAAATGGTCAAATGCTTCCTATATCTTGTCTAAAGCAGTGATGAATCACCAAAAAGATTACCTTATACAAATGGGGGCAATTCTCCCAGAATGTTGCACCACTGGAGCAGCGCAGCAGGTTGGTGGAACTCAAGCAGAGGCCATGTAGCGAGCTTTTCACTGGGTGCTCCAGCCACCGGATTACCGGCTTCATCAGCTCCTTGCCAGAAATCGGCATGCAGCTGAATAGATTATGTTTATGTTCGCTCATTTTTCATTAGCGGGCCTGGGAGTAAAGTCCCAGCCAGCAATGTTTCACTTCAGCGGGATTTATAAAAACTCCCCACTAGTGGGAAACTGGCAGACTAACCTCCTGCTGGAGTGAGGGGAAGGCCCATAGAGGGTTCCTCCCTCAGGAGGTCAATGGTAAAGGGAGGGGTGCCTAACGGGTATTGCCATCATGGCAGTGCCAACTTGAGGGTACCCTGGTACTGCCCACCAAGCATTGAGTAATGCCAAGGAGTTGGGCTAGAGAGAGCAGGACCTCTGTGTGGGAAACTGTTGGGGTTGAAGGGAGGGTTCCCACTGCTATTCTGTGTTCAGGCTTAGTTACAGAGAGACGGGATCAGGAGACCTGGACTGATGGGGAGGGTTGGGGTATTGAGGGTCATGTCTGGAAGGCCAGTGATCAGGTGTTTGGGGGGGGGAGGGGAAGGGATTGCATGAGCAGTGATGGGGTGTTTGCGGGGCTGGCCAGCGATGGGAGGCCAACAATGCAGGGGCTATTACACATGCACTGAGACCTCAGTGCTGACAGATTGGCACATGTGCAATGGTCCGTTCAATGCTACATTCCAGCTCTCCAGCAAGAATAGACCCCACCCTCTGATTTTTAATGAGATTCATGCTAGTGCACTCTGTAGCGTGGGAGATTCATTTTAAGAATCCTGAAAAATGCAGCAGATTTACTCCTGTTTTCACATGAGTTTGACACTTCAGATTTTTTGGGGAGAATTCTACCTGGTTTCTGACCATTTTTCATTGGCATTTTCCTGCGTTCGCCAACATCTTGTGGAGAATTAGCACAGATGTTATCTGCAGTTTCTACTGATCAAGTGTGTTTTCTTTTTGATTGTGAGAAAGTTATATTTTTGTAAATTGGCTACTTACTCATAGGTTCAACATCACTGCAAAGATCACACTATAATAGACTAGCAATCCAAACCATGAGTGTTGAAAACACACCATGTCAACCTGCAGAATAAAATTCAGTACATTTTTGGACTTGCACCAGAAAAAATGACCACATATTCTGAAACTTCTTCACACAAAGGGTTGTGAATCTGTGGAATTCCCAGCCCAGTGAAGCAGTTGAAGCTATCTCATTGAATATTTTTAAGGCAAGGATAGATACATTTTTGAACAGTAAAGGAATTAAGGGTTATGGTGAGCAGACAAGCAAGTGGAGCTGAGTCCGCACAGAAAGATCAGCCATGATCTTATTGAATGGCGGAGCAGACTCAAGGGGCCAGATGGCCTACTCTTGCTCCTACTTATTATGTTCTTATATAAAATTGCTGGATTATTGGCAATTGCCAACTGGTTCACGGATGTCTAGGGATTTGATTCCCCGCCTGGTGTGACCTAAACATGACTCCAAACCTGCTTCTTATAAGACTGGTTCCTCATGCCTTCAAGAACAAACAATAAAACCTGCACATATCTGAGTTTCTCATTATCACTATTGTTTTTAAACAACGGTTGGTTCCTATTCTTCAAACACGACTTTGTCTTCAATATTGAAATCCAGCATTTAACATATCAATGATTCTTCTGCTTAATACCCTTGACTGCTTTTAGCCATTTCCCTGAATAGAACATAGAACATTACAGCGCAGAATAGGCCCTTCGGCCTTCGATGTTGCACTGACCAATTAAGAAAAGGCAATGACCCTCTAACCTAAACCATTCCCTTTTCATCCATAAACTTATCTACTAACCTCTTAAACGCCACCAAACTTAGCGCATCTACAACTGTAGCAGGCAGGGCATTCTATACCCTTACCACCCTCTGGGTAAAGAACCTACCTCTGACATCTGTCCTATAACTACCACCCCTTAATTTAAAGCTATGTCCCCTCGTGCTAGCTTTCTCCATCCTAGGAAAAGGGCTATCACTGTCCACCCTATCTAAACCTCTAATCATCTTATATGTTTCAATAAGGTCTCCTCTTAGCCGCCTCCTTTCTAACGAAAACAACCTCAAATCCCTCAGCCTCTCCTCATAAGACATGCCCTCCCTACCAGGCAACATCCTGGTAAACCTCCTCTGTACCCTCTCCAATGCCTCCACATCTTTCTTATAATGTGGGGACAGAACTGCACACAATACTCCAAGTGCGGCCGCACTAGAGTTTTGTACAGTTGCAACATGACGTTGCGGCTCCGAAATTCAATCCCCCTACCAAAAAAAGCTAAGACTCCGTATGCCTTCTTAACAACCTTATCGACTTGATTGCCAACTTTCAGGGATCTATGCACATATACACCAAGATCCCTCTGTTCATCAACACTATTAAGAGTTCTACCATTAGCCCTATACTCTACACATTTGTTATTCCTGCCAAAGTGAATTACCTCAAACTTTTCCGCATTAAACTCCATTTGCCACCTCTCGGCCCAGCTCTGCAACTTGTCCAAGTCTCTCTGCAAACTATAACACCCCTCTTCACTATCTACCACTCTCCGACTTTGGTGTCATCCGCAAATTTACTAATCCATCCTTCAATACCCTCATCCCGATCATTTATAAAAATTACAAACAGCAGGGGCCCCAAAACAGATCCCTGAGGTACACCACTTGTAACAGAACTCCATGATGAATAATTTCCATCAACCACCACTCTCTGTCTTCTATCAGCTAGCCAATTCCTAATCCAATTAGCTAAATCACCCTCAATCCCATACATCTGCATTTTCTGCAGAAGCCTTCTATGGGCCACCTTATTGAACGCCTTACTAAAGTCCATATATACCACATCAACTGCCTTACCCCCATCCACCTCTTTGGTCACTTTTTCAAAAAACTCAATAAGGTTAGTAAGGCACGACCTACCCTTCACAAAATCATGCTGACTATCCCCAATCAATTCATTTCTCTCTAAATAACTATAAATCCTATCCCTAATAATTCTTTCAATACTTTGCCCACAACAGAAGTAAGACTCACTGGTCTATAATTCCCAGGAAAGTCTCTATTCCCCTTCTTGAACAATGGGACCACATTCGCTATCCTCCAGTCTTCTGGCACTATACCCGTAACCAACGACGACCTGAAGATCAGAGCCAGAGGCTCTGCAATTGCCTCTCTCGCCTCCCAGAGAATCCTAGGGTAAATCCCATCCGGCCCAGAATGGGACTTATCTAACTTCAAACCCTCAAGAATATCTAGCATATCCTCCTTATCTACTTCAGTACTTTCCAGTTTACAACCCTGTATCCCAGAATAGTTGACAACATTTCACCTATTTCATGTTGTAAGTGGATTGAGTATTGTGCTTTTGTGTTTCAGGTACAAGAGGAGATGAGCCCTGACAGTAAAACTTCTGGAGAGATTTATGAAACCACATTTCAAGAACAAATACCTCTCATCGGCCTGTAACTTGTACAAATGTGTCACATTTTATTAGTGAGACTGATTATATATCAGACCCTGGGAGAAACTCTATTTAGGAACTTTATCAATCTGTTGAAGCTAGTTGAACACCAAAAACGATGATCGCACTCGCCTTCAACTCCGTTGGAATTGAGAGATCACAGCTTTCATCATTAAAGATCAAGTGAAATAATCCCGGACTCTCAACTTCCCATTCCAAAAGAGTGTTTACTACGGGTTCAATGCGTTCTGGTGTATAGGGGACTCTCAAATGTGAAAGCCTGTTTCTCAATTTTCCTTTATTTGATTCACACTCACCACGTTCTCTTCAGTTATGGGCAATGAGGTGCTTTTTAAAGGTCTCAGCACGACAGAATTTCTATTGCTGATTTCAGTTAGTATGGGATTTAGTACTTCCTCAAGTGGCATATCAGACGTGGAGATGCATTTCTGCAGCAATTTTCATTTTGATCCAAATAGCTTAGGAGACAGTGTTTAAACCAATTTACAGATGTTAGGAAACTGACGCTAGAAAAGAAGACATTGGATAGGCATCCTCCTCATCATTGTTTTACTCAGTGATATTTCTCCATGGTATGCAAATATGGACATCTATTGAGGATAAAATCAGGCTTGTTTTAAGTTGATTAAATTATGAGCAAAAATTAACTACACTGCTGCTCATGTAGCACAGGCAGTATAAGTGGAATCATTCCTCAATAAAGAGGTAACCTGCCCTTGACCATTACAGTTTATTACATAATTGTTAACCCCTTGTTAATCTTACCTAAAACCATTTGCAACAGGTTGACCAGAAGAAATTAGACAGAAAGCTGCCATTTTGCTTTGTGATTAACCCATTTAAGAGTTTTTAGGAATTAAAGTACAGTTTATTAGAAGAATACATCCTAATGTTCTTCAATCGGTTCTGTTTATTCATTAAGAGCAAATGTTGTGTTCACGTTTTCTGTACAAACCTGACTGATTTCTAATAAAAGTTAAAAGAAATCCATCTTTCATATTTATCAAACATGTTTTTAGCTTAGCATCACATTTCAAAAAAGTGTCCAGACAAAATTTGATACTGAAGTGCATAATATTATTAAGACAAGCTAAATGACAAGTTAAATGAGAGATGGAGCCTTAAGTAAGGAATTTTAGAGTCAAGAGAACTGCAGGCACAACTGCCAATGGAGCAGCAATGAAAATTAGGGATCCTTGAAGCCAGAATTGGAGGAATGGAGATCTGAGAGTGTTCTAGGAGACTTTTAGAATTGGGAAGATTTAAGGTCAGGACTGATTTGATCACAAAGATGAAAATTATATCTTCAAAGCTTTATAGAGTAAGAGCCAACATGAGTCAGTGTAAACAAAGGTGTAATGGATTCAGGGAGCATTGGATGAGCTAGCTGGCCAAGCCAGATAAGTTGACTTTGGAAATAACCAAAGCAGAAAATAAGGTTTCAGCAGCAGATGTGATGAAAGTGAGGACAGAGATATATGATAATAGGGAGATGGGAGTTTTATATGATGATGGAAAATTTATGAGGTTAGAAACTTAGTTAAGGATCACCCAAGTCTGCAAACTGTATGGTTTCAGATTCAGTCATTTGCCAATGAAGGGGATGGAGTTGGTGGATTGTGCAAATAGTTTTCAGATAAAGTGGAGTTAGGATGATTACCAAAGCAGCAGAGATGCACCATGTGTTGGGTTTGGTTGAGATGATTGCTCTTTAGGAGAGTTCCTGTGATAAAGGATTCAAAATAATCCAAGTCCACAGATAACTGTTGATTGATAAAGGTGAAATGTATAAGTAATGACAGTGAAATACTTCTCTCAGAAATCCCAGTTCCAAAGCTCCAGAAGCAGCATAGAAATCAAATGCTTTCCAGTAAAAGGTGGGAAAGCTAAGAAACCATCAAACTTTAGACTTTTCATACGTGAAGACAGTACAAGAAGTAATTTTAAAGTAATTTTGTCTAAAAGAAACTGACTTGGATCAAGTGTGGTGACAGCAACACCATTGCAATCACAGGCATTAATTTTATTAGAAAATGGCATCATACATTACAGGTAAATATATATTTACTGACACACCCATTAGTATGCAAAACTTGTCAGTCTTCCACCAAATCTTAATTCTACCATGAGTTTTATCAGTTACTCCATATCAGTTTTTTGTCCAGCAGTTGGAGCAGTACTTTGACTTCACTCGAATGGTTTCTGAGAATGTTGACCTACACAAAAGATAGCTGTAGGTCTTTTCCCACACCAGCCAGAACAGTTAGGGCTGCTCCTTACCCTGACATGACATGACCTGATGGAGCTGTTTATTATTTGTTGCTTTCCTGTGCCCTGGAGTGGTAGCTTGGGCTGACTGTGATATGTGCTCCCTTCTCCACACAACATTGACAAAGATTCTTCCAACCAAACCACACACAATTTCAGCAATTAGCCAATCACCATTAATGAAAAATAGCCAAATATTTTCAAAAAAATCTTAAAGAAACAGTGCAAAAAAAGACAAACGAAGAGTGTACATCCCCCCAAAAATCCAGACATAAAGGGTAAAGAAATACACAATTTCAGCAACAAGAAAACAGATTTAGGAAGCAAAGTATTGGAAGTACAATGTAAGGATTTTTGAGGAGGATGTAACAAAGAGCAAAGAACAAAACAGCATGGGAAACAAGGCTCTTCGGCCCAACAAGCCACCCAACGTTCCCACCTCTACCCGCGATCCCTGTCCATGTTTATAGATTTATGGATTAAAAACCAAATTTGAGACAATTTAGGGAGAATTTATTTTGCCAATTAGCCTAGGAGCACATCTTTGGGATGTGGGAGGAAACCAGAGCACCCGGAGAAAAACCCACACAAGCACGGGGAGAATGCGCAAACTCTCATAGACACAGGCCCAAATCCATGTATCTGCACAGCACAGCAATAGTCACTGATAGTAACATTTAAATCAGTAAATGAATGTTGATTGTAAATATTTGCCTCCACTTTGACCCCCTTTTTGGTTTTTGTTTCCCTGAGTTTGTCCAGTACATATTAGAAATTCTCGAGGGTTTGAAGTTGGATAAGTCTCCTGGGCTGGACGGGATTTACCCTAGGATTCTCTGGGAGGCAAGAGAGGAGATTGCAGAGCCTCTGGCTCTGATCTTCAGGTCCTCGTTGGTTACGGGTGTGGTTCCGGAGGACTGGAGGATAGCGAATGTGGCCCCATTGTTTAAGAAGGGGAAGAGAGACCTTCCAGGGAATTATAGGCCAGTGAGTCTTACTTCTGTTATGGGCAAGGTATTGGAGAGAATTATTAGGGATAGGATTTATAGTTATTTAGAGAGAAATGAATTGATTGGGGATAGTCAGCATGGTTTCGTGAAGGGTAGGTCATGCCTTACTAACCTCATTGAGTTTTTTTGAGAAAGTGACCAGAGAGGTGGATGGGGGTAAGGCGGTTGATGTAGTATATATGGACTTTAGTAAGGCTTTTGATAAGGTGGCCAATGGAAGACTTCTACAGAAAATGCAGATGTGTGGAATAGAGGGTGATTTAGATAATTGGATTAGAAATTGGCTGGCAGATAGAAGACAGAGGGTGGTGGTTGATGGGAGATATTCATCGTGGAGTTCGGTGACGAGTGGTGTGCCTCAGGGGTCTGTTTTGGGGCCCCGGCTGTTTGTAATTTTTATAAATGATCTGGATGAGGGTATTGAAGGATGGATTAGTAAATTTGCAGATGACACTAAAGTCGGTGGAGTGGTAGATAGTGAAAGGGGTGTTATAGTTTACAGAGTGACTTGGACAAGTTGCAGAGCTGGGCCGAGAGGTGGCAAATGGAGTTTAATGTGGAAAAGTGTGAGGTAATGCACTTTGGCAGGAACAATAAATTTGTAGAGTATAGGGCTAATGGTAGGGCTCTTAATAGTGTTGAGGAACAGAAGGATCTTGGTGTATGTGTCAATAGATCCCTGAAAGTAGGCAGTCACGTGGATAAAGTTGTTAAGAAGGCATATGGAGTCTTAGCTTTTATTGGTAGGTGGATTGAATTTAGGAGCCGCAGCATCATGTTGCAACTGTACAAAACTCTAGTGCGGCCGCACTTGGAGTATTGTGTGCCGTTCTGGTCGCCACATTATAAGAAAGATGTGGAGGCATTGGAGAGGGTACAGAGGAGGTTTACCAGGATGTTGCTGGTATGGAGGGCAGGTCTTATGAAGAGAGGCTGAGGGATTTGAGGTTGTTTTCGTTAGAAAGGAGGCGGCTAAGAGGGGATCTTATTGAAGCATATAAGATGATTAGAGGTTTAGATAGGGTGGACAGTGTTAGACTTTTTCCTAGGATGGAGAAAGCTAGCACGAGGGGACACAGCTTTAAATTAAGGGGTATGAGTTATAGGACGGATATCAGAGGTAGTTCTTTACTCAAAGAGTGATTAGGGAGTGGAATGCTCTGCCTGCAGCTGTTGTAGATGCGCCAAGTTTGGTGGCGTTTAAGAGGTTAATTGATAAGTATATGGAAGAGAAGGGAATGGTTTAGTTTGGAGGGGCATTGCTTTTTATTTCGGTCGGCACAACATCGAAGGCCGAAGGGCCTGTTCTGTGCTGTATTGTTCTATGTTCTATGTTCTATATGTATCAAACCTCAAAAATAAGGCTAGTAGGGCCAGAGATTAGTAAATTAGGGCATATTTGGTAAGGATATCTAATGAAATGCAAATATTGGGAAAATATGGTCACAAAACAATATACAGAATTACTCTAACATCCTGGGGAAATGTGCATTAGAGCAGAGCATGATTCTGGATGAAGAGAAACCTAGAAAACCAAATAAAATAGCTTGGAGAAATTAATACAGAAACAGTCATAGACCCCACAGATTCTCAAGCTTGTTCTATAATGAGATGGTAACAATTCCACCCAGCAACCTTGGTTCCAATCTATTACATTCTAGTCCAGATTTAGAATTATTAGTTGGCCTTGCATCTACTTCTCTTATAAGAGATCATTGCAGATTTCTGCTAGAACTAGCAGCAAATAGGGTACAAAAAGAAGTGTAAAATGTTACAAAGACAAGTGTAAATACACTACCTGAATGTACAGAGCATTCGCAAAAAGGATTAGCAGTGCAAAAAATGTAAATGGATACAATATGATTGCAATTATAGAGACATGTCTGCAGGGTGACAAGACTGGGAACAGAATATCCAAAGGTATTCAATATCTAGGAAGAAAAGGCACAAAGAAAAAAGAGATGTGAGATATAGTTAGTCAACGTCAGTGCACTTGTTAGAAAGGATATTAGCTCAGGAAAAACAAGATGTAAAATCAGCCTGGTGGAGTTAAGAGTTAACAAGGGCTCATTACAGTGAGTTATCTATAACCAATAGTGGTAAAGAAAGGAGCGGCATTAAACAGGATATTAGAGATGCATGCAGCAAGGTGACTTTACATATAGATTGGGCAAATCAAATTAGCAATAATACTGTGGTGCACTAATTCCTGAAGTATGTAACAGATGTTTTTTTTTAAAAGAACCAACTGGGTGTAGGATAATCCAGATTTGGTATTGTACAACAACACTGGTTTAATTAATAATCTTGTTTTGTGGGATCCTTTAGGCAAGAGTGATCATAACATGATGGAATTCTTCATTTGGATGGAAAGGGGAGTAGTCCAATCCGAAACCAGGTCCCTAAATCTGAACAAAGAAAACAAAGAAATGGCAAAGTAATTAAACGACTAATTTTGTATTCACAGAAGAAAACACAAAGAATGCTAGAATCAATTATAAAGGCTGTAACAACAGGGTACTTTTTGGGATGTGGAAGAAGCACCTGGAGAAAACCCACACAAGCGCGGGCAGAATGTGCAAACTCCCACAGACACTGGCCCAAATCCATGTATCTGCACAGCAAACAGTGATAGTCACTGAGTTATCATGTTGCCATCAGATGGTGCAATTTAAGTATATGCAATGTGAAGCACTAGGCTATTCTCGAAGCAACATCCAAGAGCAGCCCTCGCATGACCCACCGCGAGTATGCCCCTTGTTGGAAACAAGGCAGAGCGAATATGGATGTAAAGAAAAGACATCAATAAACATACACAGCTTTTACAGACATTCACAGAAGATCCCCAGAAACTCAAACGTAAGAGACAGGTGAGCCATAAAATATGTTGGATGGCCCATAGGAATCTATTGATTCCCAGGAACATCCTGAGGCTCTTGATCCTTATTTAGAACATAGAACATAGCACATTACAGCACAGAACAGGCCCTTTGGCCTTCGATGTTGTGCCGACCAATATAAAAAGGAATGCTCCTCCAAACTAAACCATTCCCTTCTCTTCCATATACTTATCAACTAACCTCTTAAACGCCACCAAACTTGGCGCATCTACAACTGCTGCAGGCAGGGCATTCCACTCCCGAACCACCCTTTGGTTAAAGAACCTACCTCTGATATCCGTCCTATAACTATCACCCCTTAATTTAAAGCTGTGTCCCCTCGTGCTAGCTTTCTCCATTCTAGGAAAAAGGCTATCACTGTCCACCCTATCTAAACCCCAGCAATTGTATTTCAAACAATTTTTTGTATCACACCATCTCTAGTCTGCTCATGTACCTAGCTAGGTAAGCCTTAAACAACTCTAGCGTGCCTGCCTCCACCACCCTACTAAGCAGTACATTCCAGGCTCCCACAACCTTCTGTGTGAAAAAACCTCCTACATCTGAATTATATCTCGCCCCTCTCATCCTAAGCCCATGACCCCTCATGATTTTCATATCCAACCTGGGAAAAAGCTTCCCACTGTTCACTCTGTCTATACCCTTCATAGTCTTATACACCTCAATTAGATCTCCCCTCATTCTCCATCTTTCTAGGGAGAACAGTCCCAATCTCTCCTCATAGCTAAGTCCTTCCATACCAGGCAGCATCTTGGTAAATCTCCTCTGCACTCTCGCCAGGGTCTCTACGTCCTTCTAGTAATATGGCAACCAGAACTGGATACACTACTCCAAATGCTGTCTAACTAACATTCTATACAACTGCAACATTAGATGCCATAGATATATAGAACTAAAGGAAGTGCTGAGAACCTTAATGAGAACCTTATGAACCCTCTCCTTCATAAAGGAGAGGGTCACATTGATTGATGGTGTCCTGAAGGGGTGTGTAAACCATTTAGAACAAGACATCATTACAAGGGAGGGAGTTTTAGATGAATTAAAAAGCATTAAGTAGACAAATCCTCAGATTACTAAGAAATGAAATTGCTGGCCCTCAAACAGAAATCTTTGTTTCTTGTTGGCCACTGGTAGGGTACCAGAGGATTGGAGAATAGCCAATATTGTCCCATTATTTAAGAAGGGTAGCAAGGATAACCCAAGTGAGCTTGACATCAGTAATAGGAAAACTGTTGGAGAAGATTCTTAGGAATAGGATCTATACATATTGTGAATGTTTTGTTAGGAACAGACAGCATGGTTTTGTAAGTGGGAGGTCATGTCTCACTAATTTAGTGAGTTTTTTGAGAAGGTGACAAAAATGATTGATGAGTGAAGAGCTGTGGATGTTGTCCACATTGGCTTTAGTGGTCCCTCAATTGGCAGATTGGTGCAAAAGATTAATTTTGAGGGATCAGGGTGGAGTAGCTAGATGGATTCAGAACTGGCTTGGCCATAGAAGTCATGATGTGGAGATGCCGGTGTTGGACTGGCGTAAACGCAGTAAGAAGTCTCACAAATCAGGTTAAAGTCCAACAGGTTTATTTGGTAGCGAATCTACTAATTTTTGGAGCACTGCTCTTTCACCACTCACCTGACAAAAGAGCAGCAAGCGCTCCGAAAGCTAGTTTGTTCCCAAATAAACTGTTGGATTTTACACTGGTGTGAGACTCCTTACTCTATTGGCCATAGAAGACAGAGGGTAGCCATGGAAAAGTGTTTCCTGAACAGAGGTCTGTAATTAGTAGTGTTCGGCAGGGATCAGCACTGGGACCTCTGCTTTTTGTGATAAATGGATTGGAAGAAAACGTAGCTGGTCTGATTAGCAAGTTTGCAGATGATTGGAAGAGTCGTGGATAACGATGAAGATTGTCAGAGACTACAGTGGGTAGACTGGAAAATTGGGTGGAGAAATTGCAGATAGAACTTAATCTGGACAAATGCAAGGTGATGCATTTTGGTAGATCCAATTCAGGCGGGAGTTATAAAATAGATAGCAGAGCAATTAGAAACATAGACACACAAAGAGATCTGAGAGTGCAGATTCACAGATCCTTAGAAGTGTCAGCACAGATGGAAAAAGTGGTGAAGAGAACATATGGCATGCTTGCTTTCATTAGCTAGCATATCAGGTATAAAAGTTGGCAAATTATGTCATAGTTGCATAAAACTGGTTAGGTCACGTTTGGAATAGTGTCCAATTCTGGTCACCACACTACCAGAAGGATGTGGAGGTTTTGCAGAATACAGAAAAGGTTTACCAGGATGTTGCCTCATATGGAGAAATATAGCTATGGGGATTGTTCTCCCTGGAAAGATGCAGCCTCTAAAGTTTATAAGAGGAAAGATAGGCTGAACAGTTGGAAGCTTTTGCCCAGGGCAGAAATGACAATTAAAAGGTAGCATAAGTTCAAGAAATGGTGGGGGGGGGGGGGGGGGGGGGTGCTCAGTGGAGACGTGCGGGTAAGTTTTTTTTCACAAAGGGTGGTGGGGACCTGGAATGCACTGCCAAGTGAATTAGTTGAGGCAGTTATATTAACTACGACTAAGGCTTAATTTGATGGGCACATAAACAAATAGGGCACAGAGGGATATAAACACTTGGTTAGATAGGCAAACATGATCAGCACAAGCTTGGAGGGCCAAATAGTTTGATCCTGTGCTGTACTGTTATTTGTTCTTTGATATAGACAAGTTAAATGAATGGGTGATATGGGTGAACATGAAGTTACGATTCCCTTGGTGAAAGGGATGGGATGGGAAAATTCCCCCCTAAATACGACAGAGAAATATGGCATTGAGATAGAAGATCAGCCACAATCATACTGAATGGTAGAGCAGGCTCAATGGCTTACTCCTGCTCCTAGTCTTCATGAACTTAAAACTGTTTGGAAAAGGGAACTTAACACAATCTTTTTTGATGTGACCCTATTTTAATGCATCAGACTGAGGTTTCAGTTGTTGAGCATGGGGGCATTTTTAAAGTTTAGACTATGTGGGGGAGAACAGGAATTGATTGTTGATGAAATGGCAGGGTTTCAACACCTTTTAATGGGCTTATTTTACAGCAACAATCAAGCATCAGAAAGAAATCCATCAATAACAAACATGCATGGATTTAAAGGGAGCCTCTTAGCTGTCAAAAATCAGCCTCAACTTCATGGTAATCATTATTACTTGGACATTACAACCCCAAAATCTCATCCTGAAATTCCCTACAGGGGTGTGGCCCAGTTTGGGAAACTGCCCTAATTCTCCTTCTGCACTCTCTCATACAACGTACTCCATTTTTTCAGTCACTCCTGCTTAGTTACTTCCCTTCAGCTGGACTATCTACATCAGTTTTTGACCTCTTTAAAAAAATCTTCCCACCCAAATACTCTCTCATTAAAGTCCTTACAATATGCTATCTATAGGTCTGAGATTGTCTATAGGGATCCCGTTCTCAGGAAAGTAGAAACCCTGAATAAGTCTGCAAGATTTCAATCATTATTCAGAATTTTGATGTAAATGTCACAATTGCTGCAAACACCAAATTGGGAGAGGTAGTGAAATCAGGAGACAGCCTAGGTATTAAATTCCTTAAATTATGAACGGGTAGAACAGAATCAAAATTTATATAGCACTTTCCACGTCCACTAGCCATCCCAAAGTACTTTACAGGCATTTTGAAGTAGTCCCTGTTGCATGTCAGTAAATGTGACAGCCAATTTGCATAATGCAACCTTCCAAAAACAGCAGTGATAATGATCAGATATTGATTAAGGACTAAACATTAGGCATAACTCTTCTGTTCCTCTTTGAGCTAGTGTCAGGGAATCTTTTTTACCCACCAGAACAAGCAGATGTTTGTTTTTGGTGCCCAAGAGCTGTATTATGACTTGAAGCAGACATGTTGCTTGTAACAGGGATCAGTGGTACTGAATCACAGTTAACAAAAGAAAATTAAATATAAAGGCAAATAATTGCACAAAAGGAGTAAATAATCTTGTGAATATTGTTAAACTACCAAAGATGAAAGCAAAACAGATTAAATGTGTTGGCAGACTCAACTAACACAACAAAGTAGCATAGTGATTAGCACTGCTGCCTCACATCACCAAGAACTCGGGTTCAGTTCCAGCCTCGCGTCAATGTGTGTGGAGTTTGCACATTCTCCCGTATGTGGGGGTTTCCTCTGGTTGCTTAGATTTCCTCACAGTCCAAAGATGTGTAGGTTAGGGGGATTACAGGGATAGGCCTAGAGAAGATGCTTTGACAGAAAACCAGTGCGGATTTGATGGGCCAAATGGCCTCCTTTTGCACTGTACTGCTACTATAATAATGGCCAAATAGCTTCCCAAGTGCTACAAACATTTACTCATTGAATGTTGTTTTTTTTTAAAAAGAGTAAAAATCAGTAGGATAGCCAATAGGATTCCCATTCAGTGCGATGTATTAGACCAGTAAAACTACTAATTTTAAAAAAGCTTTGCTTCCGAAATCACAAATTGTTAGTAGAGAAATACAAATTCACAGATTTTAGGAAGCATCATTACACCAAACCTTTCATTTTACCAAAACTTTTTAATAAAAATGTCAAATATTACAATAAAAAGCAAACACAAATCTCAATCAGTTCGATGGTAATGCCAATCTATTTGTAAAGGTCCCAGAAGTTTCAGTGATTGCATTGCAACCACCAGCCATTACAAATGGCAAGATTGGAAAGTCTCTGTTCACCATCCCCATCATAGCAGTCAAACATTCCACGTACATCATCAACCCCAACATCTTGGTTAGTTTTATTTTCATGACCTTGGAGGTCGCATGCCAGGTGGTGGAGGACCTGAAAGAGAAACCACACACATTTAGATATACAAGGAGACAATTCTTTTGCAGTTAGGCTTGTGTTTTATACAGAAAAAAACCAAGCTAAATACTGAGGTATGCTAAACATTGTTTCCAGCTGAGAGAATGAACCTACGCCTTTTCCTTACTAAATTGAGGTGCAAAGAAGAACAGGAATGTGACAACGTACTCTTGCTGGTCTGACACTCCGTACTGGATGAGATAAAATTTCTCCAACTGGAAAAAGCAGAGCCACGGTCTTTAGTCACTGTTACAGACTCTAGATCAGCCATGATCTTGCTGAATGGCTGAGCAGGCTAAAGGGGCCAAGTAGCCTACTCCAGCTCCTCATTTTTACATTGCATAACCTGGAGCTAGTGTAAGTGAGCAAGTGCAAAGATCTGGGTGAACAGAACTTATGTACAAACAAATTAGATGTAGAAGTAGATCATTCAGTCTCTCTAGCCACATTCCTATCTACTTTAATAAGCTTTCTGATCAAGAATCTATCCAGATCTGCCTTAAAAATATTCAAAGACTCAACCTCCACTATCTTTTAAGGAAGAGCTCCAAAGGCTCATAATCCTCAGAAATGTTCTTATTTCTGTCTTAAATGGATGATCCTTTTTTTTAAAAAAGGGTGTGATGGTAATTAATCCTTCAAATTCGTCCATGACTGGACCTCTCCTTCAAGACACATGTTAAAACATGTGGCAGCGCGGGCTCGTTGGGCCGAAGGGCCTGTTTCCCATGCTGTTTTGTTCTTTGTTCTTGTTCTTTGAGCAAATAATTGGTCAACTACCCCAATATGTCTGCATGTGGCTTGGTGACAAGATTTGCTCCGTAATGCTCCCATGAAGGATTGCAAAGGCGCTACAGAGAGACGGGGAAAGGAGCCAGAAAAAAGGGGCTGCCAGAAGTAAGCTGTAGGTATGAACACTTAAGACATGTAGCAGCAGCATTAAGTGCTCCTTCACTGATACATAAATCACAAACTTTCAGTCTAAGATAGCAAGATGCATTGAGTGGGACAAATATATACCTACTGCTGTAATTAAGACTTTGTCAACTGTGAATGATCTAAATCTAAAGGCACATCATTTAGCCTAACAAACCACTTTGTTCCGCTCTCCAGCTAACATTATCAGCACATCCTCTTTCTTTTTTGCCTATTGCGTATATCTAATTTGCTCTTAAATGCATTTATACTATTTATCTGGTAACGTGATAAAGTGTTCCACATTCACATCAGTCTTCGGTTAAAGAAATTCCTCCTGAATTTCAGTTGAATTTATACACATCATTAACTTTTGCCAGTAATAAAAATTACTTATTTGGAAAGAATAAAGTTCAGTCATTATGGAGTATGTAGCAAACACGACATAGGGATGGGAAGAGAGTCTCTGAAACCAGCTGTATAAACTATATCTAATAAAATAATTACTTCTTGCAGGGTGGATGAGACAGTATTTATCACCCATCCAGTTGCGTCAAAGATAATCAGTTAACTATGTAGAAATGAAACAGAGGCAAGTCTGAAAAGGTTGGAGTGATAGGCTCCTTCCTTGAACGAGCTGGGTCATTTAATGATCATCTGGCATCTTTCACAATCGTGTTCTGACAATAGTCCACACATCAATTTCACTCTCTCCCTCTCAACTTCTGGATTGCTGGGACAGGGGATTATGGCCATCTGACTACTAAATTTGAATGCACTTGGATATAATTACAACCTTGAATAAACTGGCATTCCAACTCTAATTCAACAGGTATTCAAGACTTATTCAAACACTCACCTCGCATTCCTGGTGGCGGAGGTCGCATTCCTGGTGGCATTCCCATTGGTGCTCCACGACCTGGAGGCATTCCCATTGGTGGACCCATAGGTGGTCTCATGCCAGGAGGAGGACCCATCATACCTGTAAACACATTAGGACCAATTTCATAGGAAACAAATACAAACCATATAACTGAAGAGAGAAACTACTCTTCTTTCCTAGGTTAGCATGCCTGGGTAATCGACAGAGCACAAGCGAATGACAGATTGAACAATCTTGGAGGCAGCAGAGCCCAGTCATGTCTTAAAAACCCAGTACCAACCCTCAAATCAGGCACCGAACCCAATCACTTTACTGCTCTTCTAGCAAAACTAGCTAACTCAACACAGAGTGGGGATCAAAGCACAGATCTTTGCTCCCCCCAAAAGCCAGGTGGGTTAGGAGAAATAATTTAATTCCCAACATCCCACAAGCAGCATCATGCATTGCAATCATCAGCCATCTCAGAACCCACTGAACCAGCGTGGGAGCAAGTCATCCTCGATCCTGAGGGACTCCCAGAAAACACAGCTCCTAATAACACAGATTTTTATCATGTAATATTAAAGTTTCACTTCTCACAAGTTTCCAACATAGACTCACAATTGTGAGTTATCATGTACAATAAACTGGGAAGTTATTAACACTAACATATTAGAAGTTAACAATCTTTCAGTAACTCTGCAGGCTTACTGCTTCAAACTTTTAATCTGCTCAGCTAATAATGAAGTAGAAAAGGAACAATACTAATTATAATGCAGCATAGACTGACTGAATATGACAAATACAAATTAGCTGTGATGTTTACAACATTACAACTATACTTGTACTTCATAGCAATAAAGCACTTTTGAGATATTACGTGGTGATGAAAAATACTACAGAAATCCAAATCTTCATTTTCTTTTGTAACAGAACAGGTAGCTTCCATGTATGCCCATCTCTAGTAGCTCTATTACATATGATCATTGTTCATCACCACAATCTCACAATACTGATGTTGCATCAAGTTCTCACCTGGAGGGGGAGCTCCTCGTCCCATTGGTGGTGGGCCTCCACGGCCTGGGGGATATTGCTGAGGTGCTGCTGCAATACTGGACGTGACTGCAGCTGCTGCAACAGTTCCACGTGCCTGAGGTGTCATCACCTGTTTACATCGAAATGAACAGCAACAATAATTACATGGATTCTTTTCTGAAGAAAATATGGCAATATGTCAAATTTGCTGTATTTGGTTCCCACTGGTCTATGACACACAATCATCTTGCATCAACTATATCCATCTATAGAGGAATTCTCAAACTACAACCTCTGCAACTGTAACATCACCAATGAGGAAAATCTATATCTCTCAAGAAATGCTCCCTCCAAGTTGTATTGATGTGCAGTTACGCAGCAACTGGGAAACAGGTAGGCAGAATACAAAACTGGTCATATACAAGCAACATTCCTTTAAAAATGCAGCTTCACAGAGCAAACAGAAGTTAGAGGGAACATTGGTCCCAACTTCCCTGGAAGTTCCTTGGGAGCACTGTGGAGAGGCAGCGATTTGCGAGTGGAGAGCATGTGAGTGAGTAGAGCGATTTTTAAGTCTAAATTTTACTAGTTTTTTTTAAAAACTTTTTAAACTTGTAAACCCGGAAGGTGTACCTTGGGTAGTGCAGTTTTTTTTTCAACCTCACTATAAATTGGAGTGGTGTGGAATCCCGATACTCTACACAAGTAGAGTATCCCAACCCTCCCTCCTCCTCTAACCTAAAAAAGAGAGAGAGAGCGAGAGGAGCTCTGAGAAGGAGCAGGTAAGTTTGTTTTTGTGTGAGCTGTAAGGTCCTTGGCTCACAGGGCCTAAGCAAAAAGGGGAGGCAAGGTGAGTTTTTTTTAAATCTTTCTTACTTTTTTTTCTCTGGGTTACTAAAAAGGGGCAAGCATGGGTGTGAGGCCAGCATGTTGTTGCCAGTGTAACATGTAGGAGGTCTTGGAGGCTCCTGGTCTCCCAGATGTCCATACCTGTGATCGCTGTGTGAAGCTGCAATCCCTACGGGACCAGGTAAAAGAACTGAAAATGCAGCTTGAGGACCTTCGACTCATTAGGGAGAATGAGGAGAGTATTGATAGGAGCTACAGACAAGTAGTCACACCAGGGCAAAGGGAAGAAGGCACATGGGTAACTATTAGGAAGGGGAAACCTCAGGTGATGGAAAGTGCACCGGTGGATGTCCCCCTTCAAAATAAGTACTCTTGCCCGAGTACTACTGTGGGGGACAGCTCATCCAAGGGAGGCAGTGGTGGCCAGCTCCCTGGAGCTGAACAAAAACAAAAACCTAAAAAAGAGCAAAAAGGCAGTGCTTATAGGGGACTCCCTAGTGAGGGGGGCGGACAGGCGTTTTTGTGGACGCAGACGGGAGTCGCGGATGGTGGTATGTCTCCCTGGAGCTGGGATTCGGGATGTCTCTGGACACGTCCCGGACATCCTGAAAGGGGAGGGTGAGGAACTGGAAGTTGTAGTACATATAGGTACTACTGACATAGGCAGGAAGAGGGAAGTGGATATAAAAAGGGATTATAGGGAACTGGGTAGGCAGCTGAGAGAGAGGAAAGCGAAAGTAGTAATCTCAGGATTGCTGCCTGCGCCTCGGGAGAGTGAGAGCAGGAATAGTATGAGGTGGAGGTTGAATACGTGGCTGAGGGACTGGAGCAGGGGGTAGGGATTCAGGTTCCTGGATCATTGGGACCTCTTTAGGGGCAGGTGTGACCTGTACAGCAAAGACGGGTGGCACCTGAATCCCAGGGGGACTAATATCTTGGCGGGAAGACTGGCTAGGGCTACTGGGGGACTTTAAACTAGAAAGGTTAGGGGGAGGGAATAGTGATGTGGAGACTGGGAGCAAGGAAGTTAGCTCCCAGGTAGGGAAGGACTCTAGGCAGGATGAGAGGCAGGTTAGACGAGTGGGGGAGAAGGGAAATGTCCACTCTGAGGGGCTGAGGTGTGTCTATTTTAATGCCAGGAGTGTAGTAAATAAGGTGGATGAATTTAGGGCGTGGATTGCTGCTTGGGATTGTGATATGGTGGCCATTACAGAGACTTGGATGTCTCAGGGACAGGATGGGTACTACAGGTCCCAGGATTCAGATCCTTCAGGAAGGACAGGGTGATGTATTCACGCAGAGTGATGTAAATGTAGTTATGGAGAACACTGAGGTACAGGGTTGCAAACTGGAAAGTATTGAAGTAGATAGGGAGGATGTGCTAGATATTCTCGAGGGTTTGAAGTTGATAAGTCCCCTGGGCCGGACGGGATTTACCCTAGGATTCTCTGGGAGGCAAGAGGGGCGATTGCAGAGACTCTGGCTCTGATCTTCAGGTCGTCGTTGGTTACGGGTGTGGTTCTGGAGGACTGGAGGATAGCGAATGTGGTCCCATTGTTCAAGAAGGGGAAGAGAGTCCTTCCAGGGAATTATAGGCCAGTGAGTCTTACTTCTGTTGTGGGCAAAGTATTGGAGAGAATTATTAGGGATAGGATTTATAGTTATTTTAGAGAGAAATGAATTGATTGGGGATAGTCAGCATGGTTTTGTGAAGGGTAGGTCGTGCCTTACTAACCTCATTGAGTTTTTTGAAAAAGTGACCAAAGAGGTGGATGGCGGTAAGGCGGTTGATGTGGTATATATGGACTTTAGTAAGGCGTTTGATGAGGTGGCCCATGGAAGACTTCTGCAGAAAATGCAGATGTATGGGATAGAGGGTGATTTAGCTAATTGGGTTAGGAATTGGCTAGCAGATAGAAGACAGAGGGTGATGGTTGATGGGAGATATTCATCTTGGAGTTCGGTGACAAGTGGTGTACCTCAGGGGTCTGTTTTGGGGGCCCCTGCTGTTTGTAATTTTTATAAATGATCTGGATGAGGGTATTGAAGGATGGATTAGTAAATTTGCAGATGACACTAAAGTCGTGGAGTGGTAGATAGTGAAGAGGGGTGTTATAGTTTGCAGAGAGACTTGGACAAGTTGCAGAGCTGGGCCGAGAGGTGGCAAATGGAGTTTAATGTGGAAAAGTGGGAGGTAATGCACTTTGGCAGGAATAATAAATGTGTAGAGTATAGGGCTAATGGTAGGATTCTTAATAGTGTTGATGAACAGAGGGATCTTGGTGTATATGTGCATAGATCCCTGAAAGTAGTCAGTCAAGTCGATAAGGTTGTTAAGAAGGCATATGGAGTCTTAGCTTTTATTGGTAGGGGGATTGAATTTCGGAGCCGCACGTCATGTTGCAACTGTACAAAACTCTAGTGCGGCCGCACTTGGAGTATTGTGTGCAGTTCTGGTCCCACATTATAAGAAAGATGTGGAGGCATTGGAGAGGGTACAGAGGAGGTTTACCAGGATGTTGCCTGGTATGGAGGGCAGGTCTTATGAAGAGAGGCTGAGGGATTTGAGGTTGTTTTCGTTAGAAAGGAGGCGGCTAAGAGGGGACCTTATCGAAACATATAAGATGATTAGAGGTTTAGAGAGGGTGGACAGTGATAGCCTTTTTCCTAGGATGGAGAAAGCTAGCACGAGGGGACACAGCTTTAAATTAAGGGTGATAGTTATAGGACGGATATCAGAGGCAGGTTCTTTACCCAAAGGGTGGTTCGGGAGTGGAATGCCCTGCCTGCAGCGTTTGTAGATGCGCCAAGTTTGGTGGCGTTTTAAGAGGTTAGTTGATAAGTATATGGAAGAGAAGGGAATGGTTTAGTTTGGAGGGGCATTGCTTTTATATTGGTCGGCGCAACATCGAAGGCCGAAGGGCCTGTTCTGTGCTGTAATGTTCTATGTTCTATGACAGGGAGGGAGGCAAAAGAGGTGGTGGAGTGGCACTGTTGATCAGGGACAGTGTCATGGCTGCAGAGAAGGTGCTACTGAGGAGGGAATGTCTACGGAGTCTCTGTGGGTGGAAGTTAGGAATAGCAAAGGGTTGGTGATGTTGCTGGGTGTATTCTACAGGCCGCCCAATAGTGACAGGGAAGTTGAGGTGCAGATAGGGAAACAGATACTGGAGAGATGTATAAATAACAGAGTTGTTGTGATGGGAGACTTCAATTTCCCAAACATCGACTGGAATATCCCAAGGGTAAGGGGTTTGGATGGGGAGGAGTTTGTTAGGTGTGTTCAGGAGGTTTCCTGACACAGCACGTGGACAAGCCTACGAGAGGAGAGGCTGTACTGGACCTGGTACTAGCTAATGAACCAGGACAGGTGACGGATCTCTCGGTAGGAGAGCATCTTGGGGATGGAGATCATAATTCTATCTCCTTCACCCTTGCATTGGAAAAGGATAGGATCAGGCAGGCTAGGAAGGTGTTTGTCTAGAATAAGGGGAAATATGAAGACATCAGGCAGATGTTGGGGCGAATAAACTGAAAGGAGGAGTTCTTGGGGAAAAGCACAGAAGGAAGGTGGCAGATATTCAAGGAATGCTTGTCTGGAGCTCTGCACGACAACGTTCCGGTGAGACAAGGAGGTTTTGGTAGAACGCAGGAACCGTGGTGCACGAAGGCTGTGGTGAACATAGTCAGGAAGAAAAGAAAGGTGTATAAAAGGTTCAAAGAGCTAGGAGATGTTGGGGATCTAGAGAAGTATAAGGCTTATAGAAGAGAGCCTAAAAAGGAAATTAGGAGAGCCAGAAGGGGTCATGAGAAGGCCTTGGCTGGTAGGATTAAGGAGAATCCCAAGGCTTTCTACAAATATGTGAAAAGTGAAAGGATGAGAAGAGAAGTGATAGGACATATAAAAGGTGAAGGGGAAAAGTATGTATGGAACCGGAAGAAATGGCAGAGGTGCTTAATGAGTACTTTGCCTCAGTATTCACGGTGGAAAGTGATCTGGGAGGATGCACTATAAGTTTGCAGCAGACTGAAAAGATTGAGTATGTAGATATTAAGGAAGCGGATGTGTTAGAACTTTTAAATGTTATCAAGATAGACAAGTCTCCGGGACCAGATGGGATGTACCCCAGGTTATTGTGGGAGGTGAGGGATATCATTGCAGAGCCCCTGGCGATGATCTTTGCGTCGTCGATGGAGACGGGAGAGGTTCCGGAGGATTGCGGATGTGGTCCCTATTTTCAAGAAAGGGAACAGGGATAGTCCTGGAAATTACCGACCAGTGAGTCTGACCTCAGTGGTTGGTAAGCTGTTGGAGAGGCTTCTGAGGGACAAGATTTATGAGCATTTGGAGAAGTTTAGGTTGATTAGAAATAGTCAGCATGGTTTTGTAAAAGGCAGGTCATGCCTTACGAGCTTAATTGAGTTCTTCGAAAATGTGACTGAACACATTGATGAAGGAAGAGCAGTGGACGTGGTGTACATGGACTTCAGCAAGAGATGTGACAAGGTCCCACATGCAAGGCTTCTTGAGAAGGTGAGAGGCCATGGGATCCAAGGGGCTTTGGTCTTGTGGATCCAGAACTGGCTTGCCTGCAGAAGGCAGAGGGTGGTTGTGGATGGCTCTTTTTCTGCATGGAGGTCGATCACCAGTGGAGTGCCCCAGGGATCTGTTCTAGGACCCTTGCTGTTTGACATTTTCATAAATGACCTGGATGAGGAAGTGGAGGGATGGGTGAGTAAGTTCGCCGATGACACGAAGGTCAGTGGTGTTGTGGATGGTCTGGAGGGATGTCAGAAGTTGCAGCAGCACATCGACAGGATGCAAGACTGGGTGGAGAAGTGGCAGATGGACTTCAACGCGGATAAATGTGTTGTGGTCCATTTTGGCAGATCCAACGGCTTGAATGAGTACACTATCAAAGGTAGGAGTCTTAGCTGTGTGGAAGAGCAGAGGGATCTTGGGGTCCGGGTCCATAAGACTCTCAAATCGGCCTCCCAGGTGGAGGATGTGGTTAAGAAAGCTTACGGTGTACTGGCCGTCATTCATCGAGGGATTGAGTTCAGGAGTCAGGAGGTAATGCTGTAGCTTTATAGGACCCTTGTCAGACCACACTTGGAGTACTGTGCGCATTTCTGGTCGCCTCACTATAGGAAGGACGTGGAAGCTATTGAAAGGGTGCAGAGGAGATTTACAAGGATGTTGCCTGGATTGGGAGGCATGCCTAATGAAGAAAGGTTGAGCGAGTTGGGACTGTTCTCCTTGGAGAGACGAAGGTTGAGAGGCGACCTGATAGAGGTTTACAAGATGTTGAGAGGATTAGATAGGGTGGACTCTCAGAGACTATTTCCCAGGGCTGAAATGGTCGCAACGAGAGGGCACAGATTTAAGGTGCAGGGAAGCAAGTACAGAGGGCATGCTAGGGGAAAGTTTTTCACTCAGAGGGTGCTGAGTGAATGGAATCGGCTGCCGTCGGTGGTGGTCGAGGCGAACTCGCTGGGGTCTTTTAAAAGACCTCTGGATGAGTATATGGGATCCAATGGGATTGGGGGTTATAGATAGGTCTATGGCTGGGTAGGTTTTGATGTGTTCGGCACAACTTATGGGCCAAAGGGCCTGTTTGTGCTGTAGTGTTCTATGTTCCCATGAAAAAAGTCACAGAAGATCTACTGAGGAAATTCTACAAAAAGGCGTTGACCGTTTGAGTCACTACTGTTGATGAGGCACATTTTCAGTAAATGTAAATACAGAAATTTCCAAGTGAAGTAGACTAGACAGTGACATTAGGTAAATAGATAAAATTATGTGTGTATTCACTCCTCATATGTATAAGTTGAACTTGTAACATGGCTCTCTTACTCTTGCCAAAGTGACATACATTCACTTGCAGGGGCCTTTCTCTCCAAACAAAAGGTACCATACATGTTCAAGCCTTGTGAACATTTTAAATTACCCAACAGATTGGAGAGCTTGTGGTTCCCTGTGGCTTTCTCCGAAACAACATCTTGGCCAAAGTCCCCAGGCCAACCAATCAGTATCCTTTTCCTTTCTAATATGAATTGGTATGCTTGTTTGAAATTTGACATTCTTGCATTTGTCCTGATGAGCGAAAGACAAAAAACTTGGCAACGTGTCTCTTTGCAGCAATATTTGAGTATAATCCCCCTTCTCCTTTACTTACACAACTATACAAGTGTTAAATCAACCCACTGATTTGTCCTCAAAATGAGTCTGGACAAGTAGGATGTTCTACCCATCAGCAGAGTGGAGATACACGTGCTTTAACGTAAACATTTTCAGTCATGTATACTGCAGTTTATTATTTGTCCAGCTGGGCAAGATTAAGATGATTGAAAAAGACAGAGTCAGAAAATGTTTTTACCTGCTGAGATGGTCCTCCTACTCCTCGGACAGGACCTGATAACCCAGCTGGAGCTTGTGGCATTGGTGCTCCAGCAGGAACACCACGACCAGCTGCGCGGCCAATACCAGGACCTCCAGCTGCACCAGCAAGAGGCACGCGAGCGATTCCAGTCTGCAATTAGAAACGCAGAGTAAGTGATCCAAGAAATCTGCCCAGCAAGAGCAAAAATCCAAATCTAACACATCAATGAACGACAGAGAGAATGTTACTTAGTTACTTTCCCATTAGATCTCCCAATTTGATCCCATGCACTGGCATCCACTTTAATCACTAGTGCATTTGCCCTGGTAGTCACACCATAATAAATTGGCCTAGTGCACATCTGAAGCAATGCTACACTGTCTTGCTTTCTGACCCAGTGATGGCCGAGACATGTCAGTGAAATTCTTTAATCTGAGCAGATTTTATGGCCTTTTGTCATCTTGGACTCTTGCAAACAGCAACATGAAGCAAGATTATATAATATCTTGCTCACTCAATTCAAATAGCCAGACCTGTATTTAACATTTTATTTTAAACAGAGCTCCCAGAAGTCAACATCCGTACCATCTTTTTACATTGGTAACTCATAAAGGAAAGGGCTCCAGATTTGAAGTTGCAAACAAGATATAATAAACATCAGCCACAAACCAACCACTGCAAACCAGATGATCACAAACACTGTTCATGGGTCCAACTTTCTTTAGTTCATGGTCTAGATAGCTTCAGCACTATCTAGCTATAGACTTGCAATCTAAAATCATTGTAACTTGCCAACACTAGGTTACAACCCGAAAAATCTACTGGAACTCATCAGGTATTTTAGCTATCGTTTAGCATAGAATCACAGGTCAGAATTTGGCCAAATTAGTCTGTGCTGCCAATTTATACAGCAATCACACTGTACCTCCTCACTTCCCTATCTTTTAGTTTTCTTGGCACAAATATTGCCCAATATTCTTTTAAAAGCGCAATATTCTCTGTCCCAACTACTTCAATCATTTTGTTCTCCTTAACCAATTACTGAATTTACCTCTATGTTATAAAATACCAAAACAGGGTGGGAACTAAGTGCCCCAGGTACCAAACAACTTTCCTTAAATTAACTTTTATTTCCTTTCGTCAGAATTATCCAACCCCCATAATCTCCATTAAATCCAGATACTCACGTCTTTGGGAGGAGGTCCTTCCACGGTCATAGAAACCAGAGTTTCCCCTCGAAGTAACACCAGCCCAAGGACACGTTTTTCCTCTCGCTCAGGTTGCTTGGAATTTTTTGGCCTTGTGAGAACACAAAAGAACCACGTTTTCGTAACAAGTACTTTACCCCAGTTTCTTAAAACTACACCTTCAGTTACACTGAATCACTCCGTACTGATCAAACAGAATGCTGACTAACCACCCAGTTCTTTTAGGGATACATAAGAACGTGACCATTCTTGAAACACAGATATTGAGCTCAGAGGGAACAAAGTTACTGTTTGGAATTTACTGGCCTATAGGGTTATGGTTCCACTTTGCCTTCTATCTTCCTGTAACTTATCCAAGTTCCCATCCCTCATTTAATCTAGGAAGTGAATGCAGGCAAGTTAAGTATCAAAGCTGATAACCCTCACCTAACATCCTATATACAGTTAGCTATTAAATGCTCGTTGTTGTCAATGGCCAAATGGAATTTGCAATCCTCGTTCTATGTTGTCAAGAAGATCAAAATTACAAATCAAAAACATTCCTTTTAATGTTCAAGTGATCTTGATCAGTTAGGGAATTGGGCTGAGCATTAGCAAATGGATTTCAATACAGACAACTGCGAGGTGTTGCATTTTGGAAAGTCAAATCAGAGTAGGACTTATACAGTGAATGGTAGGGCTCTGGGAGTGTTGAGGAATACAGAAACCTAGGAGTACAAGTACATAGTTCACTGAAAGTAGCGTTACAGATGGACAGAGTGGTAGAGTGTTTAGCATGCTGGCTTTCATCAGTCAGATCACTGAGTGTAGGACATTATGTTAAAGTTGTTTAAGTTATTGATACTTGGGAATATTGTGTACCGTTTTGGTCACCCTGTTATAGGAAAGACACTGATAAGAGCGGAAGACTTACACAGGTAATGCCAGGACTAGTGGGCCTGAGTTATTGGGAGTGGTTGGCTAGGCTACAACTTTATTCCTTGGAACATAGGAGAATGAGGGGTATAGATAGAATGAACACACAGTCTTTGTCCCAGGGTAAGGGATTTGAAAACTAGAGGGCATTGATTTAAGATGAGAGAACAAGAATGCATGGAACAACTTCTTCATGCAGAGGGTGGTGCGTGAATGGAATGAGCCACCAGAGAAAGTGGTTGAGGCAGGTTCAATGGCAACATTTGAAAAGCATTTGGATACAAATGGATTAGAGGGATATGGGCAAATAGAGACAGTTGAAACTAGATGGAAGGACAGGCTAAAGGTCTGTTTCCATGCTGCACTGCTCTGTGACTTGTTTATAAAACAATATCTAGACACTGTTCTGGGTGGTAAGAGGTTGAGCACAGATACATAATTCACATGTTCGCTTTTCAATGTGGATCAACAGGTTCTCTTAAAGGCACTTGAGATTTTAGGAAGTTTTACAAAGCAAATGGACATGTCTCAATGTTATCAAACGTGGAGTCAGACTGATCAGGGCACTAATGTAAATCCCTTTCACTGACATTCTTTATTTCATTAATTGATCATAGGTCATAGAATCCCTACATGCAGGAGGCCATTTGGCCCATCGAGGCACTATTCCCATAACCCACGTAGTCACGCTGTTAATCCTCTGACACTAAGATCAATGGCCAATCAATCTAACTTGCACATCTTTGAACTGAGGGGAAACTGATGCAGACATGGGGAGAATGTGCAAACACCACACAGTGTGCAGAGTTAAAAAGAGAAATGGAAAACTCCACACAGATAGTGATCCGAGGCCAGAACTGAACCCAAACCCCCGGTGCTGTGAAACAGCAGTACTAACCATTGTGCCGCCCCGTCACACAATGGGTCATATAGATTCGAAACATTAGCCAAACTCTCTCTCCATAGATGCTGTCAGACCTGCTAAGATTTTCCAATTTTTTTCGGTTTTTGTTTCAGATTCCGGCACTTGCAGTATTTTGCATTTATTTTAGATAGTTCTAGAAGGTTGATACTGGGCAGATTGTAATAAAAGATAATCAGTTTTCGCAAAAAGTAACAGCAAAAAATAGACAGAATTCTGCACTGTGTTAGGGATAACGCAGTCCTTTTTTAAAAAACAAGAAACTTTTAAGATTGACCAGCAAGTCAAAACTTCAGATAAATGGCTACACTATATAAAACCAAGACGTGGAGATGCCAGTGTTGGACTGGGTTAAGCAAAGTAAAAAGTCTCATGATACCAGGTTACAGACCACCAGGTTTACTTGGTAGCACAAGCCACAAATTTTCAGAGCACTGCCCCTTCATCAGGTGAGTGGGAGTTTTGTTCACAAACAGGGCATATAAAGACAATAGTGGTTGGAATGCGAGTCTTTACAGGTAATCTGTTGTCTAATGAGGGGCGTACACGCGATGGGTTGTGAGAGGGCTGCTCTTGGATTTTTTTTCGAGAGTATCCTAGTGCTTCACGTCGTTAATGTACGCTTGACCTGGACCGTTTGATGGGCAACACGACAGCTCAGTGACTATTGCTGTGCTGTGCAGATACATGGATTTAGGCCTGTGTCTGTGGGAGTTTGCTCATTCTCCCCGTGCTTGCATGGGTTTTCTCTGGGCACTCCAGTTTCCTCCCACATCCCAAAAATGTGCTCTTTGGCTAACTGGCAAAACAAATTCTCCTTAAATTGTCTCAAATTTGGTTTTTAATTCATAGATCTATAAACATGGACAGGGATCGCAGGTAGAGGTGGGAACATCGGGGTGGCGGCGCAGGCTCGTTGGGCCAAAGGGCCTGTTTCCCATGCTGTTTTGTTCGTTGTTCTAATCAATAAAAACAAGGCCTTTTCATGGAATGTACTTAGTGAAACAGGAAGCACCAACTGCAGATACCGGTTTATTATGGAATAAAAGTTCCAGCCACCTGCACTGGAATTTGTAAGAGTGAGCTTACTTGATTTTCCTGAATTCATCGCAGTCACAAAGGATGAGATTCATGTGTTTATCGAAAGCCTTGAAGGTCCCAATGAAGATGCGCCCATCCTGAAGGATGCATCTCATTCTGTAGTCAATATGCTGAAGCATCTTGCTGCTCTTACCCACCGTCTGAAGGGAAATAAAACTATTAATCCAATTGTTCACTATGCCAACCAAACATCAATCCAACTATTTTCTGACATTTGAACATAACCCTTGATTCACATCTCAGTTAAAAACAAACGGAAAATAAAGACATCACTGCAGTGAATACTCAAACCCAAATATTCAACCTATATGGGACTTTCTGCTTTAAAATTAAATGAAAGTAATTACATTCACTTTACAGCACAGTGATTAGCTCTGTTGACTCACAGTGCCAGGGAGCCAGATTCAATTCCCAGTTTGGGTCACTGTCTACATGTTCTGCCTGTCTCGGCACGTGCATCTCCAGGTGCTCTAGTTTCCTCCCACCGTCCGAAAGATGTGCTTGTTAGGTGCACTGGCCATACTAAATTTTCCCTCTGTGTACCCACACAGGCATCAGAGTATGACAACTAGGGTATTTTCACAGTAATGTCATCGCAGCATAGGCCTACTTGTGACACTAATAAATGAACTTCAAACTCTTACACTGCAGTATTCACAGAGATTCTTCCTCGTGCTCCATGCACTATTTAATGCATTAACAGTGCCATATAAATGCAAACTCTTGTATTCAGCAACATTTTGACAATACAATGCCTGTGTTTGCAATTAGAAATACTGGCTGAATATTTTATTGGATTGTAGTGAATCAACACAGTGCCATTTTACTCAAGATCAGAGTATGATGTACAATCTAGGTAACACAACGAAAGCTTCCTCTCTGCAAATACAAGGACCCAAAAAATTAAAGTCAAACTATGGGTTTGGTGTTGCACACAGCAATTTCTGTTTGTACCAATTCTAGCTCTTGCATTCTCTTCACTCTGGAGCATGGAAGAGTGCGATTTCCTTTTCTAAGTAAGGTGGATTTCAGAAAAGCTAGCTTCCATATTGCTTACAATATACTTTTTGCTCCACAACAATACAGAACATACACTACATGCTGTGAAACAGTATTATTTAAAATGCAAAAGCATTTTGTAATGCAGTAGTAAATAGCTAAAAAATTATGGAAACCCAAACAGCTTTTGGTTTTTAACAACAATATTTGTTACTTGATGGTACTGTTTGATTTATTTTTATTATATGCCAATACATGTGACAAACATTATTCCTTGCATGCTACACAACAGAGCATACAATTCAGAGAAGGAAACGAGAGAGTGCAGAAACTGGTATTACAATCATAGCTAAGATGGAAAGATCAACTTAATGCAAGTTATTGAAAAACATATTGTCTTGCTATTCTAGTCCTGGGAATATGTTTAGAGAAATTAACTCATTTTGCTTTTTAGTATTTTTAAAAAATAATGCACAAGGAACAATATTATCACTGACAATATTATCACTCTTTCACATCAGACATTAAACCAAGCCCTGTCTGCACTCTAGTGAATGCGAAAGATCCCACAACCCTATATTGTAAGGGAGTCTTGATTAATGTTTATCACTCAATCAACATTGTAAGGAACAGATAATGTGGTCTTAATCATATTGCAAACGCAGGAGCTTGCTGTACATTTGCTCCACACTGGTACTCTTCAGAGTGCACTTTGGTGTGTCATACATTATAAAAATATAAGCCATTCTTTAAAAAAAACTGGTCAGCTACCAATGGGTTTACTTGGCAAAGCCCTAGAAATTATCAACAGGTTATCGACTCCGGTGAGGGTCAAAATGGGTATGAAAAATCCTGAAACAACACAAATCAATGAAATCCCAAAACAAACAGGTTAATATTTCAAATGAGATGTTTCGCCAGAAAATATATGAGATATTGGTCTGGGGATGTAGGATTTAACTTAGAAATATTAACCTCACCATGTTCTGTGTTCGTTGTGTTTCCCCTTATCACAGTTTCTATATGTAATCAAGTCCAAATGAATGGTAAACTCTAACAAATCCCAGGATGAACCGACAAGAGGCAGCAAATGCTGAGGCCGAGATTAGTTAGGGCTTTGTACTGGTTTGAAAACCCACAAGCTGCCAGACACGGTAAATGATTTAGTGTGAAAGCCGGAGCCGGGGGCGGTTTGAGGCCAGTCACCCAAAGCCCGATTACGAGGCCGCACTCTGGGGTAAGCCGCCCGTTAGCACCCTAACCCGCCGGCCGCATCAGCCGGGGGTTTTTAAACTAGGCAATATACAACCCGCATCACTCATCCGAGCCCTGTGTTCGGTTATCGAGCCTCCTTACCATGATTGCGGGCGGGATGGGCGCGCAACCCGACGGATTGGAGAAAAAGAGAGAAAAAAAATTTCCTGCGAGCGAGCCGCAGGTAAACAGGCCTGGCGCAGAGCAACCTGGGAAAACTAGAACCCCGCCAAGGCTCACTGCGCACGCGCCAGAGCACGGCTGGCTTCGCTGCGCTGTGCACCTTGGGATACTGGCGGACTCAACCTGGAGGACCGGACCTCAGAGACTAAGAAATGAGGAGGATATGTTAGATACTATTTACATATAAAAAAAACACAATTGTTTGTAGGTGGGATGAGAAATTTTAATATGGAACCAGTTCCCTGTTAGATTTATTTTGGCGGGATTTTTATTAAAAATCTGAATGATTAGAGATTGCAGAGTTCTGATGTGTGGAGAGATTTTTGATTTGATTTCTCACGTGTATTAATACCCAGTGGAAAGCATTATTTCTCGTGCGCTATTCAGTCAAAGCTCACCGTTCCTTGTGTGGGAGAATCTTGTTCTAGGAATGGGATGATAGTGTGCTATCGATATATTTTGTTTTTAAAGGGGAATGTTTTAAAATTTGGCTCTTTTCTATAGCTGGTCAATAAGTCTGCAGGGAATGCAAATCTGACTCGGGGAGGGAGAGGGGGAGGTAGGGTAGGGGAGGAGAGGGGGGAGGTAGGGAGGGGAGGGGGAGGCTAGGGTAGGGGAGTGGGGAGGTAGGGTAGGGGAGGGAGAGGGGAGGGGGGTAGGGGAGGGAGGGGGGAAGGTGGGAGGAGAGGGGGAGAGGGGAGGTGTGGGGGGGGAGGTCGAGGGGGGGGAGGGGGGGGGAGAGGGGGGGAGGGGGAGGGGGGGGGGAGGGGGGAGGGGGATAAGGGAGGGGGGGGAGAGGGAGGGAGGGGGGGAGAGGGAGGGGGAGGGGGGGGCAGAGGGGGGACGGGCGGGGGGAGGGGGGGGGGGGGAGGAGGGAGGGGGGGAGGGGAGGGGGGGGATGGGGGGAGGGGGGGAGGGAGGGGTGAGAGGGGAGGGGGGAGAGGGGAGGGGGGAGGGGGGAGGGGGGAGAGGGGAGAGGGGAAGGGGGGGAGGGGGGGGGAGGGGGGAGAGGGGAGTGGGGAGAGGGGGGGGGGGGGGGGGAGGAGGGGGGGGGGGGGGGGGGAGGGGAGAGAGGGGGAGGGAGGGAAGGGGGGGGGAGGGGGGGAGGGAGGGGGGGGGGAGGGGGAGGGAGGGGGAGGGAGGGGGGGAGGGGGAGGAGGGAGGGGAGGGAGGGGAGGGGAGGGAGGGGGGGAGGGAGGGGGGAGAGGGGAGGGGGGGGGGAGAGGGAGGGGGGAGGGGGGAGGGGGAGGGAGGGGGAGGGAGAGGGGGGGGGGGAGGGGGGGGGAAAGGGGGGGGGGGGGGGGGGGAGGGGGGAGGGGGAGGGGGGGGGGGGGTGGGGGAGGGGGGGGGGGGAGGGAAGGGGGGGGAGGGGGGGGAGGGGGGGGGGAGGGGGGGAGGGGAGGGGGGGGAGGGGAGGGGGGGGGAAGGGGAGGGGAGGGAAGGGAGGGGAGGGGAGGGGAGGGGGGGGAGGGGGGGGGAGGGGAGGGGAGGGGGGGGAGGGAGGGGGGGGGGGGGAGGGAGGGGGGAGGGGGAGGGGAGGGGAGGGGAGAGGGGGGAGGGGGGGAGGGAGTGGGGGAGTGGGGAGGGGAGGGAGGGGGGGAGGGGGGGAGGGGGGGGAGGGGAGGGGAGGGGGGGGGGGGAGGGGGGGGGGAGGGGGGGGGGGGGGGGGGGGAGGGGGGGGGGGGGAGGGGGAGGGGGGGAGGGGGGGGGAGGGGGGGGGAGGGGGGGGGGGGGGGGAGGGGGGGAGGGGGGGGGGGGGGGGGGAGGAGGGGGGGAGGGGGGGGGGGAGGGGGGGAGGGGGGGAGAGGGGGGAGGGGAGGGGGGGAGGGGGGGGGGGGGGAGGGGGGAGGGGGGGGAGGGGGGGGGGGGGGGGGGGGGGGAGGGAGGAGGGGGGGGGAGGAGGGGGGGAGGGGGGGGGAGGGAGGGGGGGGAGGGGGGAGGGGGGGGGGAGGGGAGGGAGGGGGGGGGAGGGGGGGAGGGGAGGAGGGGGGGGGGGGGGGGGGAGGGGGGGGGAGGGGGGGGAGGGGGTGGGGGGAGGGGGGCGGGGAGGGGGGGGAGGGGGGGGGGGGGGGGGAGGGGGGGGGGGAGGGGGGGGGAGGGGGGGGAGGGGGGGGGGGGGGGGAGGGGGGGAGGGGGGGGGGAGGAGGGGGGGAGGGGGGGAGGGGGGAGGGGGGGGGAGGGGGGGGGGAGGGGGGGGGGAGGGGGGAGGGGGGGGAGGGGGGGGGGGGGGGGGGGAGGGGAGGGGGGGGGGGAGGGGAGGGGAGGGGGGGGAGGGGAGGGGAGGGGGGGGAGGGGGGGGAGGGAGGGGGGGGAAGGGGGGGAGGGGAGGGGGGGGACGGGGACGGGGGGGAGGGGGGGGGGGGGGGAGGGGAGCGGGGAAGGAGGGGGGGGAGGGGGGGAGGGGGGGGGACGGGGAGGGGGGGGGAAGGATGGGGGGGGAGGGGGGTGGGGATGAGGGGGGGAAGGGGATGAGGGGAGGGGGATGGGGGAGGGGATGGGGGGAGGGGAGGAGGGGGAGGGGGGGGGGGGGGGAGGGAGAGGTGGGGGAGGTGAGGGGGAGGGAGGGGGAAGGTGGGGGAGGGGAGGGGGGGGAGGAGGGGGGAAGGGGGGCAGGGGAGGGGGGGAGGGAGGGGGGAAGGTGGGGGAGGGGGGTGGGGGAAGCAGGGGGGGGGGAGGGGGGGAGGGGAGGGGGGGAGGGGGGGGGGGGAGGGGGGGGGAGGGGGGGTGGGGGGGGGGGAGGGGGGGGGGAGGGGAGGGGGGGAAGGTGGGGGAGGGGAGGGGCGGAGGGTGGGGAGGGGGGGGGGGAAGGGGAGAGGGGGGAGGGGAGGGGGCGGAGGGGGGGGGGGAGGGTGGGGGGGAGGGGAAGACGGGGAGGGGGGGGAAGGTGGGGGAGGGGAGGGGGGGAAGGGGGGGAGAGGGGGGAGGGGGGGAAGGGGGGGGAGGGGGAGGGGGGGGGAAGGAAGGGGGGGAGGGGGGGGGAAGGGGGGGGAGGGAGGGGAAGGTGGGGGAGGGAGGGGGGGAAGGGGGGGACGGGGGAGGGGGGGAAAGGGGAGGGGGGAAACGGGGGGAGGGGGGGGAAGGAGTGGGGGGGAGGGGGTCTTAGGGGGGGAAGGTGGGGGGAGGGGGGGGAAGCGGGGGAAGGTGGGGGAGGTGGGGGGTGGGAAGGTTGGGGGGGGGAGGGGGGGAAGGGGGGAAGGTAGGGTGAGGGGAGGTGGGGGAGGGTGAGGGGAGGGAGAGGGGGGAAGGTTGGGGGCGGGGAGGGGGGAAGTTAGGGGAGGGAAGGGGGGAAGTTAGTAGGGGAGGAAGGGGGGGGAGGGAAGGGGGGGAGGGGGGGGGAGGAAGGTGGGGGAGGGGGGGGGGGAGGGAAGGTGGGGGAGGGGGGGGAGGGAAAGTGGGCGGAGGGGGAGGGAGGGAAGGTGGGGAGGGGGGGGGGAGGGAGGTGGGGGGAGGGGAGGGGGGGGAAGTTGGGGGGGGGGAGGGGAGGGGGGGAAGGTGGGGGATAGGGGAGGGACGGTGGGGGAGGGGAGGGGGGGAAGGTGGGGGAGGGGAGGGGGGGGGAAGGGTGGGGAGGGAGGAAGGTGGGGTGGAGGGAGGGGGGGAAGGTGGGGGGAGGGGGGGAAGTGGGGGAGGGGGGAAGGTGGGGGAGGGGGGGAGGGGGAGGAAGGTAGGGGAGGGGAGGGGGGGAGGGGGGGAAGGTGGGGGAGGGGGGGAAGGTGGGGAGGGGAGGTGGGGAAGTAGGGAGGGGGGGGAAGGTGGGGGAGGGGAGGGGAAGGTGGGGTAGGGGAGATGGGAAGGTGGGAGGGGGGGTGAGGTAGGGGAGGCGGGGAAGGAGGGGAGGGGGGAGGGGGAAGGGAGGGGAGGGGGGAGAAGGTGGGGGGAGGGGGGAGGTGGAGGAGAAGGGGGGAAGAGGAGGGGAAGGGGGAGGGAAGGGGGGGGAAGGTGGGGGAGGGGAGGGGGGGGGAGGGGGGGGCGGGACGGGGAGGGGAAGGGGGGGGAGGTAGGGGAGGGGGGAAGGTAGGCGAGGGAGGGGAAGGAGGGGAGGGGGAGGGGGGGGAGGGGAGGGGAAGGTGGGGAGGGGAGGGGGCAAGGGGGGGGAGGGGAGGGGGGAGATAGGGGAGGGGGGGGTGGGGGAGGGGGGAAGAGGGGGGGGGGAGAGGAGGGGGAGGGTGGGGGAGGGGGAGGGGGGAAGGTGGGGGAGGGGAGGGGAGGGGAGGGGGGAGGGGGGAGGGGAGGGGAGGGGGGGAGGTGGGGGAGGGGAGAGGGGGTGGGGGGGAGGGGAGCGGGGGGAGGGGAGGGGGGAAGTGGGGGGGGGAGGGGGGGTGGGCAGGGGAGGGGGGAAGGGTTTGGGATGGGGAGGGGGAGGGGGGGTGGGGGAGGGGGCAGGGGAGAGGGGAAGGGTGCAGGAGGGAAGAGACGGGAGAAAAAAGTAGGGAAGAGGGGGAGTAGAAGGGGAGGGGGGGGAGGGAGGGGAGGCGGGGAGAGAGGGGGAAGAGGGGGAGGGGGGACAGGGGGAGGGGGAGGGAGAGGGGAAAGTGGCGAGGGGAGGGGAAAAGGGAGACCAGAGGAAAGGGAAGGGGAGGGTGACAATTACAGAGAGACGAATGGGAGCGAATGAGGAGAGGGGGCAGGGGAGGAAGGAGAGACACAAAGGGGAGAAGAATGAGAGAAAGGGAAGGGGTAGGAAGGAGGGGGGAGGGGGGACGGAAAAGGGAAGGGGGGGAGGCGGTGGGCGGAAGGTGTAGGTGGCAGGGAGGGGAGGCGGGGGGGGAAGGTGGGGGAGGGGAAGGGGGCGTGGGGGAGGGGAGGGGGGAGGGGAAGGGAGGAGGGTGGGGAAGGTGGGGGAGGGGGGAGGGGTGGGGGAGGGGAGGGGGGTGGGGGGGTGGGGGAGGGGGAGGTGAGGGAGGGGTGGAGGGGTGGGGGAGGGAGGGGGTGGGGAGGGGGGGGGGGGAGGTGGGGTGAGGGGGGAGGGGAGAGGGGGGAAGTGGGGAGAGGAGGGGAATGGAAAAAGTGGGGGGGGGGGAGGGGGTAGGGGGAAGGGAAGGGTGGAATGGAAGGGGGGAGAGGTGGAATGGAGGCGGAAGGGGGGATGGAAGGCTGGGAGGGGGACTGGCAGGGGGAAGGGGAATGGAAGGCGGGAGGGGGGAATGGAAGGCGGGAGGGGGGAATGGAAGGGGATGGGGGAATGGAAGGGGGATGGGGGAAATGGACGGGGGGTGGGGTGGAATGGAAGGGGGGTGGGGTGGACTGGAAGGGAATGGAAGGGGGGTGGGGTGGAATAGAAGGGGGTGGGGGAATGGAAGGGGGGAAGGGGGTAAGAAGGAGGAGGATAATTTTCAGTTCAACCTTGCAGTTGGTTATGTTAAGTAGAATTAATGGAGTTTTGTTTACTTAAGCTGCGATTGATAAGGTCATGTGATTCATGAACAGAGACAATATGCTTTTACAGAAAGGAGTTGATGTTTGGCTATTCTGGTTTTGGTTAGGTGAATTTTGCACTCTCCTGAAAGCTCTATATCACTCTGAAAACTCCAAGGCTTTCTACATATATTATAGCAAATATGTTTGTGATTGCTAACTTTGAGGAATGTTGCTTATTTGCAACTGAAACAGTGATAAGTTAGAAATTGAAGTTGTTTCATTTAATTTTTTAAACATCATTCAATTGTTAATAGTTAAGCTACTTAATTTGCCATGTGTGTTTAAACTGTTATTAAATAAAATTTGTTTTACTATAAAGACCCCTAATTTGTCAGTGTAACTGATCTTGGAATGAAGCATCATATCCTCGCATTTATGCTAAAATAAAAAAAATTGTTGGAGTGTAGTTAGGCATTCTAATGTAATTTGGGGTTCTGGACTAGGACCATAAAATGGTCACTGTTTAAAAATAAGGACCATTTAGGACAGACAAAGAGAATTTTTATCTCAGAGGGTTGGGACTCTTGGACCTTGCTGAGTTTTTGAATAGTTTTAAAACAGATGGATAGATTCTTGATAAGCAAGGGAGTGAATGGTTATTGAAGCTAGGCAGAAGGATGGGTGAAGTTGAGGTTACAGATCAGCCAACATCTCATTAAATGGTAGAACAGGCTAAGTGGCCCACTCTTGCTAATGATGCGTATGTATGTACATTGAAGTAATGCCTTGAAATAACTAACATGGTGTGAGATATTTATCTGGTCATGAAAGGAAGAAAGAGAGTTTTATTTTTATGTATATCATCCTCGACTTCCCAATGCACCTTAGTCAGTGAAGAACTTTCAAAGTGTAAGCACTGTTGCAGTGTAGAAAATATGAAAATCAATTTGTGAATATCAAGTTCCCACAAAAAGTGAATGCAATGATGATAAATAATGTGAGTTGAGGTATAAGATCCTGACACCTAGACTCTGCTCTGTCATATATTCAATTAGTGCTATGGGTCTTTTACATCCACTTGAGTGAGTAGATGGGCCTTATTTAATGTCTTATCTAAAAGACAAGAACTCCTGACAACAATGCACTGGCTTGCCAGCCTAGATTATGTTACCCTTCAATGTCACTGGAGAGGCGATGGCCTATGGTATTATCACTTGATTATTAATCCAGAAACTCATAACTTTCAGGGGACTTGGGTTTGAATCAAACCATGGCAGATGGTGGAATTTGAATTCAATAATAAAAAAAATTTGGAATTAAGGGTCTACTGATGACCATGAAACCATTGTCAATTGTCAGCAAAACCCATCTGGTTCATTAATGTTTAGGGAAGGAAATCTGCCATCCTTACCTGGTCTGACCTACATATGACTCCAGAACTACAGCAATGTGGTTGACTCTCAATTGCCCTCTGAAATGACATAGCAAGTCACTCAATACAAAGTCTCAACAAAGGAATGAAATATGACGAACCATCTGCGTCAGCCTAGACACAGGAAAAGATAGCGGCAAAACGAAGAGCCCTGTCGAACCTGTAAAGTCCTCCTTATGAACATCTGCAGGCTAGTGTTAACATTGGGACAGCAGTCTCAGACCAGTCAACCAACAGTCTGTCTCATGGAATCATACCTTACAGATAACATCCCAGTCTCATTGGTAGGACAGACCCAGCAGAGCTGGTGGTGCTGTCATATACAGTCAGGAATGAGTGCCCAGGAAGTTCTTAACATCAACTCTGGCCCTGTGAAGTCTCATGGCTTCAGGTTAAACACGAGCAAGGAAACATTTTGCTAGTTACCACATACCATCCTCCTTTGGCTGATGAATCAGTATTCCTTTATGTTGAGCAACATTTGGTTGAAGCACTAAGGATTCAAAAAGGATTTCAATGTCCACCACCAAGAGTGGCTCAGCAGCAGCATTATTGGTCGAGTTGGTTGGGGAAGAGGAAATAACATTCTTGACCTCATCTTTACCAATCTGCCGACTTTGGATGCATCTGTCCATGACAGTATCAGTAAGAGTGACCACCGCACAGTCCTTATAGAGACCAAGTCCTGCCTTCACATTGAGAATAACCTTCATCATGTTGTGTGGCACTATCACCGTGCTAAATGGGACAGACTTTGAACCAATCTAGCAACTCAACTCTGGGCATTCATGAGTTTCTGTGGGCCATCAACAGCAGCAGAATTATACTCCAGCATAATCTGCAACCTTCTGGCACTGCATATCCCCCACTCAACCATTACCATCAAGTCAGGGGATCAACAGTGTTTCAATGGAAAGTGCAGGAGGGCATGCCGGGAGCAGCAGCAGACATTTCTAAAAATGAGGCATCAACCTGGTAAAGCTACCAAACAGGACTATTTGCATACCAAACAGCATAAATAGCAAGTAGTAGAGTAAGTGATCCCACAATCAATGGATCAGATCTAAGCCTGGCAGTCCTTCCACACCCAGTCATGACTGGTAGTGGACAATTACATAACTCACTGGAGGAGAAAGCTCCACAAATATCCCCATTCTCAATGATGGAGGAGAACATCGGTTAAAAAAAAGGCTGAAATTTTTGCAGTGATCTTCAGCCAGAAATGCTACGTGGATGATCCATCTCAGCCTCCTCCAGTGGTCCCCAGACTCTCAGATGCCAGTCCATAGCCAATTCAATTCACTCTACATGATATCAAGAAATAGTTGGAGGCACTGGATACTGCAAATGTAATGGGCTCTGATAACATTCTGGCAATAGTACTGAAGACTTGTGCTCCGGAACTTGCCTCTCTGCTAACCAAGCTCTTCCAGTACAGTTACAACACTAGCATCTACCCAATAATGTGGAAAATTGCCCAGGTATATCCGGACACAAAAAGCAGGACAAATCCAACCTGGTCAATTACCGCCCAGACTACCCTTAATCATCAGTGAAGTGATGGGAGAGGTCTACAACAGTACTATCAAGCAGCACTTGCTCAGCAATAACCTGTTCAGTGACATCAAGTTTGGGGTTTTGCCACCGTCACTCAGCTCCTGACCTCATTACAACCTTGGTTCAAACATGGATGAAAGAGCTGAATTCCAGAAGTGAGGTGAAAGTGACAGCCCTTGACATCAAGGTCACATTCAACAAGTGTGGCGTCAAGGAGTCTTAGTGAAGCTGATATTGGGACAAACTCTCTGCTGGTATGGAGTCATACCAGGTACATAGAAAGATGGTTGTGGAGAATCAGTCATCTCAGTACCAGGACATCTCTGCAGGAGTCCCTCAGGGTAATGTTCTAGGCCCAACAATTTTCAGCTGCTTCATCAATGACCCTCCATCATAAGGTCAGAAGTGGGGATGTTTGCCAATGATTGCACAATGTTCAGCATCATTCGCAACTCCTCAGATACTGAAGCAGTACATGTGCAAATGCAACAAGATCTGGACAATATCCAGGCTTGGGCTGAGAAGTAGCAAATAACATAAATATAGGCAATGACCATCATCAATAAGAGACACTAACCATTGCACCTTGACATTTAATGGTGTTACGATCACTTAATGTCAACATTCTTGGGGTTATCATTGACCAGAAACTCAACTGGACTCACCACATAAACACAATGGCTACAAGACCAGGTCTGAGACTAGGAATGAGTAACTCACCGCTTGACTCCCCAAAGCTTATTTACCATCAACAAGGCACAAGTCAGAAGTGTGATGGAATACTCCCCACTTGCCTGGATGGGTGCAGCTCAAACAACACTCAAGAAGCCAGACATCATCCAGGATAAAGCAGCCTACTTGATTCACACCACATCTGCAAACATTCAATTCCTCCACCATTGACGCTCAGTAGCAGCAGTGTGTACAATCTAAAAGATGCACTGCAGCAGTTCAAGGATCATTAGGCAGCACCTTCCATACACATGACCATTTCTATTTAGAAGCACAAGGGCAGCAGATAAATGGCAACACCATCACTAGGTTTGAAGAGCCCTTCCAAACCTCTCACCATCCTGACTTGGAAATATATTATCGTTTCTTCACGTCACTGGGTCAAAATCCTGGAATTCCCTCATAACAGCATTGTGCATCAACCCACAACGCAAGGAGGCAGTTCAGCATCACCTTCTCAAGGCAACTAGGAATGGGCATCAAATGCTGGTAAGCCAGCGATACCCATATCCCATGAATGAAAAAAAAGTACTGGATCCCTGTAAATAATAGCATTATGGATTTATCTTCAGCATGTAGATTTAAGCAGCTCACTGCCATCTTTTCAAAACCAGCTAAAGATAATAACAACAGGAACTCACTAAGGCTCCTTCCAAACCTCTGACTACTACCATCTAGAAAGACAAGGGCAGCAGATAAATAGGCACACCACTAGCCCGGAAATTCTGCTCCAAGCCACTAAACATCTTGATTTGGAAATATATTATCTTTCCTTCACTGCCAAATGTTTGGAATTCCCTTCCTAACAGTACTGTGGGTGTACTTACACCACATGGATTTCAGCAGTTCTGGAAAGCACCTCACCACCACCTTCACAAGGACATTAGGGGTGGGCATTGAATACTTGTCAAGCCAGCGACACCCACATTTTGTGAATGAATAAAAATATACTGGTCCACAGTTGTGGACTCGCCTACTTTGGGGCCATTCAAATGGTCGGTGGATAGGCATATGGATGATATTGGAATAGTTTAGGTTGGAGGGTCCATTGGCCGGTGCAACATCGAGGGCCGAAGGGCCTGTACTGTGCTGTAATGTTCTATGTTCTATGGTCTTATCAATGATGCACGTAGCTTGAGAATATATTAAAACAAAATGTTGGATTGTTCCATATCATAGAACCTTCGGCTCATCAAGTCTGCACTAACTACAATCCCATCCAGGCCCTACCCCATATCCCTGCACATTTTACCCACTAATCCCTCTAACCTAAGCATCCCAGTACACTAAGGGGCAATTTTAGCATGGCCAATCAACCTAAGCTGCACATCTTTGGACTGTGGGAGGAAACCGAAGCACCCAGAGGAAACCCATGCATACATGAGGAGAATGTGCAAACTCCACACAGACAGTGACCTGCATCAGGAATCGAACCCAGATCCCTGGAGCTGTGAAGCAGCAGTGCTAACCACTGTGCTACGGTGCTGCCCATGTATTCCAATTTACAATATTCAGTACTCATAACCATCAATATTTGAAATTTATTTAAAATCAACTTCCATCATGGCCAAGAGTTGGACTGAGGTAAATTTCAAATAAAGTACAAAAAAAGTTTTAATTTAATTTAACTTGAAACAAATGAACAATTACATCTACAAAGAACAAAACAGCACGGGAAACAGGCCCTTCGGCCCAACGAGCCCACGCTGCCATTTTAACAGCGTAAGTTCCTAATTCCACCCATGACCCTTGTCTATGTTTATGGAAATCCACATTGGAAACCAGATTGGGGAGACAATTTAGGGACAATTTGTTTCACCAATCAGCCTAAGAGCACATCTCTTGAGGTGTGGGAGGAAACTGGAATACCTGGAGAAAACCCACCCAACCATAGGGAAAATGTGCAAACTCCCACAGATACTGCTCATTGTTCCATTGGAGCAGCACGGAGAGGCAGCGATTTGGGAGAGCGAGAAGTTCGATTGATAAGTAGCTTTTTAACTTTTCTCTTTGTTTAAAACAGCGAGCGGGAGTAGTTTTTGCCGTTTTTATTTTAAACTAACTTGTAACCGGAAGTCGTCACTAGGAGGCTGCCGGTAGTTGTAGTTTTCTCTGACTCTATAAATTGGTCCAGAGAGGAAACCCGATACTCTACACAGGTAGAGTATCCCACCCTCCCCCCTCCTCTAACCTAATAATAAGTGTGTGTGTAGTTTTTTTTTCTCTCCTGCAAATTAAAGTAACAGTGATGGCAGTGCAGGTAGTACATTGCACCTCCTGCGGTATGTATGAGGTGAGGGACACCAGTAGTGTTCCTGCTGATTATACCTGCAGGAAGTGTGCACATTTGCAGCTCTTTACTCAAAGAGTGATTAGGGAGTGGAATGCCCTGCCTGCAGCTGTTGTAGATGCGCCAAGTTTGGTGGCGTTTAAGAGGTTAGTTGATAAGTATATGGATGAGAAGGGAATGGTTTAGTTAGGAGGGGCATTGCTTTTATTTTGGTCGGCACAACATCGAAGGCCGAAGGGCCTGTTCTGTGCTGTATTGTTCTATGTTCTATGTTCTATGTTAATAGATAGCTTTTTAGATTATCCACTTCTAATGTGGGTACTGCTTCCAGTGTATTGAGCGATGCTCATTCATCCGCTGTCGTAGTGTCTGCATGGTCTCCCCAATGTACCATGCTTCGGGACATCCTTTCTTGCAACTTATTAGGTAGACAATGTTGGCCGAGTTGCAAGAGGTACCGTGCACCTGGTGAATGGTATCCTCACGTTTGATGATGTCATCCATGTCTATGATCCAGCATGTCTTGCAGAGGTTGCTGTGGCAGGATTATGTGGTATTGTGGTCACTGTTCTTCTGAAGTTTGGGTAGTTTGCTGCGAACAATGATCTGTTTGGGGTTGTGCGGTTGTCTGAAAGCAAGAAGTGGGGGGATGGGGATGGCCCTAGCGAGATGTTCATCGTCATCAATGATATGTTGAAGACTCCGGAGAAGATGTCGTAGCTTCGCCGCTCCAGGGAAGTACTGGACAACAAATGAGCATCGCTCAACAATCACCAGGCAAAACAGTTCCCTTCCTGTGGGCAAACACTTCAGCAGTCATGGGCATTCGGCCTCCGACCTGCGGGTAAATGTTCTTCAAGGGGGCTTTCGTGATACACGACAGCGCAGAGTTGCTGAGCAGAATCTGATAGCCAAGCTCCGCACACATGAGGACGGTCTTAACAGGGATCTTGGCTTCATGACACACTATCTGTAAACCCCGTAACTTGCCTGGGTTAGCAAAAAACCTCACTTACTGTGCTGTCTGGAGAAAATACACAATTCTCCAACAATGCTCAGGATTCCCTTCACACACATTGTTCGCCACTTTAACACTTGAATAGCAGGCTAGATGTAAGGATTCGCATTCTAATCAGCAATCTCTGACTGTCTGTGCTGATGTGTGCTATTGCAGACCAGAACACTGCATTTGCCTGACGAAGACACAAGAGTGTTGAAAGCTCGCAATTTTACCATCAAATAAATCGGTTGGATTTAAAATTGGTGTTGCTAAATTCTTACTGAGTTCTTACCACCCCAGTCCACCTCCGGCATCTTTACATCTTGATGTTAAAGGGCCATGGGACATTCATATGTAGGTATAGGTTTTGTAAACACTTAAAAAAAAACTCAAGTTTACAGGCAAAATGTTGTGACACTTTCAAATGTCATTATTAGATGCTGCTTTATAATGCTGATAACAGACAGTTCTGACATTGAACAAATCATTCCCTTGCTTTCGAAAGGTGAAAGAAATCTAAACACCGGCTCTGGGCAATCTGCTTTGAAATGGAAATGATACTGTGTTCAATTTCAGACTCTTGGGGACAGGATTTTCCAGTCCCTCCTGCCTGTGGGTTCTTCTGGTCCTGCCGAAGGTGACCCTGTCTGGCAAGTGCCCCAGCAACATGCTCGGTGAGCAATACAAATGACCATTTAGTAGGACTAGAAGATCCCATTAGCAACCAATGGCGTCCACCTGGAAAACACACAGCACTGACAGAGTCCAGTGCATGAAGGAAGGGGGATTGGCAGGAAGTGGAAAGTTCCAGCCTTGGAGTTGGAAGATAACATTTTGATAGTTGAGATTATGGAAGCTTGGCCGAGTTCTGAAAGCTGAAGTAGTACTGGGCTCAGTCTGTTGACACAGCTGTCCAAAGAATGACCACATAATAACACATTCTGCCTTTGATGCGGTTTCTGACTACACGGATTCCACATCCTAATCGTCACCTGTTAGAAGGATTCAAAACACTAATAAAGACTATTAAAACAGAGTGGATTAACTTAGGATAAGAGTCGCAGACTGCCTTATACTTACATTTTACAGATGTACTGTTTGCATAGAAACACATAACCACAGAGAATTCTGAAAAGTTTATTATTGAAAAAGCATTCATCTTGGGCAATTACACAGAGTTCGTTATAAAATGAACTACATTCTTTATAATAATACACTCACTGAAAAAAAAAGTTAATTCGCTGGTTAAAAGGAGAAAAGAGGCTTATGTCAGGATGAGGCTTGAAGGCTCAGTTAGTGCAATGGATAGCTATAGATTAGCCAGGAGTGAGCTAAAGAGTGAGTTGAGGAGAGCTAAAAGGTGACACGAGAAGACTTTGGCTGATAGGATCAAGGAGAATCCTAAAGCTTTCTTTAGATATGTTAAGAATAGGAGATTGGTTAGGGCAAGGTTAGGGCCAGTTATGGACAGCAGTGGGAAGTTGTGCGTGGAGCCTGAAGAGATTGGAGAGGCACTGAACAAATGTTTCTCTTCGGTATTCACGCAGGGAGATGTAAATGTAGTTGTGGAGAACACTGGGATACAGGGTTGCAAACTGGAAAGTATTGAAGTAGATAAGGAGGATGTGCTAGATATTCTTGAGGGTTTGAAGTTAGATAGGTCCCCTGGGCCAGATGGGATTTACCCTAGGATTGGGAGGAGATTGTGGAGCCTCTGGCTCTGATCTTCAGGTCGTCGTTGGTTACGGGTATAGTGCCGGAAGACTAGACGATAGCGAATGTGGTCTTATTGTTCAAGAAGGGGAAGAGAGACTTTCCGGCGAATTATAGGCCGGTGAGTCTTACTTCGGTTGTGGGCAAAGTATTGGAGAGAATTATTAGGGGTAGGATTTATAGTTATTTAGAGAGAAATGAATTGATTGGGGATAGTCAGCATGGTTTTGTGAGGGGTAGGTCGTGCCTTACTAACCTTATTGAGTTTTTTGAAAAAGTGACCAAAGAGGTGGATGGGGGTAAGGCAGTTGATGTGGTATATATGGACTTTAGTAAGGAGTTCGATAAGGTGGCCCATGGAAGGCTTCTGCAGAAAATGCAGATGTATGGGATAGAGGGTGATTTAGCTAATTGGATTAGGAATTGGCTAGCAGATAGAAGACAGAGGGTGGTGATTGATGGGAGATATTCATCGTGGAGTTCGGTGACAAGTGGTGTACCTCAGGGGTCTGTTTTGGGGCACCTGCTGTTTGTAATTTTTATAAATGATCTGGATGAGGGTATTGAAGGATGGATTAGTAAATTTGCGGATGACACCAAAGTCGGAGGAGTGGTAGATAGTGAAGAGGTGTGTTCTAGTTTGCAGAGAGACTTGGACAAGTTGCAGAGCTGGGCCGAGAGGTGGCAAATGGAGTTTAATGTGGAAAAGTGTGAGGTAATTCACTTTGGCAGGAATAACAAATGTGTAGAGTATAGGACTAATGGTAGAACTCTTAATAGTGTTGATGAACAGAGGGATCTTGGTGTATTTGTGCATAGATGCCTGAAAGTAGGCAGTCAAGTCGATAAGGTTGTTAAGAAGACATACGGAGTCTTAGCTTTTATTGGTAGGGGGATTGAATTTCGGAGCCGCAACGTCATGTTGCAACTGTACAAAACTCTAGTGCGGCCGCACTTGGAGTATTGTGTGCAGTTCTGGTCCCCGCATTATAAGAAAGATGTGGAGGCTTTGGAGAGGGTACAGAGGAGGTTACCAGGATGTTGCCTGGTATGGAGGGCAGGTCTTATGAAGAGAGGCTGAGGGATTTGAGGTTGTTTTCGTTAGAAAGAAGGCGGCTAAGAGGAGACCTTATTGAAACATATAAGATGATTAGAGTTTAGATAGGGTGGACAGTGATAGCCTTTTTCCTAGGATGGAGAAAGCTAGCATGAGGGACATAGCTTTAAATTAAGGGGTGGTAGTTATAGGACGGATGTCAGAGGTAGGTTCTTTACCCAGAGGGTGGTAAGGGTATGGAATGCCTTGCCTGCGTCAGTTGTAGATGCACCAAGTTTGGTGGCATTTAAGAAGTTAGTAGATAAGTTTATGGATGAAAGGGGAATGGTTTAGGTTAGAGGGTCACTGCTTGTTCCTAATTGGTCGGCGCAACATCGAGGGCTGAAGGGCCTATTCTGCGCTGTAATGTTCTATGTTCTAGAAGCATATCTGTTATCAGCACAGGTTTGAGACAAAATATTTCATCATCAAGGACGAAGTTAGTGATCCCAGTTAGCTTAATGAATAGACAAAGTATTAAACTAGATAAGATGGTGCAGAGCAAACAACAGATGGCCATGGGGAAAGCAGTCAGAAATCACTTGCCACCACTGTTCCCATACTGTCAGAGAATAAATGTAACTGGCCAAGGTGTATGACATTTACTAATAATGATTGGTTCATTTCTGACTGGGATGAGGTAGTGGGCATGTAAAATGACTTCTGGAAATTGTATAATTATATTGCCAATGTGATGTAACTTCAGAGAAGTATCAGAATGCCCAGCACATTTCTCATAGTGTACATTTGTCATTAAAGAACATCTTTCACCAGGATACTGTCATTACGAGTCTTTATATCATCTAGAGTTCAGCTCAGTACTTAGGTGATGTAGGCATGGTTTCACAGGGTAAGTCTATTGTTATCAGATCAATGTCAGACTTTTGAATGAGATTTTTATTACATTGCCACTGATTTATGTTTTTACACAATTTAATTAAATTGCAATTAAAATAATTTCTACTACTTTTGCATGGCTTTTGAGGAATATATATAATAGATGCTGGGTGTGGACCTATAAAGGGGACATGGGAGAAGGGATCTGAGAAGAAATAGAGGTGTCTTTGGCAATTTGGGAGGGTCGGGATGTGGGGATGTGGAATGAGGTTCAGGGAGCTTTTAAAGGATGTTGGAATCTGGGCTGCTGCCTCTGAGAACTACGCCACCTCTGTATCTACACACCATTGCACCCTGCAAAATTCACCAAGGAAGGCCACTATTCAGAAGCTACAGAAATGAGCAACTTGTTTTCCTGTCCCTACATAAAAATCCACGTTCTGGCATTTTCTTTATCCTCAGATTTCAACTTGTTTGTGCTTTTCCCTTCTTCAAGCCACATCCCTTAATTCTGTTCTGCTGTTCTCCTCCAAAATTTGTTAATGAAATAGAAATGGTGCAAAATACATTAGTTCAAGCTGCAGCATAACATAGACACTCCTTATGAATAGTGTAAAGGTAGCGAAAGATGAAACTTAAATAAAATAATGTTAAATTCAGCTCTTGCTATTTTAAGACTTAAAGTTGCAATTAACAATTTGTGATGAAGCAATGGTGTAGTGGTATTGTCACTGATATTTATAATTGTATTCCAGACACTCAGGGTAATGCTCCAAGGACCCTGGTTCAAGTCCCACCATGGCACCTGGTGTTATTTGAATTCAATAAGTCTGGAAATAAGTCTAATAATGACTATGAAACTATTGTCAAACTTCAAAAAACATATCTGGTTCACCATAGAACATAGAACATTACAGCACAGAACAGGCCCTTCGGCCTTCAATGTTGCGCCGACCAATATAAAAAGCAATGCCCCTCCAAACTAAACCATTCCCTTCTCTTCCATATACTTATCAACAAACCTCTTAAACGCCACCAAACTTGGCGCATCTACAACTGCTGCAGGCAGGGCATTCCACTCCCGAACCACCCTTTGGGTAAAGAACCTACCTCTGATATCCATCCTATAACTATCAACCCTTAATTTAAAGCTGTGTCCCCTCGTGCTAGCTTTTTCCATCCTAGGAAAAAGGCTATCACTGTCCACCCGATCTAAACCTCTAATCATCTTATATGTTTCGATCAGGTCCCCTCTTAGCCTCCTCCTTTCTAACGAAAACAACCTCAAATCCCTCAGCCTCTCCTCATAAGACCTGCCCTCCATACCAGGCAACATCCTGGTAAACATCCTCTGTACCCTCTCCAATGCCTCCACATCTTTCTTATAATGTGGGGACCAGAACTGCACACAATACTCCAAGTGCGGCCGCACTAGAGTTTGGTACAGTTGCAACATGACGTTGCGGCTCCGAAATTCAATCCCTCTACCAATAAAAGCCAAGACTCCATATGCCTTCCTAACAATCTTCTCGACCTGACTGCCTACTTTCAGGGATCTATGCACATACACACCAAGATCCCTCTGTTCATCTAGACTACTAAGAATCCTACTATTTGCCCTATACTCTATACATTTTCTCTGATCTTCAGGTCCTCGTTGGTTACGGCGTGGTTCCGGAGGACTGGAGGATAGCGAATGTGGTCCCATTGTTTAAGAAGGGGAAGAGAGACCTTCCAGGGAATTATAGGCCAGTGAGTCTTACTTCTGTTGTGGGCAAGGTATTGGAGAGAATTATTAGGGATAGGATTTATATTTATTTAGAGAGAAATGAATTGATTGGGGATAGTCAGCATGGTTTTGTGAAGGGTAGGTCGTGCCTTACTAACCTCATTGAGTTTTTTGAAAAAGGGACCAAAGAGGTGGATGGGGGTAAGGCGGTTGATGTGGTATATATGGACTTTAGTAAGGCGTTTGATAATGTGGCCCATGGAAGACTTCTGCAGAAAATGCAGATGTATGGGATAGAGGGTGATTTAGCTAATTGGGTTAGGAATTGGCTAGCAGATAGAAGACAGAGGGTGGTGGTTGATGGAGATATTCATCGTGGAGTTCGGTGACAAGTGGTGTACCTCAGGGGTCTGTTTTTGGGCCCCTGCTGTTTGTAATTTTTATAAATGATCTGGATGAGGGTATTGAAGGATGGATTAGTAAATTTGCAGATGACACTAAAGTCGGTGGAGTGGTAGATAGGAAGAGGGGTGTTATAGTTTGCAGAGAGACTTGGACAAGTTGCAGAGCTGGGCCGAGAGGTGGCAAATGGAGTTTAATGTGGAAAAGTGTGAGGTAATGCACTTTGGCAGGAACAATAAAAGTGTAGAGTATAGGGCTAATGGTAGGGCTCTTAATAGTGTTGAGGAACAGAAGGATCTTGGTGTATGTGTCAATAGATCCCTGAAAGTAGGCAGTCAAGGGATAAAGTTGTTAAGAAGGCATATGGAGTCTTAGCTTTTATTGGTAGGGGGATTGAATTTAGGAGCCGCAGCATCATGTTGCAACTGTACAAAACTCTAGTGCGGCCGCACTTGGGAGTATTGTGTGCAGTTCTGGTCGCCACATTATAAGAAAGATGTGGAGGCATTGGAGAGGGTACAGAGGAGGTTTACCAGGATGTTGCCTGGTATGGAGGGCAGGTACTATGAAGAGAGGTTGAAGGATGTGAGGTTGTTTTCGTTAGAAAGGAGGCGGCTAAGAGGGGATCTTATTGAAGCATATAAGATGATTAGAGGTTTAGATAGGGTGGACAGTGATAGCCTTTGTCCTAGGATGGAGAAAGCTAGCACGAGGGGACACAGCTTTAAATTAAGGGGTATGAGTTATAGGACGTATATCAGAGGTAGGTTCTTTACTCAAAGAGTGATTAGGGAGTGGAATGCCCTGCCTGCAGCTGTTGTAGATGTGCCAAGTTTGGTGGCGTTTAAGAGGTTAATTGATAAGTATATGGAAGAGAAGGGAATGGTTTAGTTTGGAGGGGCATTGCTTTTTATTTTGTTCGGCACAACATCGAAGGCCGAAGGGCCTGTTCTGTGCTGTAATGTTCTATGTTCTATTTATTATTTCTGCCATAGTGCATTACCTCACACTTTTCCACATTAAACTCCATTTGCCACCTCTCGGCCCAGCTCTGCAACTTGTCCAAGTCCCTCTGCAAACTATAACACCCCTCTTCACTATCTACCACTCCACCGACTTTAGTGTCATCTGCAAATTTACTAATCCTTTAGTGTCATCTGCAAATTTACCAATACCCTTTGGGGAAGGAAATCTGCCATCCTTACCTGCTCTGGTTACTTGTGACTCCAGCAATATTTAAAGGCAAAAAGGATAGGCAATAAATGCTGGCATAGCCAGCAACTCCCACACGGAAAAAAAAACCTAGCAGAGCGCTGAACTATGTGGTCAGATCAGCCAGGTACACATCAGGTGAAGCTGTGCTGAAACTGGACTGTTCTTTGCCCAAATGTTACCTCAAGATTAAGATATAAGGGAAGGGTAAAGAAACTGAAATTTATCACTCTTGTTCATCTTCAGCAACCATTTGTATCAATCAGCTTTATGTTCCCTTGTTATTTGCAGTATACCCTTTTTGTGCCCAACATCCAGGTGATAATGAAAACAAGGGATTGTGAAGGAAAACACATTACTCTGTAAACTATGCCCTAGAATATACTACCCACCCTTCTTTGGAAAGTGAGCTGAATATACACTTACGGCAAGTGAAACTCCTAGTCTGTTCCAACAAATGGTTTCATCAAAATAGAAAAATGATCGAGCTATGTCGCATTGAGCTAAATGATAGACTCCATTATAATCCTCAATACATAAAATAAGAAAAACACCACTCACCTCTTCTCTGAAGAGTTGGGAAGGAGCAGGTTTGCCAACAATTTTAACTGTAACCTATCTGGTAGAAATCGAGTAGCCGAGTGGTTAAAATGTCCTGGGTAACATATCCATCGGAAAGCGGCTCAGGTAGTACCACAGTGGTCTTTATTTAAATATTTAACTCCTGTGTTCAATTATATCATTGGGTCCAACTGCCATTTTAATCAGGACCTGAAGAAGGAAATTGCTGCAATGTTTATAGCAGGCTGAAAAGATTTGGGACATCCACCACTTTTAATGTCTACTCTCTCCACCACCACTGGCACAGTGGTAGCAATGTGTAAAATCTACATAATGCTCTGCAGCAACTCACCAACTGTCCCTTTGCCAGCACCTTCCAAACATGCAACCTCTAACACCTAGAAGGACCAGGATTTCAGATATATGGGAACACCAGTACCTGGAAGTTGCTCTCCATGTCACTCACCATTCTGACTTCAAAAAACATCATTGTTTCTTCATTCTTGCTGGTGCTGTGTCAAAATCCTGGAACTTCTCCCAAAACAGCATTGTGGATATACCTACATCACAGAGGGACCTGGGGGTGCAGGTGCACAAGTCTCTGAAGGTGGCAGAGCAGGTGGAGAAGGTTGTGAAGAAAGCAAATAGTATGCTAGCCTTTATAGGAAGGGATATAGAATACAAGAGCTGGCCTTTAATGTTGCAGTTGTATAAAACATTAATTAGACCTCATTTGCAATACTGTGTCCAGTTCTGGTTGCCTTAGTACTGGAAGGACGTGGAGACTCTGGACAGAGTGCGGAGGAGATTTACCAGGATGCTGCCTGGTATGGAAGGTCTGTGTTACGAGGAGAGGTTAGGCAAATTGGGGCTGTTTTCCTTAGAAAGATGTAGGCTTAGAGGAGATCTAATAGAGGTGTACAAGATTATGAGGGGTATAGGTAGAGTAAACAGGGTTAAGCTTTTTCCTAGGATGGACTCAAATAGCACGAGGGGTCACGGGCTTAGGGTGAGAGGGGGTAAGGTATAATTTCTAGAGGGAGTTTTTTCACATAGAGGATGGTGGAGGTATGGAACGTGCTGCCAAGTAAAGTGGTGGAGGCAGGCACTCTGGAGTTATTTAAGAAATACTTAGATGGGCACATGAACAGAATGGGAATGGAGGGGTATAGAAAACTGATTTAAAATAGGGATCATGAGCCTTGAGAGTCCCTGGGAAGTGTGTAAATGGACGATGATATTGATGTACTTGTTTTTATCCTAAGGTGCTTTGGTCCACCTTGTTGTCTAACAAGGGGCATACACGCGATGGGTCATGAGAGGTGCTCTTGGATTTTTTTGAGAGCATCCTAGTGCTTCACGTTGTTAGTATACACTTGACCTGGACCATTTGATGGGCAACACGACAGCTCAGTGACTATCGCTGTGCTGCGCAGATACATGGATTTGGGTCTGTGTCTGTGGGTATTTGCACGCTCTTCCTGTGTTTGCGTGGGTTTTCTTCGGGGGCTCCAGTTTCCTCCCACGTCCCAAAGATGTGCTCTTAGGCTAATTGGCAAAATAAATTCTCCCTAAATTGTCTCAAATTTGGTTTTTAATCCATAGATCTATAAACATAGACAGGGATCACGGGTAGAGATAGGAACATTGAGGTGGCAGCGCAGGCTCGTTGGGCCGAAGAGCCTGTTTCCCGTGCTGTTTTGTTCTTCGTTCTACTGCAGCAGTTCAAGGTGACAGTTCACTACCACCTTCTCAAGGACTATAAATTTTCATACAATTTTTTCATAGAAACCCTACAATGCAGAAAGAGGCCAGTTGGCCTATTGAGTCTGCACCAACCACAATCCCACCCAGGCCCTGCCCCCTACATATTTACTCACTAATCCCTCTAACCTCCACATCTCAGGAGACTAAAGGACAATTGTAGCATGGCCAATCAACCTAACCTGCACATCTTTGGACTGTGGCAGGAAACTGGAGCACCCAGAGGAAACCCATGTAGACACGAGGAGTATGTGCAAACTCCACACTGACAGTGACCCAAGCTGGGAATCGAACCATGAAGCAGCTGTGCTACTGTGCCACCCTGATGGGATGTGGCACCTTACCAGCAACACATAGTTAAGTCTATAATAGATGCTTAGAGCTTTATTTTATTTCATCATGAACTCTGATGTTTGCTCATGATGAATGAGTTGGCATGAAGAATGAAAGACCAAATGATGCTGAATGGGGGAATCATGGGTTACCATGAGTTGACAAAAGGATTTTAAAAGAGCAGATGTGCAGAGGGGCTTTTGTTGGCATGGAGTGTGTAAGAGACTGTGGGTGTGGTACAAGGCCATATATTGGCAAGGGGGGTATGAAGGGCCATGGGGTAGTCTGAGTTGGCATGGGGCATATGTAGGGGGTGAGAGGATGTGGACTGTTTATGTTTTGCCACTTACATCTGTAATCTAGGACATTGTCCTGGTTGTGAGTCTCTTATACTGCCCACCTCCACATTATATAGACTGAATCTGCCTCTGAATGTTTGTTTGGGATGGGATTGGGAGAGTGGGTGGGGGCAATGACCAAGTAGTAACTGGCACCACACACACACCCAACAATCCCTCCACCCCTACATTGGAATAAAAATCTGATTCTCTCAAGTTGGGAATTTCTGAGAATGAACATTTGGCCCTCACTTTGATCTGGCCTTCCTTTGCTTGCTGAAGCCGGAGACCTCAAATACACAGCTCTTCAAGCAGGTGATTGCAAAATCTAAGCTGCTATCAGCTTCTCAGAGAAGCTTACATACCAAAATATGATCTAAATCCCTTTGATGTTAGAGGGATATAAGGCATTAAATGTCTGCATCTCTCGTAATTACATTAGATCAACACATCCAATGATAACTGTCGGATATCTAATCTTTGATGATGACAATGACAGCGTTTTCATGATCAAATGTAATCACAATCAACGCCAAACTATTAAAAACCTCTCGGCCAGCCTGTCGGGAGCCTCTGCTGACAACAGTTTTTGTTGACAAGCTTTACATGTTGTTTACTACAAAATGAACAATTAAAATCGACCACAGGTAAACTGATCCATCAGTCAGAGTACTAAAACTTAGTCATTTAAGAATCAGCTGGATGTTATAATACATTGTAGGCTTTTTATGTGGATGGGCTAAGAAACCTTCTTATTTTATTCTGTATCTCAAATCTACATAGAGCAGATTATGAACGTACTGTATAAACCGAGGGAAGACTTTACATTCTTTTGTATCTGCTTTAATCCAATTTAGACAGGATAGCCATTATACTTTGTCCCAAATTTATAGCACAAAATATATAAACATCTATGAGATAATAACTACCTACATTTATTTAGCACACCTGATGATTGTTTCACAAGGCACTGGGAGAAGGGACATGGGGTAAAAGTCACCAAATGAATAATGAAGAAATGGGCTTTTGGTTGGTAGACATTAGAGGAGTGTGATTTTGGGAGAATATTGCAGATGGCACTACTACACCAGCTGAATGTGCTGCTTAAAATAGCAGTGCTGAAATCCCAGGGTCAGAATTAGAAGGAGAGTACAGGAATGTGGGGAGAAAAAAAATATTTGAAAAGAATTGGAATGAAGCTGCAGAAAGATTTGAAGAATGAGCATCATGAAGCTAATTTGGGGCATTGACACAGTCAGTGGAATCAATTGGAATGACTTTGTACAGGAGAGGACATGAGACACAGTGATCAAACTGGTTTAAGTAATGAAGGGAAGGAAACCAATAAGACACTTAAATTAATAACCTGGATTAGATTTTTATGGCAAAAGAGATGGAGGGGGACTTGGCTGAATGAGGATTAGGGGGCTTAAGTGATAGATGACATTTCATTAATGTCCTAACTGTTAGCAGTCATGAGTTTTAACAAAAAGGTGTTGTTTGCACACGTAGATTCAAAGTAACACACAGGTTTATAAAAAGCAAAGTTCTTTGCATAGAACAGAAAATGAAACTAAGACAAAAGCCTGCGAAACATCCGAATGATACTACCACCATCAAATCATTTGACTGGCTCTTAAAGCAATCATGTAACTACTTAAATATGTAAGGATATTTTTAATAAATGCACCCTGATAAAAGGAAGAGTACTGTAATAATTGTGAGGCTCTATACTTACTTGGCAGGTGAAAGTAAATTTATTTATTTGAAAGAATTTATGGAGGACAATGAAGATCACTCTTCAACTTCCTAGGGTCAACTGCTGATTCAACCACTGAGCTCCAATTGCCACCCTTTAACCGCTGCATTGTGAACTTGGGCTCACATTTCACCTCCGCAGAGAGAGAGTTTGGACTAGAGTTCAATTGTCGCTCCGTGCTCTTGACCCCACGTTCCCAAACTCGCACTATATTGCGCTAATATAAGTACCTTTGGACATCAAGCCAATCCTTTTGAACTGCAAAAGAATGATGATGCAAAATACTCAGATAGGATTGATGGAACTTTCACATTTGTTAATAAGCCCCTATACTCATATTACGACTTCACTAGTTTTTTATTAATTGGATATGGGTGTCACTAGGCCAGCATTTATTATCCAATCGTAATTGCTCTTGAATCGAGTGGCTTGCTAGACCAATTCAGAGGCAAATTAAGAGTCAATTATGTTGCTATGGATTTGGAATCACAGACAGCCAGATCAGGTAAGGATAGTGGATTTTCTTAGTGAACCAGATGGGTTTTACGAAATCAATAATGGTTTCATGGTCATCTTTAGACTTTTCACTCAAGTTTCACCATAAGCCATTGAGGTATTCAAAAGCAATGTGTCCTGAGCATTAACCAGGATCCCTGATCCAGTGACAATACCATACCTCCCTGTTCCACAGTGCAAACACCTTACTGTTATTTACCTATCCCAGTTTTCTGTACAAAAACAAAGACTCATTACAGCAGGAGTGTTCTGTTTATTGTATAAATGTTACCATTTCATTTTTTAAAACCTTATCAGCCATTATAACACTGACCAATTAACAGTACAATAGACAAATATTCTCCCAAATGACATTAAAAATAGCTTTACACATAAATCACAGTAGGGATCATTCTTCTGGGATTGTTACAATAGAACAATCAAAACAAATTGTTAATTATTTTTGATGTCAATAAATTGGTTTTAAAAACTCTGGGAGCCTTTTGACTTCAAATTCCTGGGGAGAATCAAGTTTACTTTAGGAAATGATTTTCACAACGCCCAGAGGTCACATCCATTTTTGGCAGGATTTTTAGAGGATTTTCTGGTTTCCCACCTGATCAGCAGGGATCTTGAATGATCTTCACAAAATGTCCCTATTAGCTCAAAAGTGATTGCAGCCTGCTCACAATGGATTAACAGGAGCAGCACCACCACATCTTCCAGACATCAGAGTTTATGGGGAAGAAAAGTAGCAACATTGAAAAGTGAATATTTTTCAAATGATGAACTGTTTCTTTAAAAAGTACTAGGAGCAACTTGTACTTAAAGCTCGCAATAGTGGCAGACAGTTGGGCAACTGTAATTAATTCTTGTACTTAGCCCACAGCCATACCAGGTAAAGCTTACATTTCCTGTTGCTTTTGGAAGGGTGAGCTGGGGGAAGCATCATTTTGATCTGAACAATGTATATTTCATAGAATATTTATGTTTTCCAGAGTGAATACCTCTTGCGCCAGCCAGATATCTAGAAATTTTCTTCTTTTCAATGTTCACAATTTCTCCTTTCATCACTTTTCCTTTTACAATATCAATTATGCTTTCTAGAAGACCACATCTTGTAGAACGTCATTCACCAAAAGGAAGTTATTCCCGATATTTACTGCTCTAGAATCAATTGTTTTAAAATCTAATGCATAGTTATTTTGGGAGCAAGAACAATCCAATCAGAATCCAATGATCCTCTGTGGGAACAATGATACCTAATTAAAATTCAGTCTATTTTATAGTTCAGTTACTTAAAAGGCACAATTTCCTGTATTTGTTTACATGGAAACCTCTTCCTAGTATATAATTTAAATGTTCTTTCAAAGGGTTGCAGGTTCTTATTTAGTTTGATGCTACATTACCTTCTACCCTGCTGATGTATCATCTACTCCTCAATTGGTTAGCAACAATATGTTAGTGCAGCATTTGTAAGTGTTGAGAAGTATAAATGTTGCATTCCAAAAATTCTGATTCACTCCCAAACTATCCAAGTTTTGTAAATAGAAACATATTTCGCAATAAAATGCCTCATGTGTCAAGTGTAAACAGCTGTTAAGATTTCTAGAAAGTACAACCTTAACCTCCGATCAAATCTGAGGCACAATGCTCTCAGTTAGAAAACCATGAATGAGAAATTAGGGCATGAGGCAAAACTATATCCACTGCCGCCAATACTGTATAACTCACTGTGTTTTTCCTTTAATTATCAATTATCATCACACCAAGTAAAAAAATTGCACGAGGCAACAGCAAAAAGTTTTGAAGTGAATGCAAATAGCATTTGCTCCAGACAATTCAGTTTCTGCTATGCATAATTAAACAGTGGGAATAAAGCCACTTATTTTAAATATGTGTTAAGTCAGTGCTTTAGTAAGCAGACTCTTTTTTTGGTCACTCAGTAAAACACAGGTTTGCTGTTGAGGGGATGATAACCCCACATGCTGATATTAAGAATACTTATGGATACAAAGGAAACTCTATAACTGATAATTATGTATTATTGAGCCTTCTTATTACATGGCTCAAAAGCAGAGGCAGTTCTCATTGGACCATTGATTTCAGTATTTTATAATCTAGTTGATTAAAGTTTAAATCAATGTTCTCACCTTCACCATTCAAGTACCCTTTGAATTCAGTGTCTGTAATCTAGTCCATTCATGTACGCGTTCAGTGTCCTTAGCAAGATCAATTCAGGATCTATAATCCAGACCATTCAAGTACCTGTTCAGTTCATCGCCCATGACAAGATCTTACATAAAAAGGTGCAAAGGTGACAAACAGTGAGGATACTGATCACCTTTGCCAGGGCTCCAATGTGCTTAAAAGAGCCGAGAGTCTACCAAAACCATCCTGAAATCTGCACTTGGACAAATTAAACAGTCAAGGGTAGTTAGAATAAGATACAAGGCAGTAATTTAGCGGTATAAATCACAAAACGACAAAAGCGAAGCTCAAGCAGTTCATGATGGCATTGGATTGCAGCAGTGGTATTTATGTAACAGGTTAATGACCACTAATGGCTGCCCTCCTCCTCATCTCCAAAGCTGCATTTCCAGGTGCGTATGCGCCTCACAATCTGCAAGGTCTGGGATGCAGCAGAGATTTAGGGGAGGAGGATAAACTTTGAGTAAAGAGGAGGCTGCAGTTGCTAAGTTTCCCTCAATCGTGTGACTACTCAAAATGAGCACTTCCAAAAAATTGTAGAAATTATTCCTGGGTGAGAACCACAAAGGCACTCCCAAGTATCAGAAACCAAAGGATACTCTCCCTGTATATTTTTTTTTTATGACATTCACACGTATTATATACAGCAGAGATTATACAACACAATCCATTGTCCCAGGATTGAACAGTGGGTTGAATAATATTTGATGGACAATTGTTTGCATACAGTGAAACAAATCTACATAAGCAGGCTGGCCTACTAGAACACTAATAAATTATTAATCATCATACGAACTTCACTGTACCAAATCACATTATCCACCAAATTCTTAAACCTGTCTAAAATATTAAATACAGAATTATTTCTAAAGGGCCCAGGGCTTCCTGAGAACTCCCCAGAACAGTAGAAACACAGCATGTTTGGCATTTTGTGCCTCTTCACTCTGCCTTTCTGCTACTTGTAGCGCATTTAGTCAATGGACTCAAGTTTCTTCAACGGCTGGTTGAATAGCATTCACTTTGCTCACTGGACGTTGCTGTGTTTTTTTCCCCTCTTTAAATTGTCTTTTGTGCTCGCAAGGTGCTGCTCATTGTAGTGCTCAGCCATAATGATACACAAAATCATAGCTGCTGGGTTCTTTGGGAATGGGAGGTGGTGTCTCAGGGATCTGGATGTTCTCCAAGTCCAGGAGGCGCAGTTTCATTTCCATACTCAGCAGAGTATCCAGGTCATTCTTTGTCAGGTCACTGGTCATTTCTTTTCCCAGCAAAGCGTTTAGTCCATCAGTCCAGATACAGTACTGCAGAGAACACAAATGGGGCATGTTAAAGAATTTAGAAAGCTTGAGCCAAAGCAAAACTGTTCTGGGACAGTGACTTATTTCCTGAGGTCACATACAGCTTACAGAAAGGGGAAAGTGAAGTTGGCTAGTGTGGATCAGATTGGTGCCAACAGTTTGAGGTTTCTACCTTTAGACAGAGAACTCCTGAAAAAGTGTGGGTGTCCTCACCAATTTTTATCCTTTAACCAACATTTAAAAAAAAAAAACAGATTATGTATCAAGAAACACTTCCTCAGGGTTGTTCATAGGATCTTGCTGTGGGCAAACTGGCCATTTCAAAAGTATAAAGTGCTTTGTGGCAGAGATTATAAAAAGCAGCACATAAATACAAGACTTTCTTTATCTTTCATTATGGTATACATTTTTTGTCTCGAGAGGACAAAAGACATTAAAAAGATTATAGGAACAGAAAAACAATCTGGCTCTACTTGTCTTATTGTCATATTTGAGGTTAATTTGATCTCCCTTCAGCCTCAATAAAAGTGTATATAGACTGTTGGAGTTGGTCAAAATACAGATTAAAAACAATATTCTCCATGAGACAGACCCCATAGCAAGCTCCTTAAAGAGTTTAGTTGGCCATTAATTGGTGGCAAGCAAGTTTCCCATTCCCTCTCTCCTGTCCTTTGAAATATCCAACCTGTCACAGAAGTGCTGGGATTCTGAGACTTTCTGCAGGCCTATAATTTTGAAATATTGTACACATTTTAAAATTCATAACTTTTTAACAGCTGATATTAAACTAATAGACCATTATTTCCCAGTTTATACTATTCACGGCAACAATAATACTATTGGACACTTGTCAATCCAAGTGATAACTTCTGAATTGACAGATTCCTCATATTCCCTATTTGTAAGTCCTGCAATTTTCAACATCTTCCTTTGATGTCCTTCATATCTCTTTCAGTCTGCAAAATTTATACTATTCTTTGTCTTCACATAAGTTTTAGGGTTTTACTATCTCTTACTTTCCATACTGATCAATTTGTTTAATTATACAAATACAGCTTTTGCCCTTTGAAGTGATTTAGGCCTTGTTCTCTACCAAATATTTTGAACACCTCCCTAAGCTCATACTGCCACCCACTACTAGCTTTGCCCGTTCATCCCAGTATCAATTTTTGATTCATCCCACCAAAGTTTACACTTATTTATTAATTCATGGTCAATAGTTACCTCTAAAACAGCCTCTTCCTTTATTCGTTCACAAACACAGTCTTGTCTCAAATCTCAATGATTCAAAAGATTCTCTACATATCAAACTTGTAAGATGCCTATTAACAACTCTCTGGTTTTGCTACAAGCTTCTCTAACGTTTATGAATTTCACTACTTTATCAGTATTTATCAGGTCTGTAGACAACTTGCAAATTTTGCATGCATTTGGCCCATCATTCCCAAGCAATGTCTCAAAGAGCTTACTATTATTCACATTCCTTACTCTTTCCCTACAGCTCTGAAAATCATTCATTTTGAAACAGAGATCAATTTTCCTTTCCAAAGTTACTATTGAATTTGCTTCAATTACATTTACAGGCTTGTAATTCCAGTCATAATGCACTGAATAAAAATTCCTCTTGGACTTCCCCGGACAGTTACTGGTACTCTAGTCACCAACCCTCCTGCCATTGGAAACAGTTTCTATTCTATCAAAACTCAAAATGACTGAAATAATTTACCTTTTTTCCCCCTCAAACTCTTAATTCTTTTCTTCTCCCCTTTTTTTGCCCCCCCTCCCCCCGAAACATTTCTTCTTTATCTGATTTTTCTCTCTCCAGGTTCTCTAGTCTTTCATCCTAGATATAATTTTAATAAATCTCCTCTTCACTCTCTCCGAGTCTTTGGTATCCTTTCTAAAGCATGATGCCCACAATTGGACACACAAAATATGCAACTTCCTTGTTTTCACACTCTATCTCTATTTATAAAGCCAACAATCTCGTATGTTTTTGTGAAAAATACAATTTTATTAATCTTTCCTGCCTTTCTCCAAGATTTACGTATGTGGATCCAAAGTCTTTATGAAATAATTTCTCTCTCTCTTTGTATATTATGTCATAAAAGAGCATTGGTGACCTTGGGACCTCCATGCTAATCATGCCCTGGAGGTGTGAATCATCCTCATTGCTGGTACATTCATCTAGTTTGCGAGGTTCTTGAGAAAGATTGTGCCTTTCCTACGTTGATCTTCTTTACAGTCAATCTTTCCCATGAGCACCAAACTTTCCAAATCATGATCATAATCAGCAGAGTTCTTTTAGTCTTAGACATTACCAGTACTTCTTCACTGATAGTATAACTCGTCCAAAAACATTACCATTATTCACCTCAAAGTCAAGACTCTGCAATAGTGAGCGTTTTGCATTGACATAAGTTTTCCATTTTGTGCCTTATCCTACTGCATAAACTTTTTGGGAATCATCACAGAATCATAGAAACCCTACAGTGCAGAAAGAGACACCATTTGGCTCATCAAGTGTGCACTGACCACAATCCCACCCAGGCTTTACTCCCATATCCTTGCATATTTACCTGCTAATCCCTTTAACTACACATCTCAGGGGCAATTTTTAGCATAGCCAATCAACCTAACCTGCACATCTTTAGACTGTGTGAGGAAACTGGAGCACCCCAAGGAAACCCACACAGAGATGAGGAGAATGTGCAAAATCCACAGAGACAGTGACCCAAGCTAAGAATTGAACCTCGGTCTCTGAGACTGTGAAGCAGCAGTGCTAACCACTGTGCTACTGTGTCACCCATTCTTTTGGCGTGGGAGTCCCACTCTTTCTTTCAACTGACATTCCTTTAGTCCCAGAATCTATATTGCCTCTGATTTTTCCTGCTAAAGGGCATTACTTTCCACATCTTTACATTAAATTACATCTGCCATTTGTCTATTCACGTACAGAACGTATGTGAAGGGGATATTTCCTCTTTCGAGAGAATCTAGAACTTGGGATTATAGTTTAAAAATAAGGGATTACTCATTTAAGATAAAGGAGGAGAATCTTTTTCTCTGAGGGTTGAGAGTCTCTAGAATTCTCTCTCCCTCAAAAGGCAGCGGAAGCAGAGTCCTTGAATATTTTTAAGGCAGAGAGATTACTCAAGGGGGTGAAAGGTTATCAGGATAGGAGGGAACGTGGGGTTGAGGTTACAAGCAGATCATCCATGATCTTACTGAATATCAGAGCAGCTTACTCCTACTGCTAATTTGTATGCTGTATTTCATCAATTGGTCATTCCTGCTGAAATCCGAAGCTTCTCCCCACCCTCACAGCACCCACATATCACTATTTATTGCATTGTAGCTGTCACAAAGCTTGACAAAATTTGAAAATATGGTCCATAGACAAAAGCAAGTTTTTCTTTTCTCTCTCAAAGTTCTGCCTTCCCAACACAACTTTGTCAAGTACAAACCTAACTCAATATAAATTGTAGGGTTCTATTTAAACAGATGGTGGGACAAGAATAAACGGTAATTGATAACAATTATCCTCCCTAGCATTTAACTATCCCATAATCATGGCAGTAATCCAACTTTCACTATTTTTACCATTCTGTCTTCCAAACTGCTAATCATGTCTTTATCATTCTGCACCTTTCACAGTGTTTTGTGCACTGTCATTGCCTTTTGCCTCTCCATCCCAGCAAGATGGGAAAGATAAAGCAGAATAGGCAAATCTCAAATGATGATGCTTACTTACAACAAAGCAGCAGATAATGGATTTCATAGCTGATGAAAATGAGTGTTGAAAAACATTAATCTTTTATGGAAAAGATGGGGGAGTGTGAGGTGATCCATGTTGTATCAGTGAGATGATTCAGAGCATGTTTTAAATAGTAAGAAACTAATGACTATAGAAGACCAATGAGATTTTGGGTTCAAGTACAAAAAAAAATCACTAAAAACTAATGGCCTGACATAAGGAACACTTAAAAAGATTAATAAATGTTGCAATCAGAGTCAAACTCCCGATTTCTCTAGCTAGTCTTTTGATGGAGTACCTATAAAATTTATTCAACACAGGAATCTTTAGAGGGAGAAGTGAAGGCAATCTGCATAGCAGCCTAGCCCTTTCTTTTTAAGTGGCATTCCTTTCTGTATTTGTGATGTGGAGATGCTGGTGTTGGACTGGGATGGGCACAGTAAGAAATCCCACGCACCAGATTAAAGTCCAACAGGTTTATTTGGAATCACAAGCTTTTGGAGCACTGTTCCTTCATCAAGTAACTAACTTAACTGTATTCTACAATTAAGAATTTAACGTCCCAGAGCTTCTTAGTATGTTAGTGAAAGCACAGGTGTGTAAGTGGAGTGTGGATGAGGCAAGGATATAAGGGGGTAAGGTGGCAATCGAGTAGGATGATGAAGGATTTTGGGGAATTCAGGAAAGAGTGGGGAGCAGTCAGGGGCAAGAGTTGGTGATGGGGTCAGGTTGTGTGGGTGACAGAAAGGAAAGAATCGGTAGTCAGGGGTTGTGTGGGGGGGTGGGGGGGAGTCAGTTGTATAATTACCCAAAAGTTAGATTAGGCTTTTGCTTTCTAACATTTTTGGGGTAACTATTCAGGTAAGTAAGTGGGAAGAGTCAGAATTCTCCCACTTGAAGACTTTTTCAGTAGGCACTGGGAAAACTCAAACTTCCCAGACAATCCCCAGAGTCAGGGCTTTCAAGATGCCTCCGATAACCTGGAAATTTCTGAGAATATTTGAGCCAAAGGCAAAATATTGTGGATGCTGAAATCGGAAACGAAAACAGAAAATGCTGGAAAATCTCAGCAGGTCTGACAGCATCTGTGGGGAGCAAATAGAGCCAACACTGAGCCTGAGGTCATCTCGGCTTGAAATGTTGACTCTATTACGTCTCCACAGAAGCTCTTAGACCTGCTGAGTTTCTCCAGCATTTTTTTTATATCTGAGCCAAAAGTGATTTTTTTCCCTCCTCAAGGTAAGTGTAATAGATTTCATTATATGGGTTAGATTATGAAGTGAAGGCTCAAGCTAGGTCACAATTTGAGTACCACACTCAGTTCTGGGCACAGTACCTCAACTGGTTCACCAGAATTATAGTGGGGCTAAAAGGGTTAAATTATGAGTGCACATTGCATAGACTAGCTTACATTTCCTTAAATCTAGAAGATTAAGCATACAAAATATATGAATAGGAAGAGGGGGGGCATTTGGCCCATTTTGTTTGTCAGTTGACAAAAAGCCATCCATCTAATGCTACTTTCCAGCTTTTGATTTGTAGCCTTTCATAAGTTTATGCACCTCAATTAAATCTTCTTTAGCTTCCATTTTTCTATAGGAAACTATCACAGCCTATCAATCTTTCCTCATACTTAATATTTTCAATTTCTGGCAACATCCTCTCTCTCTGGCAATCATATCCTTCCTGTAATGTGGTGATCAAAACTACATACACTACTCCAGTGGTCTATGGTTCGAGCATAACTTCCCTGCTTTTGAATGTGTCTCAGCTAATAAAGGAAACTATTTTGTATGGTTTCTTAACTGCCTATCCCTTTTCCTTCAGTGATCTATGGACCTATTCCTCTACACCTCTCAGAATTCTATTATTTATTGTGCTTGCCCTTATCTTGCTTGCCCTTCCCACATAGATTATCTTGCTCATCACCAGATTGAATTTCATTTGCCACTGTCCCCACTCACCTGACTATTGATATTCCATGGGAAATAGAGGTAATATATTGGCATGGATTGGAATTTGGCTAGTCAACAGAAAAGAGAGCAGGAATAAATAGATCATTTTCGAAGTGGCTGGAAATGACAAGTTTGGTTCTGCAGAGATTGGTGCTTCCTGGGCCTCAGCTGTTCACAACATGCATCAATAATTTAGATGAGGGAACCAAAAGTAATATTTCCAAGTTTGTTGTTGAAATGAAACTTGGTGGGAATGTGGGTCAGTCATGATCATATTGAATGGCAGTGCAGGCTCAAGGTCGAATAGCCTTCACCTGTTTCTATTTTCTATATTTCCTGCAGTCTATGGCTTTCTTTCTCAACTAAACACAACCTTTTTTGTATTGCTCCCCATTTCTTAATCTAGCCCATACATTGAAGTCTAATTCATTGAAAATGCAAGATATCTGTTACTGAGATCTGTAGAGCCTCTCTGGAAACAGCTTTTCAGTCACAACAGTCACATTGGCCAGTAGCCCATGCTTTCTGCCATTGTGTCAGATTTGGATTCAACTTAGAAGCAACAAGCTCTTCATTTTCTGACCAGTTAATCTTGATCTTGTCAAAAATCTTGGTAAAATCTACAGAGACAACATCAAACATGCCATTCTCCCTGGTTACCTCCTCAAGAAATCCACACTGACAACTCTTGATTAATAAATGCCTTGTCAAATGATGATTTATAATGTTCTTCAGGGTATTTTCCAATAATCTGCAGACCACTGAAGCTAGGTTGACTGGTCTACAATTAGTTAGCTGAGGCCTTTCTTTTTCTTCCCCCCAGGACCACTCCTTTAGCCTGAGAGGATGATTGGAGCTTCTGCTATTTCTTCACTTGCTTCTCTTAGCTCCCTGAGATACATTTCAATCTGCTTTCAAAAGGTTCCAAAACCCCTTGATACTTCCTGTGTCACAATGTTTATCCCATTCAATATTTCACACTATTCCTCCAACTAAAATCATTACCCTCTTTTCAGAAGAGGGTCACAAGGATTCCACTGGCTCAGTGATGAGCATGCCACCCAACCTCCCCTGTCGTGAATAAAATACCCATGAGGGTAGGCAGGTGATGCCATGATGCTCAATTTTTACTTTTCTGCACCAGCCAACCTGCCCCACCAGGGAGATGTAAAATTCCAGGCAGAGTGTTTAAGAATCATGCCATCTCTTCCAACTCCAAATACAGTCTTGCTCTTCCCTTAGTTATCCTCTTGATCCTTATGTATTTATAAAACATCTTTGGCTTTATGTTCATTTTATCTTCCAATATATTTTCATGCCCTCTTTGCTTTCCCAAGCTCCTTGTTTATTTCACCTCTTCTGTTGCTACATCTGAGACTTTCTGCTACATTATTATTTTGAATTTGTGTGAACTTTCTTTTATTTGCTTTATTCTGCTCGGTATGCTCTTTTTCTTTGTTCTAAATCCCTTTGAATAGGTCCTACTGCTTTGACTTTATAGTGGGCCTGTGACACCCTGCACCAAATTCACAACCATTGATTATCAAGACAAGATCCTAGATAACAATTAGACTTGCAGATGTCTGCATCTTCATACGATGGTGGAAAACCATCTCTATAAAGTGATATTATACAGCATGTGCAAAGAGCAGCAAATCAGTATGAGACCCTTCAATGTGGAATGATATGTGTCACCTATCAACAGGTTTAGGTTTCCAAATACTGCCACCAGTGTGGCATGGCAAATATAATGTTCACTATGATCATGTTGTCAGTGGTAAGATTTGCCCCTCAAGTATTTTCTCTGTCAAACCAAAGTGATCATTTACCTCATATTTATTTGGGGCAATGAAATTCAGGGCCTCATCAGGGTCATGAAGGATGGAGAAGGCCAGCTCTTGAACTTCCTGTAAAAGCAGAAAGAAAATGTAAAACAAAATGTATAGCTGTGAAGTGGGTTCTACATTTAAACTCTGTATTTGATATCCCATGGTGCTTACATTAATTAAACATTGGCTTTTCAGTTTTTCTGAGATGCATTTTTCACAGAATACCCATCCCTATTGCAATATCTGGCTGAAACAATTAATGGGTCTGACTGCATTACACAGAATAAAGGGTGAGATTGTTATGCCAGGCAGGTTCATGAGTTATTTAGAAATAGCATCACATTAGGACAGAGGACTTGTGGCGCAATGGTAGCCTCCCTACCTGTAGAATCTCCTTTGGGACTTGATGGCCACAAAAGATGCCTTCATAATATGGCCAGTCTGCAAATCCTTTTTTTTTTTAAAAAGGAAATTATTTTCTAGGATGTGACATCCTATAATAGAATAGTATTTACTAGAGGTGGTGGTTTTGAGCTGCCTTTTTAACTGCTGCAGCCTACTGATCACAGTGCTGTTAGAGAGGGAGATCCAGGATTTGGATCCAGTGACAGTTGTGAAGTTGAGTCTGTAAAGCTGCAAAAGAATTATAATAACTGAGAGAGATGGGGGGGGAAGAAAATTCGCATGGTCCCTTTAAAAGCTGGTTTTGTGTTCAATGCTTGGATGTTAACAATGGGGGTACGTGCCACAGGGTACACATATTACAACATTTTTAAACTAGGATCAAGCATCAGGATTGCTTTAGTAACAGACTTTGTAGGCTTTTGCACTTTGATAGTCTATCGGTTTAAAGGAGACACTCGACCATCAGGAATCTTTTAAATTTGAATTTGCTGTTGTTGACAACATCAGACCAAATCATAGAACATAATAGCACAGAACAGGCCCTTTGGCCTTCGATGTTGCGCCGACCAATATAAAAAGCAATGACCCTCCAAACTAAACCATTCCCTTCTCTTCCATATACTTATCAACTAACCTCTTAAACGCCACCAAACTTGGCGTATCTACAACTGCTGCAGGCAGGGCATTCCACTCCCGAACCACCCTTTGGGTAAAGAACCTACCTCTGATATCCGTCCTATAACTATCACCCCTTAATTTAAAGCTGTGTCCCCTCGTGCTAGCTTTCTCCATCCTAGGAAAAAGGCTATCACTGTCCACCCTATCTAAACCTCTAATCATCTTATATGTTTCGATTAGGTCCCCTCTTAGCTGCCTCCTTTCTAACGAAAACAACCTCAAATCCCTCAGCCTCTCTTCATAAGACCTGCAATCCCTCAGCCTCTCTTCATAAGACCTGCAAATCATGCTGTAGGAATATGGAAAGGTCTTCAGGAGATGTAAAAATAGGAACTCAACTGCCTGAGTTCAGTTGGTTCAATTAGTGCAGTTCAATTGCGTTGAACTGAAAAGCTGCCATCTCTCAACATGCAAAGAGGGGCTCTCTGCCAGCTAAAAATGCCTCTTCAGAAAAATCTCCATCTATCTACCAGGAGGTGCCAAATTCTTACCAACAGCAACATCAACAAAACAACTCCAAAAGTTTTTTCTATAGCCACAAAACCTGCTTGTATATCTTTTTGAGTGTGACTAAGTTAGCATTATTATTTTCTGGTAATGAGTGGTCCTTGTATTTATTTGAACAACATTCTGGTTGAACCTTAAGCGTATTGATAGGCAAAGGGATCTGGGTGTACAGGTACAGAGGTCATTGAAAGTGGCAACGTAGTGGAGAAGGTAGCCAAGAAAGCATACGGCATGCTTGCCTCCATCGGCTGAGGCATTGAGTTTAAAAATTGGCAAATCATGTTGCAGCTTAGTTTGGCTGCACTGGGAATACAGGTGTTCAATTCTACCAGAAAGATGAGGAGGCTTTGGAGAAGGTACAGAAAAGATATAGTAGGCTGTTGCCAGGAATGGAGGGTATTAGATATGAGGAGAGGCTAGAGAAACAATTTGTTCTCACTGGAATGAGAGAGATTGAGGGAGACCTGATAGCAGTCTACAAGATTATGAAGGGTATGATAAGGGTGGCTAGTCAGAAACTTTTTCCCAGGTGAAGGGTCAATTACTAGTGGGCATAAGTTTAAAATGTGAGGGGCAAGGAAATGTATAATGTAATTTTATTTTTTTTATTAGATTGCTGCAGGGGAGGCAGTGGAAGCAGATATGATAATGACTTTTAAGGGGCATCTTGACAAATACGTGAATAGGATGGGAATAGAGAGATATGGTCTCTGAAAAGGTAGGGGATTTTAGTTCAGTTGGCAGGATAGTCAGTGCAGGCTTGGAAGGCCGAAGGGCCTGTTCCTGTACTGTAATTTTCTTTGTTCTTACTTTAATTGCTATGTCACTTGTTTAGTAAAAATTCTGGTTGGTTTAAGTGAATAATTAATAAATTATTTAATTGAGTGTCAGGTCTTTATATTAATAAGCCTCTAAATGTTAATGAAGAACAGTTAACACTTTCTCAAACACTTTTAACGGATTAAAAAGAAAGGTAAAGGAATTAACCTCTGCATTGTAAAACACTAAAGGAACGGCGATATATTCCTGATGTATGGAGGCGAATGAAGTTAATAAGCACATAACTGTTTAGGAACACTAACACGGTACTAACTATAGAATGAATGATCTTGGATTATGGGAACATAAGCCAGCCAATGCTATTGCCATAAAAGACAGCTCTGCATAATTAACAAATATTTCTCATTTAAAACATGTATTTTGAATTTATAAGATGGATGTGTTTTACTTTCGGTTACATTTTGTGAAACTTCAATCAGTGACAAAATACAGAGAGAGGGAAGGAACAATAGATTCGCTGAAAGCAGTAATGCTCCCAGCAGTGGTCGGAATTAAGATGACTATCAATGCTAGCCTTACGAGCAGGATCATTCAACACAGGTGGTGAGCAGACATGAAAGTCACATGGTTTCAATTCAGCGGGAATCATTCTCCCATTTTACTGTCCAGCATCTCATATTGCTGGGCAACAGGAGGAAGGTAATGTCCATTATTTAAGAACAAGTGAAATCCATGAGGTCATGGCTGGAATTAATGGCAGGATGATTATTGACTGATTTGTATTAACGTTTACTGGATAATGCCCATTGGAAAGGTAAACAATATGATTTTGTGAATCAATAAATTGCCTTCACAAGGGCATTGCTCTTCAGGCTGATATCCGGCTGCCCACATTCTATATCTTGAGTGCAGGGCTTTCTCATTTGGTCATTTGGTGAAATAAAGTCAATGTACATTAGTACATGCATTTTTGAGTCTTTGTATGAGCTTTAGTAACTATACAGAGTCTCAAGAGGACCCCTCCCTCCCACCCCCTACAATTTCCAAATCAGAATGGTGAATAACTTAGACGGAAGCCTCCAGACCTCCGTGGTATTCTTGGATATCTACTGCTCTTGTCCTTCTGAATATTAGTGGTAATGGTTTGGAAGGTGCTGCCTAAGATGGTACACACAGCTACCACTGTGTTGGCAGTGGAGGGATTGAATGTTTGTGGAAGGGGTAGCAATGAAGCACGCTGCTTGCCCTGGATGACGTTGAACTTATTGAATGTTATTGGAATTATACTCATCCAGGCAAATGGAGATTGTTCCATCAGACTCCATATCTGTCCCTTTTGTGGGAGTCAGGAGATGAGTTATTTACTGCATGATTCTGAGTCTCTAACTTGCTCTTGTAGTCATAGTATTTATACAACTGGTCCAATTCTGGTCAATGTTAACTTGCAGGCTTTTGATAAATACATTCTAATACACCTGATGTCAGGTACCAACAGTGAGAGAGCTTCCCCATCAGTTATACTGCAGGGGCAATGGTGAACCATCTCAGTTCTTTGTCAAGCATAATCATGAATCAATCCAATGGAAGTCCATGGTCACTAATGTCCTCTTAGAGCATGGTACCACAAGGAATTGGTGATCACACAGGACCCTATGAAATATCTGATAGATATAAAGTATTGCTATAAACAGTAAAATCTCTATTTTTTATATGAAATTTTATAGTCATACAATACATTTTACATGTTATGAGTTTAATAATATGCACATGCATTATAGATAGACATGATACATGTATCATTTTCACACGTGTAGCTATGTTGCTTTAATTTTTTCACAGGATGTTGACATCACATTTATTGCCCATCCCTAATTGCCCTCACCTTCTTGAGCCACTGCAGTCCATGTGGTGGAGCTACACTCAGTGCTGCTTTGCGGAACATAATTAGTGTACAGAAACTAAGAGATCTGGGGTCTTGATTAACAATAGATTGCCACTGAGCATCAGAACTTCAATGTGGAAAGCAAAACCGATGGTGAAATCAATTAAAAGGTCGATATAGAGCTGAAACAGTGGGGTAACTCTGTCACTCCATAACTCATTGATGCAATTACACTGAAATACTGTAAATAGTTTTGGTCATGATAAAGGATTTTGCAGCTATTGAACGAGTGAGGAGATGGAGGGATTGAATTCTGAGAAACAATAACAAACTTGATAAACTCTCACTGAAAATGAGAGTGGCAGGAGGTAGTATAATTGCTATTTCAGGATTTTAAAGGATCAGATATTGCAAATCAGAATGAGCTGTTTGGTCTTGCCCAGTACAATAAAACAAGAGGCCACAATTCAAGCTAAAGGGAGGTAAATCAAGAACTAATCTGTGTAAACAATATTACAGATAAATTCATGGAGTCAGGCTCCAGAGAGACATTGAAACAATACTACCTATTTCCATTGAAAGGAAAATGAGATGAGATATGAAGGAAAGAAAAGAAAGAAAGGCTTGCATTCATATCACAACTTCCATGACCGGAGGGTATCCCAAAGTGCTTTACAGCCAATGAAATACATTTTGAAGTTTAGTCACTCTTGTAGGAAATGCAGCAACCAATTTGCACACAGCAAGCTCCCACAAAGCCATTTGATGGACAACCATATAGTCTATTTCTCTGATGTTGATTGAGGGATACAGATCGGCTACGACACCAGGGAGAACGCCCCATCCTCCATAAATGGGGGCAGATAGGATCTTGGTTGAATTTATGATGCAAAAAATAGCTCCTTCAATGATGAAGCACTCCAGCAGCACTGAAATGAAATGCCAGACTATGGTTTGTGCTCAGATCTCTGGACTAGGACTTAAAACCACAACCTTGTAATTCAGAGGGGAAAGCGCTGCCCACTGAGCTAGTGTGGACACAGATTTTGTTCAGAAATAAAGATTCTCAGAAAAGTGCTGAATTGGTGGGAAAACTGTTTTAAATCCTGACTGTTCTGTCAGTTCAGCTTCTCACCTGAATCTCTGCACTCTGAAGAGGTCCCAGTCATGAATATCACTAAAAACCCAGGAAGCGGCGCCTGTTCACATGAGTTTGACAGTCCTGGAGCTCTGTGCACGCGCAGTGGTCCCAAACTGTCAAACTCCCGATCGCTGGCCAGCCTGGGACCACTGCAGTGCTGTCCCTCTAGCCTTGCCCCATGGCCCAATTGTGGTCCCACAGGAACTCCTAGACCAGTCCTAACCCCCCCCCACCCCCAACCAGTCTCAGAACACTTGGATGTCCAGGCCTCATCTCTCCCCCAGCAGTGGCATTCTCCCTCTCCTCCAATCACTGCCCTCCCTCCATGTCAGATCAATCCTATCTGCAAAGTGGTAGCCGCCCCCTCCCCCCCACCCTTCAGCAGGCCCGATTCCTGGTAGCCAGTGCCAACATGCCCCCAGCATGGGCAGTGCCAGGGGCACAGGCTGGCACTACCAGAGTGCCCATGCCCAGGAGATACCACCCTCTCACTGCCCAACCTCCTGATTGTCCCCCCTTCATTCCAGCGGAGTCTCCTGCTAGTTCCCTGAACATGGGGAGCTAGTCTGAACCCCACTGGAATGAGGTACTCCTGGCAGGGTGAGAGATTCAATCCGGACCTGAAAGGTCCTGATAATTACCTAATAAAGCATATTTAAAGCAGATTAAAAACAGACTCGAATGACTTACCTGCCTTCCTGCTGGTTTCCAGCATGATCTGACCAGTGATTATTCACTGGCTCTGGGAAATGTGCATGTATTCCCAGCACACATGCAAATCCCATTCAAGGCTACAGACGCGCGTCTCCCAACGTGATCCACAGAAAAGTTGCGGGTCACAATGGGAAAATTGTGGCCAACATTTCAGACAGTATGACTAATTTGAAAAATGGCAGCATGTTTGGAAATAATAGTTGAATTTCCCAAAAGCTTTCCAACTCTTGGGTTTTCTTTGCCTCATGATTGAATCTGCCATGGACCAATTGACAGAAATTGATTTTTATCATCAGGCAAAAACTTGAGATTACTAGGTTGGTCAGACTGAACCTTGTTTTTTCTCCAACCAATGATCAATATATCTCCACAGACACACAGACACACAGACACACAGACACACAGACACACAGACACACAGACACACAGACACACAGACACACAGACACGCTGTACCTTATTTTGTTTTAGGGCACTCTTTTCTCTCATGTGGGGGCAATCTTTCCCAGTTACCACGGCTTTGATATCTGCAACAGGAACTAAATAAAAAGAGAAGTTCACTAATGAATATTATCAACCAGAGTGTTACAATGTCTCAAGACCATAAGTATATTACTAGTAACCAATGTGCATAGCAATGAATTAGTGTTCATAGTTTAATGTTAACGCACTGTAAAGAGCAGAATGTAATGCAATTGTTACATACTTCAGGTTTGCTCCAGATATTTGAATTCAACACCACTGGTCTTTCTTGTAGTCAGATCCTATATGCTCTAAAATCAGGAATTAATCCTTACTTACAGTAGTGGTACAGTAGCACGGTTATCTCTATTATTAAAGAAGGAACCTGTCTAGTTTTCTCTTCAAACCTGTCACATTGTATTATAGTAATCAACAGAATGTAATGTTCATATTATTAATCAATGTGTAACTAAATACACTGGTAACTAAAGTAACATCATTTACATGTGACCAGCACAATGGAAAATAGGTCAGGATTTTCATGATGGTGAAGTTTCTTTTCCCACCAATACTGGGTTCCCTGCAGCCATTTAACACTCCAAAGTGTTAACTGGCCAGACGCAGGCCTTCCAGCCCTCACTTGGGAAGAAGTCCTGCCTCAGAGCTGGCAGCCAATCTTGAATAGGTAGCCACTAGTCCCTGCAGTACCCGAAGCTGCAATGGAACTGAAACTACAAGCAGTCCACAAGGTCCAAGTTCAGGACCACTCCTGAACCCCTCTCATTAGTCCAATGGAGGCTGGGCAGAAAACTAAACCTTAAGAGTTCAACAATAATAATCACTTGAGGACCTCAATTGGGGCAACGGCAGATAGGTAGGCTGGCTTATGTCTTGCCTGTCACTGGGAGATCGGAGTGGACAAAAGCCTGTGGCAAGGCCATCTGAAACATTTAAATGGCCAACCTCCTGCTCTAAAGCTGCTGGCTGAAGGTAAAATTCTACCCGTAGTGTTTTGAAAATGAGAGAGTATTAGTGGGGTTGTAGGACAGAATAAAAATAGGATTAAGATTAGTCAGAAAGAAATAGTGCTGACTGTGAACTTTATAATTGAGAAATATTAATGAAATGCTTAGTCCCAGGCAGCACAGTGGCAAGCAATTGAGCAGTGGTTAGCACTACTGCCTCACAGCTCCAGGACCTGAGTTCGGTTGCCGGCTTGGGTCACAGTCTGTCCAGAGTTTGCATGTTCTCCCTGTGTCTGCGTGGTTTCCCACAAGTGCTCAGATTTTCTCCCACAATCCAAAGATGTGCGGGTTAGATGCAATGGCTGTGCTAAATTACCCCTTAGTGTCCTGGGACGCGTAGGTTAAAGGGAGCGGGGTGAATATGTGGAGTTGCAGGGATAGGGTGGGATTGTTGTCAGTGCAGACTTGATGGGGTGAATGGCCTCTTTCTGCATTGTAGGATTTTGATGGTTCCCTTTAAGCAGAATACTGAAGGCAGAACAATTGAGGAGAAAACAATGGAAATGAAGAAATGTGGCTAGATGACTGCAAGCTTGTGTGCAGTTTAGGGGAAAATCAGAAATACCATCCTCTTATTATCAAAACTTCTCTGTTCCTATTCTGCACCATTTACAAAACCAAAATCCCAAGTCTGCATTTACAGCACTTTTCACAATCTCAGACATTCCCAGGCTCTTAAGAGTCAATGAGGTACTTTTCCTTGAAGTGTAGCCATAGACAATTCTAGAACCAATTTACACACAGCAAGTTCCCACAAACAAGAACATAATCAAGCCCAGATAATCTGTTTTTACAACGTTAGTTGAGTAATAAATGTTAATCAGGACTCAGGGTTACCTTCCTGCTGTGCTTTGAAATGCCATGGATACATCTTGAAGGATCTTTTTTAACATCTTATCTAAAAGACGATACTTTCTGATAGTGCAGCACAGTCTCCTAGTACACTACTGGTTATCAGTCTGGATTTTCTGGATAAGACTGAACCCACAACCTTTGGACAGAGGCAAGTGTGCTACCAACTGACCTATGGCAAATACTAGGCAAAAGAGTATATAGAGGGTGGGTAGTACTCAAAATATACACAGTTCATGTAGAATGATGGCTCAGTGGTATTATCGCTAGACCATCAGCTTTTGAAATTTGAATTTAAAAAAATGTCTGAATTAAGAACCTATTGATGATCATGAAACCATTGTCGATTATCAGAAATACCCATTTGGTTCATTGATTTCCTTTAGAGAAGGAAATGCTGTCCTCACTTGGTCTGGCCTACATGTGACTCCAGGGCCATAGCAATGTGGTTGACTCTCAACTGCCCTCCAAAATGACCTAGTAAGCCACTGAGTTCAAGGGAGATTAGGGATGAGCAATAAATCCTAGCCAGTGTCCTCTATGTCCCACGAATCAGTAAAAAGACAGTAAGAATATAATCAGACACCATGCAAAGCATGCAGTAAGGTTAATCAGCATACTTGAGAGTAGACAACCTTGAGTGACAATTATCACTGACACTCAACCATACAGCTGAGATTGTGCATTAATGGCTCATGTTTCTGGGCTCAACATTACCTGTTGTTTTCTATTTCATACTTCAGGAACTCAATGCAAAGGGGATATAGAGGATGGGTAACAAAGTTCATTTTCAAACAATTGTGTCAGGAATACAAATTGCCCAAGAAGAGGGAGGTTTGAAAGCAGCAGAGTCCCAAGAATCGCGAATTCAAAGTTTACCCAACAACAGTTCGACTTGAATATCTCGTGACGGGGAGGGGTTGGGGCAAACAATCCAAGGAAAGGCTTTTAAATAAGCTTCACTAGTAAGATTAAATGGGAGAAGGGAACATAGAACATTACAGCGCAGTACAGGCCCTTCGGCCCTCGATGTTGCGCCGGCCAGCGGACCCTCTAACCTAAACTATTCCAATATCATCCATATGCCTATCCACCGAACATTTGAATGCCCCAAAGTAGGCGAGTCCACAACTGCTGCAGGCAGGGCATTCCACGCCCTCACCACCCTCTGTGTGAAGAACCTGCCTCTGACATCCGTCCTATAACTACCACTTCTTAATTTAAAGTTATGTCCCCTCGTGTTGGTCATCACCATCCGAGGAAAAAGGCTCTCACTATCCACCCTATCCAATCCCTTGATCATCTTATACGCCTCAATTAGGTCACCGCGTAACCTTCTTCTCTCTAATGAAAATAACCTCAGGTCCCTCAGCCTTTCCTCATAAGGCCTTCCCACCATACCAGGCAACATCCTGGTAAACCTCCTCTGCACCCTTTCCAATGCTTCCACATCTTTCTTATAATGCGGCGACCAGAACTGTACGCAATACTCCAAGTGCGGCCGCACCAGAGTTTTGTACAGTTGTAACATAACCTCACAGCTCCTAAATTCAATCCCTCTACCAATAAAAGCTAACACACCGTACGCCTTCTTAACAACTTTATCAACATGGGTGCCATGTCTTCCCAGCACTTTCCCTGGGAAGGGAAAGTGCTGATTCCATATGGCTCTATAAAAGGCATGTGCATGAAAGGCTGACTGGGCTTTCTTCTATTTTTATGCAATAATCATCCAAAAAGGGAAGTAAAAGATCTGAGCTGCACACAAAATCAACAACTTTTATCAGAGTTTTAAAATTCAAGTACAAGAAACTCAAACTAGATGGTGAACTTCAGTCTGTTTTGTTGCTCTCCAAATTCTAAAAGGTAATGGATAGGTTTACGTATTAAAAACATGTCACCAATAGAATGTTGGGCTCATCTCCAAAGAGTGATATAACAAGGGGGAGGAAATTCTGCTCCAGTTTAATGGAGTTTGGATTAGATTCTATCCATTGTCTTGTGTTCAGTTTTGGCCATTATTACTCAGAATAAATTAATCTTGTGGCACACGTCATCAGAATTATTCACCATTGATGAAGGGGTTAAATTATCACTACAAGTTGCATAAACCAGGTTTATAATCCTTTGAGTATTAAACTTTGAAGAGGTTTAATTTTTGTATTTGAAATGATGAAAGGATGCAGTAGGGTAGAGAAAAAACTATTTTCTCCAAAAGGAGTATCAAGATCAAAATATATTAAAATTAAAGCTAGGCCTTGTGAAAATGGAGTGACATCAGTATGTATTTTTTTTCAAAATGAAATTTGAAATTCTTTCCTGAAGAAACCGTGGATGCTGAATTAACTGGAATTTTCAAAACTTAGATTGGTAGTGTTCATGTTAGTGTGAAGAAATATTTACTGAAGAACTGAGGTACAAACAATGGAATTTTCCACCTTGCAGACATGTACTTACTTTTTTCCTGCAGTGACTCGAAGGCCACCTCACCCTGTGGATTCTCATCCAGATCTCCATAGTGCAACACCTTGTGATTGAGAGACAGTCGGCAATACCAAAACTTATCTATGGAAAGAATAGGAGAAAAAGGTGACAGTACAGCATTGCATTAACCTGCAACTACATGCATTTGTGCATAACAGATGCAATACTGTATTAATTAGTGACCACACACCTCAACTAGTAGCCACACAAACAGTACTGTGCAACACTCTTCAACAAACATCAGTGCACTAACTAGTAACCATCCACAAAACAATGCTAAGTAGTAATCAAATACTGCTTCTCATGATAGCCATGTCTCACAGACTAATTAGTATCACACATTGAAAACTGCATCAAATAAGTAACATATTGTTATGATAATGCATTTTGATGTCAAACAATAATGCAGTTTGGAAGGTCTAACACATCTGGATGTACCTGTCCACAAGTCATTGAAAGTGGCAATACAGGTGGAGAAGGTAGTCAAGAAGGCATATGGCGTGCTTGCCTTCATTGGTCGGGGTATTGAGTTTAAAAATTGGCATGTCGTGTTGCTGCTTTATAGAATCTTAGTTCGGCCGCATTTGGAATTTAGTGTTCAAATCTGGTTGCCACACGACCAGAAGGACGAGGTGGCTTTGGAGACAGTAGAGAAAAGATTTACCAGGATGTTGGCTGGTATGGAGGACATTAGCTATGAAAAGAGGTTGGAGAAACATGGTTTGTTCTCACTGGAGCGACGGAGGTTGGAGGGAGGACCTGACAGAAGTCTACAAGATTATGAGAGGCATGGACAGGGTGGATAATCAGAAGCTTTTTTCCAGGGTGGAAAAGTCAGTTATTAGGGGACACAGGTTTAATGTACAAGGGGCAAGTTTTAAGAGATGTATGAGGTAGATTTTTTTTTAAACAGAGTCATGGGTGCCTGGAACTCATTGCCATGGGAGATAGTGGAAGCCTTTTAAGTGGCATTTTGACAAGTACATGAATGAGATGGGAATACAGGGGTACGGTCCCCAGAAGGATAGGGGATTTTGGTTGAGTCAGGCAGCATGGTCGGTTCCTGTGCTGTTATTTTCTTTGTTCTTTGTACTCGTGGAAGAAACGTAAACAAAAATCAAATTTAGTGAATGACACCAAAATTAAAAAATTACCAAGAATATTTCACTGTGTAATTTAACACAAATCACAATCAATATAATTAAACATGAATTAACAGATAAATGATGCTTCAAATAAAAAAAAAAAAGGTAAATTTCACTTTAAACAGCTGATACAAAGAGGTGTTACAAAACCACACGCACCCCACAGATATGTGGCACTACATGCAGTTCCAAAATTCTCTGATTTTTAGGATCTTTTATGTTCCCATTCAATAGATTTGACCCTCTAGACTTCCATTCAGAGACAATAGTCACTCGAACAGCAGAACGTTAGACAGGTTCATGATATTCTTTCTGGCATAGATTCCGCAATGACTCCTTTATCCCATTTCTTTTTATAAACCCTTTCAAAGCAGTCTGATTGGCTCTGGCAAAACTAAAGTAGCAGCAGTAAAATTGTCCAATTCACGATTTCTGGTCTGACTGTCTCCAGCTTTTTTTCCTGTTTAACTGCTATTACATGCACACAATAACTTGTAAATGTGCGTTCTCTGTTCTCTCCTCTGCTACAGCTCTACTTTGTCTGCAGCTCTCCTTTTTGCCGGCCACATGGTTTCCATCTTAATTTTCTTCCTGTTGGTATTACTTCTAGGTTCAAGGGTTGCCAAATCACATGGGCCAATAATTTCTTATTATCCAAGAGAATTGCAATGATCCTTTTACAACTGATGCAAGTTCTTTAAAATCCTTTTCAAACATACTTCAAAACAATTACAGATTCCATATACTTTAAATTAGAAATTTTCCTCATCATACTGCATCCAAGTCAAAAGTCACCACAATACTGAATACTAGCAGTTAGTAACACAGCTACTTATCAGTAACTGTGCCATGCAGAATGAGCCACTAATTGCATGGTTAAGTGATGACCAACTGTTAAGAACTGAATACAGTCCTCAGTGTGTCAACTGATAAATTTATACTCAATAAATATAGGCCAGACAAGAAACTTCCCAGGTATAATTACTGGGATGTGTTACGTTTTCTGATCTCATCTTGGTCTGCAATGGGGTTTTACAATGAACTCCGGGACCCAGGAAGATTGTGGGAGGAAAATGGGGAGATGACAGCGAAATTAACTGAAGTTCCCACCCCCTAATCACCATTCAGTGATTCCGGTCGGAACTGTGCAAACGTGAAGATTTTTCAAGGACAGGATCGGGCTCAGCTGTGATGCTTCCTTTAGCAGAATGGGGCCACAGCTACTGATCGCCTCAACTCATCCAGAGAGCATATGAATATATATAATAAGAGAAATAGGTCATTCGGTCCCTTCACCTTGCTCTGCCATTTAATAAGATTATGGCTGATTTGTTTTTGTTTCAAATTCTACACTCCTGTCTATCCATGATTACTTTAGATTCTTGTTGGCAAGGAAATCATTCTACCTCCTTCTTATAAACATTCAGTGACTCTCACCTCCAAAACCTCTGGAGACAGAGTTCTGAAGTCTCAGCTGTCAGAGAAAAAAAAATTCTCCTCATCCCTGCTCTGTAAGGGCAACCCAAATTTTAAAATAGTGCTCCTAGTTCTGGGCTCACCCACAAGTGGGAACGTCTTTTTAATGTCCATCTTGTCAACACTGTTCAGGATCTTACATACTTTAATCAAGTTACCCCTCGCTGTCCTAAACTCTAGAGGAAACAAGCCCAGCCTGTCCAATATTTCCTCAAGACATTCTGCTCATTCCAGACATCAATCTAATACACTCTTCTGAAGCAACTATAATGTGTTTACATCTTCTTTAAATGCATCCAAAACTGCACTCAATCTTTGAGAAATTCTTTCACCATGGCTCTATATAACCGAAATGTGTTTTGCTTGGAAGCGTTCAGCTGCATCAAAGTAAGGAAAAAAAAAAACAGGCCCAAGCAGCGTTAGAATCAAGGTAGAAGACTAAAGACACAAATGAGGCAAGATATGAAGAGGAGGCTTTTCAAGAATTGATACAGTGCGGAAGGTGGCCATTTGACCCATCATGTCTGCATCAGCTCTCAGAATGAGTGTGCCTAAGTGCCATTCTCCCACCTTCTCCCGTAATTCTGCAATTCATCTTTTTCAGCTAATTCCTTTTGATTACTTTGATTAAACCTGTTCCCCCTGCACACTCTCAGGCATTCCAGATCTTAAGTACTTGTTGCATGAAAAAGTTTTTCCTCATGTCACTTTTGCCTATTACTTTAAATCTGTGCCCTCTTGTTTTCATTCCTTTCATGGGTGGGAGCTGTTTCTTCTTTTCTACTTGAAGGAGTTTACAGAGAGAGAGAGAGAGAGAGACAGACAGACAGACAGAGACAGAGAGGGAGGAGGGGGGGAGAGAGAGAAAGAGTCAGAGGGATAAACAAACAGAACAAAAAAGTGAGAGAGATAACAGGAGGCAGATACAGAGTAAGGAGAATGTTCATCACAATACAAAACTAAGTAGATGGAATATTCTCACTAAAGATTGACAGATAGGGAGGTGAAAGGCACGTAAGATTGGAGTTCTATAATGCGAAGCCAACCAATAACAACAACCCTACAAAAGTCTTTGATTTGATCACACAGTACAGTGAACAAACAAATGAGTACCTTGCCGCCTGCGGCTGCTGATTTTACGGAAACTGGTTCCCTCACATAGCCGGTTCAGACGCTGCTGTTTGATAAGTTCCATCACCTCGGGCTGAATCTTCTCTCGTAGTTCACTGATTAACAGAGAGTGGTTCAGCTTAGCACACACAAAACAACTAGCAAACATGACCAGTACAACGTCTAGGAGGAAGAAAAGTCTCACTCCACCGTTACTGAAAAAGAAAATATACACCAAGGAGCAAAATACTTTTACAAATGATCACATACAAAAGATACCTGATGGTTTGGGAGATATTGACAATGAAAGAACCCAATGTTTGAGGAGTACCCTCCATGAATTCCATTGGAGGCAATGTAGATTTGACTCACAATTAATTAGAGAATTAATCTCAAGCAGAGTGATCAATGTTCCCTAACTTACTGTTACTGCGTGTAGCCCGTTCATTGCACTACTGGGCCCCTTTAAGATTGCTATGCGACCATGCATGTGCACCTTATCATCTTGTCCTCTGCATGTTAAGTTCTGGACTACTGCGTCACCATACACCCATGTAGCTTAGAAGAAACATTGTAAGTGGCTGTGGAAAATGTTTTGCTGGTCAGAAGTGTGCACTGCTAGCTGTTTTGAATGAGGTGATATTCAAATGAGTTGCACAGTTACACAACCCTTCTCAAAAATCTGTGAAAGCACTATATAATACAGTTCCTGTAAACTGAGCAGCCATTTTGCACACAGAAGGTTTCCATTAACATCAGTGAGATGAATTACCAGTTATCATGCTTTGTGGTAATTCTGGTGAAGGAGGAAAGTTAGAAAAGTCCTATGTGCTTCTTAAGATATTACCAAAGGATCCTTAACAGCAACATGAACCAAGAGGACAGGCTAATTATTCTACACCTCATGCAAAGCACCATACCTTGGTATTGTAGTATCCCCTCAATGCGACTCTACAGCATCAGCCCATACCCCATTCCTGCACCTTGGAAATCAGGCCAGCTTCTGCCTTGTTTGGAGATTGAAAATAATCTGTATCCCCAAGGATACAGTACACAAAATGTCTATTCTCACTCTGTTGCATACATGCATGGCAAACTGGAACTGCCGTCGTGCAGACAAGCATGTGCGTACCCCTTGGCACTGGCACCCAGGCACCAGCTCGAACCGAGATCGACTTTGCCCTGCTTCAGCTGAACATGCAAAACATGAGACCAGGTCCATGCTATGTGGACAGTGAAAGTATTGGAGCGAGAAGATGGCTGGACTTGCGGACAATGAGGAGCAGTGTCAGGCAATACAGCAGGATATAGACAGGCTGGTATATTGGGCAGATAAATGGCAGATGGAATTTAATCCTGATAAATGCGAAGTGATGCATTTTGGAAGAAGTAATGTAGGAGGGAGTTGTATGATAAAGGGTAGACCTATTAAGAGTATAGAAACGCAGAGGGACCTGGGAGTGCAAGAGCACAAGTATTTGAAGATGGCAGTACAGGTGGAGAAGGTTGCGAAAAAAACTTATGGTATGCTAGCTTTTATAGAAAGGGGTATAGAGTACAAGAGCTGGCATCTAATGTTGCAGTTGTATAGAATGTTGGTTAGACCGCATTTGGAGTACTGCATCCAGTTCTGGTCACCTTATTACTGGAAGGATGTGGAGACCCTGGAGAGAGTGCAGAGGAGGTTTACCAGGATGCTGCCTGATATGGAAGGACTAGGTTAAGAGGAAAGATTGGGCAAATTGGGGCTGTTTTCCTTAGAAAGACAGAGGATGAGAGGAGATCTAATAGAGATGTATAAGATTACAAAGGGTATAGATAGAGTAAACAGTGGTAAGCTTTTTCCTAGATTGGAAACAAATATTATGAGGGGCCACAGGCTTAGGGTGAGGGGGGCAAGGCATAATTCAGATATTAGAGGGAGGTTTTTCACACAGAGGGTTGTGGGGATATGGAACGCACTGCCAAGTAAGGTGGTGGAGGCAGGCATGGTGAATTTGTTTAAGGGATACTTAAATAGGCACATGAGCAGAATAAGGATGGAGGAATATAGGAGGTTGTTTTAAATATGGATCAAGAGCCTTGGGATGTTCCTGGGAATCAATTGGACATTCCAACATATCTTCTGGTTCACTTGTTTTACTTTTGAGCTTCTGGGGATTCCCTTCAACGTTTTCATAAGATGTGCGTGTTATTGATGCTTTTCTTTTTAATCCATTGGTGCTTCGGTCTGCCTTGTCGTGGGTTGTGCGAGGGCTGCTCTTGGATATTTCGAGAGTAGCCTAGTGCTTCACATCGTTAGTGTATGCTTAAATTGGACCAGCTGATGGGCAACACGACAGCTCAGTGACCATCACTGTTCGCTGTACAGATAAATGGATTTGGGCTAGTATCTGTGGGAGTTTGTGCATTCTCCTCGTGGTTGCGTGGGTTTTCTCTGGGTGCTCTCGGTTTCCTCCCACCCCCAAAGACGTGCTTTTAGGTTGATTGGTGTAATGAATGAAAGTAGGTCATGTACAGTTGATGTTGACTATGTGGATTTTAGAATGGCTTTTAATAAGGTCCCACATGGCAGTGTGCTTAAAAAACATAAGACCTTTAGAAATGTAGCAGGTTGGACTTAAAACTGGCTTAGTGGCAGGAAAGAAAGGGTAGTTGTTGATGGATATTTTTGTGACTGGAAAGCTGTTTCCAGTAGGGTTTTGCAGGGCTCAGTAAAAAGCCCCTTGCTTTTTGTGGAATATAATGATTTAAACATAGGAGGAATGATCAATAAGTTTACAGATGACAAAAAAACTGGCCACATGGCTGATAGTGAGTAACATTTTTGCAGCTGCAGGAGATATCAATGGACTGATCAGGTGAGCAGGAAAATGGAAATCAACTCAGAAGTGTGAGGTAATGCACTTGGGGAGGTCAAACAAGGCAAAGGGTTACACAATAAATGAGAGGATAGTGAGAGGTATAGAGGAAGTGAGGGATTTTGGAATGAATGTCTACAGATCCCTGAAGATAACAGAACAGGTCAACAAGGTGAGGTTAAGAAAGTATGTGGAATCCTATCACTTACTGGCCAAGTCATACAATACAGCAGGGAGGTTATGCTGGAACTATATAAAACATTAGTAAAGTAACAACTCGAGTACTGCATGCAGTTCTGGCCACCTTAATACAGAAGAGATGCAATTGTATAGAGGAGTTTTATGAGGATGTTGCCAGGACTGAAAAATTGCAGCTATGAAGAAAGATAGGATAGTCTAGGGTTGTTCAGAGGAAGCTGAGGGTAGATCTGATTGAGCTATACAAAACTGTGAGGGACCTGGACAGAGTAGATGGAAAGGGCTTACTTTTAGCAGAGAGCTCACTGACATGGGGGCATAGGTTTAAAGTGACTGGTAGAAGGATTTAAGGGGAGTTGAAAGGGTAGTAGTGGAAAAAAAAACATTCAACTCATTTAAAATGTGTCTGTATATCCAGTTGAAGTGCTGCAGCCTGCAGGGCTACAGACCAAATACTGGAAAGGGGGTTTAGATTATTGGCTCGTTTTCCAATCAGTGCAGACATGGCAGGCTGAGTAGCTTCTTTCTGTGGCAGAGAATTTGCTGACAGTACAAAAATAGGTAGGAAAACTTTTGTAAAGGGATATATACAAGTGAGTGGACAACAATTTGACAGATGGGAGTATAATGTGGAAAAACATGAGGTTATCTACTTTGGCAAAAAGAATAGAAAAGCAGAATGTTTAAAAAGAAAGAGAGAGAGAGACTGCAGAATGCTGCAGAGCAATCAGTGTCCTTGTGCACGAATCATAAAAAGTCAGGGTGGTAGTTGGAGTATAAAAATAGGAAATATTGTATAGGGCATTGGTGAAATCACACCTGGAGTAGTGCCTATAGTTTTGGTCACCTAACTGGAGGGACGTACTTGCATTGGAGGCAATTCAGAGAACATTCACTAGGCTGATTTCTAAGTTAAGGGTGTTGTGTTACGAGGAAAGGTTGTGCAGGTTGGATCTATACTCATTACAGTTTAAAAGAATGAGAGGTGATCTTACTGGAACATAAAAGATATGAAGGGAACTTAAACGAGTAGCTGCCGAAAGGACGTTCCCCCTTGTGGGAAAATCTAGATCTAGGAGAAACAGTTTGAAAATAAGACCGAGACAAGAAATTCCTCCCCATCCTCAGAGGGTTGTTAGTCTTTGGAATTCTCTGATCCAGAGCACTGAACATATTCAAGGCACAGTTAGCTTTCTGATCAAAAAGGGAGTCATAGATTATAGTGGACTGATAGAGTTAAGGCCACAATTAAACCAGTCATGATTTAATTGACTGGTGGAAGAGGCTTGGGGGATCGAATGGCCCACTCCTACTCCACAGGGATGCACTCAGACAAACATCAACTGCTGCTGGAGGACCATCAGCTGGTGAAAGACAGTGAAACTTACTGATCTTCCAATATAAGGATTTGTCCATGGCCTATTGTTGCAGATTGGCACATTTTAAAGGTCCAGGGCTATGTGCTGATGGATGCACTAAAGCTTGGGCCAGCTGCCACAAAGGCTGAATGGGGAAAAGACTGTCTAAGGTCCACCTGCCAAGTTATATCAAAACCTGGAGTTTGTGTATAACCTTTCAGGTGATATCCTGGAATGTATTTGCAACTATTGTGTGTGATTGTGATTAAGGCATCTCAGAGTGCCACTGTCTGTATGATAAAAATTTACACCTTTGATAATGTCAATTTAAATTGTATGAAATGTAATTTTACAAATTTTTATGAATAAAAGTATATTTTTGGGGAAAATAGTTTAGTCTGTGTAGAAGTTTGGGAGTGGATTTGCATTACAATTTTCCAAGTCATGAGGCAAATGAAACAAACTGATACCTGAGCAGATCAGTGCCCAAGAGACCTGTCCTTCACCGGAATGCATTGAATAAAAAGAGGAATCTCCCTCTGTTATTTACATTAACTACATCAATTATGGGTGAAGACAAAAGAATAACTAAATAACATACACAATTGGCGGTGATTGGAAGTCATCCTGGCTCATTCTTTCAGATTGCCGCAGCCTTAGGATCTCTGAGTAACTTAGGCAACGAACTTTACTTTTGAATTGATCCAGAGAGTTTGGCTTCGTGCTCAGGGACCTCGTTATCTGTTCACGCACCACCTGCATGACCTGTAACGAGAGTAGTTGCAGGGGAAGGGAGCAAATAAAATCTGGTTAGCTGCAGTGAAGGAAAAAGCACAACCAGATAACTTTTACAGCTAGCACCATCAATGTGTGTTATCTGGATAATCTACACAAGGAAACAGAAGACAGAATCTGTTGTTCTATTCATCAATTACATAAAATTTATAGCACAGAAACAGGCCAATTAGCCTAACCAGTTTATATCAATGTTTATGCTTCACACTCTCACCCCACAGCATCTGTGTTAGCATTTCCATCTGTTTCTTTATCTGTCAAGCTTTCTCTAGCTTCTCTGGAAATGCGTTTACACTATTTGCTTCAACCACTCCACATGGTAGAAAGTTGGAAATTCTAAGCACTACCTGGATAAATAAAATTCTCCTGAATGCCCTCTAGATTTATTAATATTTTATATTTCAGCTGCCTAATTTTGGTCTTATTCCATCTTCCTTACATTTACCCTCTCAAACCATTTTTTCCAATGATAAAGACCTTGGTTAGGTCACTCCCCTCAGCCTTCTATTTGCTCAAAAAGGCTCTACTTGCTCATGGTTTCCTAATGTGCATTACTTCTCAGTTCATCCTTGTAAAGCTTTTTTGCACCTTCTCTCACACCTCTACATCCAATCTGTAATATGGATATCAGGACTGTGCACAGTACTTCAATAGTACAGAATTTCTTTAGAAATGCAGGGTACGAGAGCTGGATAAGCATTTCTCCCTAAAAGGGCCTGGCTACAAACTGTAGCATCTCAGAGATACATGGGTTTCCTCACCAACAGGATAATCTGAAGACACAAAGAATAAAGCACTCTCTGATCCAAATAGCATGCCAACTTGGATATGTATCATTGTTGTTGAGTCAAAATCCAAGAACGCTCTAATAGCAGGGAGAGAACATCCACCACAGATGCAGCGGTTGAAGGCAGTTCATCATCTTGGTGTAAAGGGTTATCAGAAGCATATCTAATCTCACAGGATTCATGATGAGATAGCCAAATGGATACAAAATTGGCTTGATGACAGAAAATAGAGGGTGGTTTTAGAGGGTTGTTTTTTTAAACTGGAGGCCTGCGACTAGTAGTGTGCCTCAGGGATCTGTGCTGGGTCCACTATTATTTGTCATTTACATTAATGATTTGGATAAGAATTTAGGAGGCATGGTTACTAAGTTTGCTGAAGACACCAATATGGGTTGCACACTGGACAGTGAAAGAGGTTATCTAGGATTGCAATGGGATCTTGATCAATTGGGCCAGTAGGCTGACAAACGGCAGATGGAGTTTAATTTAGACAAATGTGAGGTGATGCGTTTTGGTAGACTGAACCAGGGTAGAAATTACTCAGTTAATGGTAGAGCATTGGGAGAGTTATAGAACAAAGGAATCCAGGAATACATATTCATAGCTGCCTGAAAGTGGAGTCACAGGTGGACAAAGTGATGAAGGCGGCATTCAGCATGCTTGGTTTTGTCAATCAGAATATTGAATACAGGAGTTGGGACGTCTTGTTGCAGTTGAACAAGACATTAGTAAGGCCACACTTGGAATACTGTGTACAGTTCAGGTCATCCTATTATAGAAAGTATATTATTAGACTAGAAAGAGTGCAGAAAAGATTTACTAGGATGCTACCAGGAATTGATGGTTTCAATTATAAGGAGAGGCTGGATAGACTGAGGCTTTTATCTCTGGAGGGTAGGGGGCTTAGAGGTGATCATTTGGAGGTTTATAAAATAGTGAGGGGCATAGATTGGCTAGGTAGTCAGTATCTTTTCTCAAAAGTAGGGGAGTCTAAAACGAGAAGATACAAGTTTAAAGTGAAAGGGGAAAGATAGAAAAGAATCCAGAGGGGCAATTTTTTTTCACGTAGATGGAGGTGAGTATGTTCAAGAAGCTGCCAGAGTTGGGTGGGTACAATTTTGTCTTTTTAAAAAGTGTTTAGACAGTTACATGGGTAAGATGGCTATAGAGTGATATGGACCAAATGCGGGGAATTGGGAACAGCTGAAAAAAAGGCGGCAGATGGATAGGTTGGGCTGAAGGACCTGTTTCCATGCCATAGACTTCTAACTCTATATGTGATGGTTTTGCAACAAAGATACTTCAGTAAGATGGGTTTGAAAGGAGAAGCTCCATTCTCATGTTTGAGATCTAAATATGTAAATACTTGCGGTAAATATAGAGCAATAGCTTATAGAAACTACAGATTCAAGTAGCATACTTAGTGAGAATAGACAATCCCCAAAACTCTTGTCTAAACCCGAGATACATAATAAACATGATGGCAATGAGCAAAAGAATCAGCAGACCTTAAAAGATTACAGGGATGGCTAGAAAAAAGATCCTCAAAGGAAGGACAAAAATTAAGGCTCACCAAGACATTGGAAGAATTACAATGAAACAATCACCACCTGCATGTGCAACTAGAGATGGTTAATAAAGACCTAACTAGCAACACCCACAACCAGAGAATGAACTTACAAAAAAAAAAAGTCTCAAATACAGTAAGAAACTAGAGTTAATGAAAGCCTATTTGTTACAAATAAATAAGTAACAATTTTTGTACACCTCAATTAAGTCACCACTTAGCCCCCCTCAAAGTTTATTTATTTGCGTTGCAAGTATGCTTACATTAACAGAGCAATGAAGCTGCTGTGAAAATCCCCTAGTCGCCACACTCTGGTGCCTGTTTGGATACGCAGAGGGAGAATTTAGCATGGCCAACGCACCCAGCCAGCACGTCTTTCAGACTGTGGGAGGAAACTGGAGCACCCGGAGGAAACCCACGCAGACATGGAAAGAACGTGCAGACTCTGCACAGACAGTGACCTAAGCTGGGAATTGAATCCTGGTCGTTGGCACTGTGAGTCAGCAGTGTTAACCACAGCCTAGCTAATCTCTCCTCAGTTGCAATTTTCAAGCTCTGGCAATTTCTTGTAAATCTCTCTGTAATCTCTCCAGAGCAATTATGTGCCTCCTGTAATGTAGTGACTAGAACTAGGATTCCAGTATTTATACAGTTTCATCATTACATCCCTATTTAGTATTCTTTACCTCAACCAATAAAGGAAAACATTCCATATCATTTTTTAACAACCTTATCTACCTGTCCTGCCACCTTCAGAGAACTGTGAGCATGCACTCCAAGATTGCTCATTCCTCAACCCTCCAGTTTGAGTATATTTTTGCTTTGGATGTCCTTGCCCAATGCATTACCTCAGATTTCTAGATCACCATATTTCCATCCACTCAACCAAACCATTGATATTATTCTGGAGTCCATCTATCCTCTTCACTATCAACTACATGGCCATTTTTTGTTTCATCTGCAAAGCTCCCAATCTTGTTGCCGACATTTAAGTCCAAACCAATATATACCAAAAGCAGCAACACCGCCCTGTGGAACATCACTGGAAACTGCTTTCCATCTGTTAAAAATATCCATGGACCATTACCCTTTGTTTCCAGTCAGTGAGCCAATTTTGCGTCCAACTCACCACATTCCCCCGTATCCATAGTGTTTTACTTATGGGACCTTGTCAAGTACCTATTAAAATCCATATAGACAACATCCATGGCACGACTCTTACCAATCTTCCTAGTTACTTACTCAAAAATTTGATTAACAAGACCATGCTGACTATCCGTCAATAACTAGATCCTAAGTAAAGTTTAACCTCTCTGATTTGATTCCAATAATTTGCCCACTCCACCAAGTTTGGTGGCGTTTAAGAGGTTAGTTGATAAGTATATGGAAGAGAAGGGAATGGTTTAGTTAGGAGGGGCATTGCTTTTTATTTTGGTCGGCACAACATCGAAGGCTGAAGGGCCTGTTCTGTGCTGTATTGTTCTATGTTCTATGTTCTAAAGTCAAACTGACCAGGTTATAACTATCTGATTTAACCCTTGCAACTTTTTTTTTTAAAAAAGTGATGGAATACTTGCAGACCTCCCAATCGTCTGGCAGCTTATCTCAATCTAGTGAGAATTGGAAAATGATCCTTGGAGCATCCGTGACTTCGTTCAATGGCGTGGGATACAATCCATCTAGCCCCGATGATTAATCCATCTTCAAGGATGCCAGTACCTTCACTATTTTCTCTCTATGCTTATTTTTACTAATATTTCATACTCCTTAACTGGAATGTTTGCATCATTCCTCTCACTGGTGAAGACAGATAGTATTCATTGAGAACCCCGCCCACATCTTCTGCATCCATGTGTAAGTTACGAAGTACATCTCTGATATGCCCTATCTTTTCCTTAGCTATTCCCTTGCTCTTAATCTACTGGTAAAATATCTTGGGATTTTCTTTGATTTAACCTGTCAATATTTTTTCATATCCTTTATTTTCCTAATCTCTATTTTAACTGCACATCCTATATTTCTCTAGGCTTTTTGCAGTATTGTTTTTTTTTCTGACTGTCATAAGCTTTTGTTTTCTGCTTTACCTTACCCTACTTCTAGATAATCAGGGACTTTAGGTTTGACAGTACCACCCTTGTCATTTGTGGGGACATCGATGCACTGTGCCTGTAGAATCCCACTCTTAAATGTCTCCCATTGATTTTCCTTCTAACAGCTGTAACCAATCCACTTTTGCCAGATCAATTTTCAGCATCAAAAATTTATTCTTGTTTTATCTTTGTCATTTTTCATAATGATGCTGCTAAATCTGACAGTAGTATGGTCCCTATCTTCAAAACGGTCTCCCACTACTATTGCATCCACTTGCCCAGCTTCTTCTCAGCGATTTGACACATGCTGGCTCCTATTCTCTGTTTACCAATGATCAATTATTTTCTACTTAGTCCCAAAGTCCTCTTTTTCAATCGTTAATTCTCAATTTAACGGCATTTCCAGTATTTTGCCCACAATGCTAAGTGCCTTCACAACAGCCTTTCACTCACTAATATCCTCACTTGCCCATTCACATTCACCAATGCCCCAAATCTGCCAGTTTATACTCTTCAACGCTCACCCCATTCCCCAATTTGCCTGTTCACAATTACCAGTGCCCCTCTTCCCACATACCCTTTATCTCCCCAATTGATCAGTTTATTGCCACCAACTCCTCTCCCATCAAATCCGTCCACCCTTACTTTCACATTCCATCTGTCCCCCTTTAATCTGCATTGTTTCTTCTCTGGTCCCTTCCTTCTGGCTGTAACACTCCTTTGAAGTACTGAGCATATGGGATAATCATTGGCAAAGTTAAAAATGAGCTGGGTGCAAAACTAGGAAAAAATCACTTCTTGCACAAACACACTTTCCTCTTTCCCATCCCTCAGTCCCAACACAGAATATAGATGTTTAAATTATTTCAACTCTAAATGGTTGACATTCAGCATTAGAAACGCATTTACATGAACAATCGTGGTACTATTCACCCAGTTAAGTAGCACTCACCAGAACAAGTATCCAGCATTGTTTACAGGACACACATTAAGGCTCCACACACTGTCCATAGAATATATACTGCTCGAACACAACATATGACAGTATGTTGCAACTACATAGCAACTGCGACAAAGGAGAATATGCCCGAGATCCGGTTTCATGGTGAGATTCTGGAAACCTGCCAGGGAAACTCGGTCTTTGAAGTGCTCTTGGCAGGGTTTGCTCCATGTGTGGGTGTCTCTCAGCTGTTTTACTCTGTTGCTAAGAGCATTTTTGTACCACAGTCAGTAAAGAAGGCAGGCTGTGTCACAGCAGGGCTCCCACTACTGAATCTTGGAAAACACACAAACCAAGTTCAGGTGTAAGCAGTGTTGTTTTGGGGGCAATGGGGAGAAGGTTGCTGGGTACTGCACAGTACAGCATTAAAACCAGATATTAAAAATATCAGAATTGCACAATTAGCTAGATAACCCCTCAAAGAATTCATGTAGATTTCTAAGACAAGACCCATTACATACAATACCATTCTTACTGCTTTCTACAAGATCCTCGAGACATTCGCCCCCTTTTTGCACATTAGGCTTTCCTCAATCAATCACTAATTCCTTTTAACTCCTGAAAAAATCCAGTACGTATCCCAACTGGGAGCAGCAGATACAGAATCTTTCCAGTTTTTTGAATAATTTGCTCATTTCTGCTGATGATGTGTGGTAGTCAGGCACATTGGGACCGAAGTATTTTTATATAGAGTCTTCCTTTCTGAAATTCGTACCATTTACTGCTCACATAATGATGTAAAAAATCCATCGTGTCAGAGCCTTAAGTATCTGGACGTGGGATGAGAACAGGACTTGAAAAAGTGATTGCAGTTCATCTAGTTGGTCCTTAAAAAAAAAGGTTAAAAACCCCACCCCCTCTTGTATCCCTCACTCATTATTTCGTCAATACCATCAGTCTAGTGGGCAATTGATGCTGACAGTTTTACTTCTGGGCACAGTGTGTTCCGTAAACGTCCTGGTCTCAAGACTTGATTTGAGGATTTTGATGAGGAGAGTGGTGTTATTTTAAATTTATGCCAAGAACAATGAGAAGAGTGATTACGGAACAGTATCACCCCACTTACACCAACGCAGCTGCATCTTTGTTTCCAAAGCAACCACAAAGATTGTGGTCCCTGACAAGCTTGGCACCAAGGTACAGTGAATACTTATGATAGTAATTATAGTAGCATCCATGCTGTAATATTGCTGGCACCTGGTGAAGACAGTATTGAGGGATCCTGGCAGAAGAAGAGTGTTGATAAAAGGGATTGCAACAACATGCACTGTCAAACATTGGCTCGTTTATCAGCAGCGACTAGTCGTAAAAGCTTCATTGCCAAAGGCCTGCCAGCAAGTGAGATAAAACAAATCTGGATTACACGATTATTGTGCAACCATTGCTATATCATGGGAAAAATATTACAGTACTATTGCAAATAACTTCTACTAAATTGAAAAGGACTCAGGAGAGAAGAGAAGAAAGAGTGTAAGATGCAGAGAATGAACATGCAGGTAAGAGAAAGAACCAAGAGAGAGAAAGAGAGAAGGAGAGAGAATACAAGAGCGTGTGTGAGTGCGTGCGTTTATGTGTGCGTGTATGTGTGCGTGTATGTGTGAGTGTGTGAGTGAGAGACACACACACACACCCACACCCACAGAGGGGAAGAGAGAAAGACTCGGACTTCAGAGAAAAATAATGGTTCTCAAAATGAGCATAAACAGTTAATTAGACAAACTCAAAGAAGAGAGAGAGAAAATGAACGTACTTTAAAAAGATTAGAAAATGTAAAAGATTACAAAAATGAATACTATCTCAATGTGCAAAAAAAAAATTCAATTCCTCAAACGCCACAGGAAAGCCGAAACACTTACAAGCAAGACTGGTGTCCATCTCCGTCTGAAGAGTGAACAAACAGCCACTCAATAACTGATGCTGAGCGTAAGCAGAGCAGGAATGATATACTCCAATAGCGGGGTGTGGCAAAGAGCTCAATGAGCTGTGAAATCTCACTCCATCTCTGCCCCCATTAACACTTCCTGCACCAAACTTGCTGCTCAAATGATCTTCAGTGCAGCTCTCTGAAGACAATAGAGTTTTCACATGTCACAGAATCCAAGATCCTGCGATATTTGACAATTTCACATCTTTCAGAAACACTTACAGGGATATTTAACGAAGCTTTGTCAAGGTTGTCAAGGCAATACACCCCCAAGAGATTTTATCTTTATACAGTACTTCCACTCCTCTGCTCTAAATGTCATTCCCTTTCCATGACTCATTCCAAGGGACACTATCAGAGGTGCACCTACCTTTTCAGGGTAATGATAATACAAAAAGATAGAAGTTCTACAATTATATACAAAGCCCTGGTTACTGGTCGCCTTACTACCGGAAGGACGTGGAGACTCTGGAGAGAGTGCAGAGAAGGTTTACCAGGATGCTGCCTGGTATGGAAGGTCTGAGTTATGAGGAGAGGTTAGGCAAATTGGAACTGTTTTCCTTAGAAAGATGTAGACTTAGAGGAGATCTAATAGAGGTGTACAAGATTATGAGGGGTATAGATAGATTAAACAGGGTTAAGCTTTTTCCTAGGATGGACTCAAATAGCACGAGGGGTCACGGGCTTAGGTTGAGGGGGGTAAGGTATAATTTGGATGCTAGAGGGAGTTTTTTCACACAGAGGGTGGTGGGGGTATGGAATGAGCTGCCAAGTAAAGTGGTGGAGGCAGGTACTCTGGAGTTATTTAAGAAATACTTAGATGGGCACATGAACAGAATGGGAATGGAGGGGTATAGAAAACTGATTTACAATAGGGATCATGAGCCTTGGGAGTCCCTGGGAAGTGTGTAAATAGATGATGATATTGATGTACTTGTTTTTATCCTACAGGTGCTTTGGTCCACCTTGTTGTCTAATGAGGGGCATACACGCGATGGGTCATGAGAGGGCTGCTCTTGGATTTTTTGAGAGTATCCTAGTGCTTCACATCGTTAATGTACGCTTGACTTGGACCATTTGATGGGCAACACGACAGCTCAGTGACTATCGCTGTGCTGTGCGGATACATGGATTTGGGCCTGTGTCTGTGGGAGTTTGCGCATTCTCCCCATGCTTGCGTGGGTTTTCTCCGGGAGCTCCGGTTTCCTCCCACATCCCAAAGATGTTCTCTTAGGCTAATTGGCAGAACAAATTCTCCCTAAATTGTCTCAAATTTGGTTTTTAATCCATAGATCTATAAACATGGACAGGGATCACGGGTAGAGGTGGGAACATCGGGGTGGCAGCGCGGACTCATTGGGCTGAAGGGCCTGTTTCCTGTGCTGTTTTGTTCTTTGAATACTGTGGAAAGATCTGGGCACTATAGATAGGATATGTTGGCCTTGGAGGGAATGCAGTGTATATTTACTAGAATGATCCCTAAATTCCATGGGTTAAGTTAGGAGGGCAGATTAAACAAACTAAATTTGGACAGTTAATGGATGGCTTATTTGAAGTTTTAAAAATATTAAGGTGGACAAACAGGACAGATTTAGAGAAACTATTTCCACTCGTTCAGGAGTGGGGTCTAACATTAGAGTCAAAAATTTCAGGAGTGAAATTAGAAAATATTTCCACACACAAAGGATGGTAGAAATTTGTCTACAAACAGCATTGGAGTTCAATTGTTAATTACATCAGAGTTTGATAGATTTTTGTTATCCTATGAAGCAAAGGATATGAAGTTAAGTTGCAGGTCAACCATGATCTCACTGAATAACTGAACAGGTTTGAGGGGCTAAATGGCCTCCTCCTGTTTCTATGTTCCAATACATCGTCCAATTGATAAACAAATCGTGCTGGGTGGCTATGTCAATATAAAAGGGACAACCATAAGTTTCTTATAGACAAGTCAGAGACCAACAGATTAGGAATCAAGCCCAAGATGCTAACGACATTTTAACCATTAGTATAGTTACTGAACAATTGGTAGAACTCAGAGCAAACATAAAATATAGGAATCATGGATTGGATTTTCGCAATACAAAGGGAATTCTATAGTTACGTTCTGGAACTGAATTAAATAGACCACATAACTGACCATTCAAATTGCCTGCCAGACCCTTCTCAGGGCAATTAGCAGGAAGCAACAGAAGCAGTTCTGATGAGTTGTATGAGCAAAAACATAATCTGATCATTCAGTGAGTCCTTGACATACTGAGAGGCATAGAATTATGCAGCAAACAAAAGACCAGGTTCAAGTCCAAGGTACTGGCAGGGAAAGGAGTTTGAATGTACCACTTACCACGAGCAGCATGTAGGGTAATCAGATCATGATGCAGCACTGATTTGAAACCATTGCTGCCTTTTTGTGCTCCACACTCCACCCAGCCCATCCCAGTCTTAACCTGACACAGCCGAACAGGACGTTAAAACATTATGAAGGACCCCATTAGCGCTATTAAAAGAGTTCTTAGACATAGAATCTAACAACCAATTGTGTCTTTAAGTGCAGCTGGAATGGAAGGCATTTTTGAAGAAAAAGACTTGTGTTTATATAGTGCTGTTCCTGGACATCTCAGAGTACTTCACAGCAAATGAGGCACTTTTAAAGTGTAGTCATTGTTGTAACATAGGAAGAGGGGCTTTCCTATACCAGGCTGTCTTCTTTAAAAGAAACACAGCATAGGTTCAATTTACAAAGCACCCCACCACTTCTTGCAGCCACAACTCATCTTCTCTTTAAGAGGTATGGGCTGACTTTAGGGAGCACTAACCACTTATCGGGGTTCCCTGCTAATTAGTGCAGCCAATGAACAGCGTGGGTAACCGGCTACACAGAACAGTAATGTGGAACAACAGGCAGCATGAATTTACCATGCAGCTTGCAACACTGAAAATTATGATGGGTTCATCTCAGATCACAATCCAGATGCCAGTCTTGAGATTATCCAATTTAAACCCAATCTCTCTTCTCAGGTGATCTGTTAAGTGTTAATAAATAGGATTACAGGCTTGGACTTGGTTAGGTGGATGGCTAGCCAATTCAAACTCAGAAAGGGCAGAGGCAAGTTGAAATGGGTGATAGAGAGTCAGCTATCCCGTTTACATCTCTGCTGCATTTCATTTCCGTTGTGTGGGGAAAACAAACAGACATTGAAATACTGCTTCCATGACATCTGTGCAACACATTGGACAAATCCAATCAAAAATACTGAATGGCATTTCCGAGCACTTATTCACTCACTTGGAAATTCCTGGCACCTGTCTAACTGATTTATTGAACTAAAATTTAAAACAAAACTGTTTAATAACATGGTTCAAATGCTGCCCATTAAACAGTGTGCTGAAAATAGCTCCCAGCTGAGCCTGAGGAGGTATCAGAATATTGATCAGTACACCAGAAAGCAGTGCTCCTGGCTCAGGTCAACACATTCATCTGAATCAGTAGGAGTAAGATCCAACTCCAACACAGGAGGGAGGCAGAAGCAGGAGGGGAAGAAAAACAAAGAGATTATTGTCTCCATCTTCACACCTGCCACAAGAGGAAAGGAGGGATGCCATACTGTACCCTGACACCCTACAAACAGATTCAACATCGATATCTGAGCAGAAAAGGAAAGTTTGTGAGCTTGTGCAGAGGGGTTTTAGTTGCTCTCAGGGACTATTTCCAGAGGTACATGAGGAATGGAAGGCAGAAGAGTTGCTAAAGTTTGTTGTTATTGTGGGAGTCAAAAGCTTAGATAGCCTTAAGAAGTAAAATTAACTCACTACGGTGTGAACTGTGCTTGTTCTTTAGTTGCTCAACAGTTAAAATTCATGACAGATATGGTGTATTCCTCTAAGCTGCATAGCTTGTCCTTATCCAAGTTAAAGATACTGGGAGAATGGGGGCACACGGCACAAACTCCCTCCACATTCCCGCTGTATTTAAAATAGTGTTTCTAATTTCTCAATGTCATAGGGATAAGGCAGGTTTGGAATGACAGGAGTCCGCAAAAAAACATGAAGCTGAAATTATTGTGTTGCATTTAGTAAGAATACATCTGGAAAGAAATGGAAGTGGATGCTTGCACTCGGACATCAAAATCCAGATTGATCTGCAGAGACAGGAAAATGAAAGTTCTATATTTTTGCAGTTTCACAAATGCACATCCTAGCCATGTGCAACTTTGCCCAGGAGGATTTGGGTTTGCAGGCCAGTGTGAGAATCATGATGAATGCAAGTGCAAAAGAGGGTCAACCTGCTTTTTTTTTTTAAAATAAGTTTATTTATTTGTGTCACAAGTCGGCTTACATCAACACTGCAATGAAATTTCTGTGAAAATCCTCTAGTCACCACACTCTGGTGTCTGTTCGGGTACACGGAGGGAGAATTTAACACGGCCAATGCACCTACCCAGCATGTCTTTTCGATGGTGGGAGGAAACCAGAGCATCCAGAGGAAATGCATGCAGACATGGGGAGAACGTGCAAACTTCGCAGAGACAGTGACCCAAGCCGGCAATCAAACCCAGGTCCCTGGTGCTGTGAGGCAGCAGTGCTAACCACTGTGCCACCATGTCATGCTGTTATTGGGAGCTAGCAGCCCCAGCCCACAGCTTCACGTAAAGGCCCCTCTGTAAAACTCATGGTCATCCTCATTCAACCCCATACTCTCCCAGATTCCCTGTGCTAACTCCAGGCATCTTCAGATCCTCATTCCACCATGTGCCCCATTTCACCTTTATGGCTATGTATTCTCCATGGCCACTCAAACTGTATCTACCATGTACAGTCCTGAGGAGCCATGCAAAAGCAATGGGTATTAGTTTAAATGCACAATGTAATAAAACACTTATTCAAAAGTCTGTTACTAATGTTGCAATAAAACAGATCCATACGAGAAATATTAATCCTTTTGGTGTTAACCCTTGAGCTGTGTAAGCAGACAACAATATAATCTGAAATCATGTCAGAGGAAAGTGTGTTATTGCACCTTCATAAAACTCTGTGACTCCTTTGAGCAGACTGAGCTGAGTACTGCAATCTTGGATCTCAGGCAAGCATTCATAATGGTCACAGCTATCAAAACATTAGTTTTCTAATCCAAATTCTGAAACTGAAAGAACTGATGGCATCACCCCCATTTCAGAGTAAATTGCTCGTTAATCAATGGAAGTGAGCAGGCACATTGATTTCTTTTAAGCTTGGAAGAGATGCATATGAGTTTTGCATCCAAGACCTCCTGAACCATGAAAAAGGCTATATGAAAGCTTTTAACGGCCTGATTCACAAAATATCTGACAGCAATTCATGGCTTAATTCACAGCTCCTTTGGGAGATGAAAATTAGACCCAGAATCTCCATATGATAATGGTAGATCCCATGACAGATACTAACTCATTACAAATAGGTGTTATCCAGATTATTGTGTTCAGTTCTGGGCACCATACTTCAGGATGTTTTGGAGAAGTTGTAGAGCAGATTTAGTGAAGCGGATCAGCAACTTCAGCTATGTGATGAGACTTAAGAAGCTGAGTTTATTCTCCTTCGAACAGAGAATGTTGAAATGAGATTCGATATAGGTGTTACAGTGCGCGATGATATTATAGTTTTTAGGAAACTATTTTAATGATTACATTTTGTAAAAAACTTGAAACCAGTCTGAAGGCTGTTTAAAAATAGCTCCAGGTTACCAGATAGAATTGTAGATTTCAGACTGGATCTCCCTTCTTTCAAGAGGACCAATTATATTTCTCAACTTAGTTATGGTTCACTGTAGTCTTATCCAGGATAAAATGATATTTTGTTGGTGCCTCATTCATCTGGAGAAGGGCCTTCCTAAAGAGTTGATGCCTTAACTGAGAGAGAACTTGGCATTTTTATATAGGTCACATGGTAACAGTGGCCATCTCAGTTCCTGCAAAAGTTAGTGAATAGAGCAGGAATCAGAGAAAAAAAAATATTCAGAAAAGCAGATATGGCTTGAAATTCTCTCTGCCCATTCATGTCCTGATGCTGCTGACAGCGAGAGCAGTGAATTTGGCGCTCAGCCATATCTCTATTCACTGCAGCAGGAGAATCCAGCTGTGGGCAAGGTTAGAGAATCGGACCCAAGAACTTCAATGCAGGCAGGAGACAGAGATCCAAAAATAGCTAATCATCTTCTGTAAAAACTGGCCAGCTAAAAGTACAACAACTGCAGAGCTAGAAGCAAGAAATTTTCTCCCTTCTCTGCAAAATTGATTCCATCCACAAAGTTTACCTATTAAAGCAACTGATGACAATTTGACAGTGGAGGTTACTGCAGCTGCAGGAACAACTCTGCAACTTGAAGACCTTCGCTTCAGACAATGCAACATCCAAACTTCAAATACATTAGCCTGCAGCATTCAATATAGAGAGACCTAACTAATCCAACTTTTAAAGTTTTTAAAGTTAAAGCCTATTTATTAGTATCACAAGTAGGTTCACATTAACAGTGCAATGAAGTTACTGTGAAAATCCCATAGTCGCCGCACTCCGGCATCTGTTCAAGAAATAGAGAGAATTTAGAATGGCCATTGCACCTAACCAGCACATCTTTCAGACTGTGGGAAGAAACTGGAATATATAGAAGAATTCCATACAGACAGAGAAAACATGCAGACTCTGCACTAACAGTGACCCAAGCCAGGAATTGAACCTGGGTCCCTGGCACTGTGATGCAGCAGTGCTAACAAATATGCCGCCTTTGAGTGTCATTTTAACTTCCTCTGTAACTAGGGTGTGTGTGTCTGTCTGTGTGGGTGTGTGTCTGTGTATATATACGCATTAGTGACCATCTCCCTCACCAACTTCTAAAGCAATGGTGTGAATTAAGTAATGTTGGATTAACCAATGCATGCATGGGGAAACATCTTTTAAAGTGTCGATGACAGAGATGTTGAACATTGAGAGTTTTGATGCAATAAATAAGCAGAGATGGTTTTCACTAGCAGAAGGGACAGTAACTGTAAGAGCGTATGAAATAGTAACAATTGGCCCCTCAAGCCTGCTCTGCAATTCAACAGGATCAAGGCTGATCTGACAACATTTTTCACATCCACTTTACTGCCCTTGCCCCATAATCCTTGATTCCTTTACTGATCAAAAATCTATCTCAGCCTTAAATATACACAAGAACGCTGCAACAGAGAACTGTGGGGGCAATGACTTCCAAAGACTCACAACCCTCAGAAGGAATTCCCCTCCTCCTCAGTTTCAAATTGGTGCTCCTTTATTATGAAACTGTGACTCTCCTATGAGGAGAAACATCAACACTTACCCTTAAAAATACTATACATTTCAATGAGATTGTCTCTCTAAATTCCAATGAATCCCAACCTGTTCAATCTTTCTTCATCGGATTATCACTCAATTCTGGGGATCGTCTGAGCAAACTTCCTCCATCAAAATAAATTTTTCCTTAAATAAGGAGACCAAAATCTGCTCACTGTGCTCCAGATGTGGTCTCACCAGTACTTTGTACATTTGCAGAAAGACATCCTTGCTCCCATATTCCCTTTCTTCACCACTTGCTGGAAGCAGTGGATGGTTCAGGCTCAGCTCAAATCTGTGGCGTTCATTAACAATCAGTGCCTAGATTTGCTTCAGAATAGTTTCTTGGGCAAATTACCATACAGAACGGAACCATACCCCAGGTACGCAAGGGAACAATTAGGCAGCATTGGAAATAAGCCACACTGTTGGCACTGAAAGGGTTCAGCTTCTGACCAATTTTGCTGCTAGTGTAAATATAAACAGCGGAGACAAACCTCACACACACAGCTGGGGGCTGCCAACTACTTTGACAGCAGAATCGCTCCCTCAAGTCCCCAGCAATTATCTGTTGCCCTGTAATTTAGGGCTGCCAAGGAAACAAAGATAATAGGCCAAAGAGCATCAATCATCCTCACGCTAAAACAATCAGCAGTCTCATTGTTCCAGACTTCACCAGAATTCTATTTCACTAAATTCTCCTACATGGCCAAGCTGCATTTAAGTTTGAGAAATAATTCTGGTACAGATCAAGACAGTGACAACTGATAAGAAAGACTTGCATTTGTGGAGCATCTTTCATAATGTCAGGACACTGAGGCACTTGACAGCCAATAATTACTTCAGTCGCCATCATGATGCAAGAAACATGGCAGCCAATTTGTGCACAGCAAGCTCCCTTAAATAGCAATGTGATAATGACAAGATTTTGTGGTTTAGTAGTGCTGGTTGATGGATAACCATTGCCCGGGAAAACCATCCCTATTCTTTTTGGTATAGTGGCATTGGATCATTAACTTCCATCTTAGAGGGTAGATGAAGCTGCACATCAGTGTCATATCTAAAAGTCAGCACCTTTAATAGTGTAGCACTCCCTCAATACCGCACTGGTGTATCAGCCTCAGTAATATGCTCAAGTCCCATAATCAGAACTCGAACCCACAACACTGACTCAGTTTCCTACTTTGATCCAAATGAGCTTCATGGTGATTCTGGTTTTTGTTTATACTATTTTCTCCTGGAGGCATACACTGCTGCTGGCATACAGCATTTCACACAACTCAATCTTTGTATAGGAAGCTAGTCGATAAATGTCATGGTGCAATTTAAATCAAAGCTGGTATTACAATCAAACCTAGTCCTGCCCTGTCTGATGCTATCTCCCCAGCTTTGCTCCTTCCCCACCCTAAACACACAGTGGTCACCAATACAGGCAACGTAAAATATTAGAACATCTTGTGACATTACAGCCCAAGAACTCTGGCTTGTTGCGCGTCTTCCATTCCCTGACGATTCCGATAGCGAATTCCCCAAATCTCAAATCTTCTCTTCTCCTGTACAACACTCCTTAAAAAGTACACTTTGACGAGCTTTTGAATATTTTCTTCTTTGGCTCAATATGAATTTTTGTCTGATAAACCCCCACACTTTGAATTTATATAATGCATTTAAATAACAGTAAAAAGCATTAAGTACTTGTTGCTTACTGTTAGTTAATTCACAATATGAAAATGTCCTATGCTCAAGGAACCAATGTTACAAATAATTGTACCCTAAGGGGACATGATACATCCTTGTTGCAGGGTAGAATGGATTGCTGATATAAGGGTAAACAATGGTGTAGTGGTAACGTCACTGGATCGATAATCCAATGGCCTAGAAAAATTCTCCAGGAACATGGGTTCAAATCTGACCATGGCAGTCAGCAGAGTTTGAAGACAAGTTAATGAAAAGATAATCTCGAATATAAAGTTAGTTTCAGTTATGGAAACCCTTTTAGAGAAGGAAATTTACCATCCTTACTTGGTCTAGTCTACACGTGACTCCAGACTCAGCAACAGACTCTCAGTAATACACTCTCATCTGCAATGATCTAGCAGAGCAGTTGGTTCAAGGGTAATTAGAGATGTGCAACAAATGCTGGCCTTGCCAGTAATACCAACATCCTATAAATGAATTTTAAAAAATCCAGTTTCAGGACAGAACAACTTAATGCGATGAAGCAGAATCTGCATTAGTGTAGAATGCACAGATTATAATCTAAATGTTCCTGTACTGCTCAGACTTAACTCACTCTCTAAAGGCAGCACTATCTCACCTTGTTAAAGTCTTCTGATGTCGCTCTCATCTCCTTCCAGGTCTTGTTGAGTAGCTGGATGCAGACACAGAAGAACTCCTCAAAAGCTCGATCATGTGTGAAGAACATGGGATGATACTCATTGCAGCCCTCATTAGCTGCATCCACAAAATACCAATAATTAGATGACAAAATAACTTTTCAATAACAAAATTATTTTTATGCAGCCTGTTCTTATTCAATTAGCTACTTGCAAATAACAGACTTTGAATGACATGATACTTCCATCACACGAAATACTCAAACAGAATTCACTCACCTCCAACCTCCCACCTTTCTGCTTTTGCTGTATCTTAGTGCTTCTGCTAGTTAACTCTTTTGTGAACTCTCCCTTCCTATTCCTACTGAATTCCACATCATTTTCATAAATGCTTCTCCTCTTCCTGAATCTTCAAGATTCTTTACATTACATCCAAAGTCAATTCATCTTCCACATCCCCACCCCATGAGAAACATCAAACATATACTGACCCCATCAGTTTTCCTTCCTTTGTACAATCTGCAGGCTTTTAAAATTGAACTTGGGAGCTGAAGTAAGTCATTCAGCTCGTCAGATCTTCTCCACCATTCAACTAGATCACGACTGATCATGTCTCAACGCTATCTTTCGGCGCTATTCCCATATTCTCTAATGTCATTAGTATTTAGAAATACATTCATCTCTCTCTTAATGCCACTCGTTGACTAAGCCTCCACTGCCTGTTGGGGTACAGAATTCCAAAGGTGAAGAAATTCCTTTTCATCTCACACCTAAACGGTTTGTCCCTTATTCTCATTCTGTGTCCCTGGTCGTAGAGCTCCCAAGATGTGGAGATACTGGCATTGGAGTAAGTGCAGTAAGAAGTCTCACAATATCAGATTAAAGTCCAACAGGTTTATTTGGCAGCATTAGCTTTGAGTCTCAAGCCCCTTCATCAGATGAGTGAAGTTTTGTGTCCACAAACAGGGCATATAAAAGACACAAACTCAATTTACAAGATAATGGTTTGTAGAAATTTGATGTCTATGTTGATATGTGCAATCCTAGAGTCCCCAAGCCAGGGGAAACATCCTTCCTGCATATACCCTGTCTAGTCTCAAGAATTTGTAAATTTCAATAAGATCACCTCTCATTCTTCTAAACTCTGGGGAATAGAAGTCCAGTTTTCTCAGTCTCTCTTCATAGGTCAGTCCTTCGATCAAAGGAATTGGTTTGGTAAACCTCAGTTACACTCCAAATACATCCTTCTTTGGCAAGGGGACCAAAACTGTACTCAGTACCAAAGGTGCAATCTAATCAAGGTTCTGTACAATTGAAGCATGACATTTTTACTCCTGTATTCAAATCCCCTTGCGAAAAAAGCCAACATACCATTTGCTTTTCTAATTGCTTGCTGCACCTGCTTTCAATGTTACTATTTTAGTACTCTAATCCATCCAAATTACTGCATTTAGTTCCAGACATTACATCTCAGGAGGAAATAGGTTCCCCTTGACAGGGCCTGTAGTGCAGATTCACCAGGTTGCTGCATTAAAATTTAAGAGGGTTCAATTCTGCTTACAGCTGGTTTATAATCACCTTCGTTTAGGAAGTTGATGGATGTTCTGATCAAGATACTCAAGATAATTAAAGAATTTGATAAGATACAACCTGGCCATTCTGGAGGGAAATAGAAAAACCAAAGGACAATAAAAGTCTGGAATTCTTTCTCTTACTCTTCTCTCATTAGACTGTGGATTCTGGGGGTCAGTTGAAGTTTCTGAACAAGTTTTCACTGGGGATATGGAACACAGGCAGATAAGTGATGTTATAGCATGGATTAGCCAAGATCTAATCAAATTGCAGAGCAGGCTCAAGGGATTGCATAGCCTATTCCTATTCCCAAGATCCCTTTATTGCATCTCCCTTCTTATTCTCTTCTAATAAATCAGTTTCCTACGTCACAGACCTTGACCCTATAAAAAGTCAGATTGAGTTTCTACATGACTGAAGCCTGTGCTGAAACTCTCTCAATGGTAAAATCACAAATGTACTTTTGCAGCTATTTTGATGACCACGCAGAGTTGTGTAGGACTCATTGAGAAAAGAGAGCATAGACTTGCTCTCATTCCTTGTCTTGTCATCCCAAATTACAGCTCTTCAAATCAATCCATGCTAAATTGCAACTCATCATTCCACTAACCTACATCTTTCTAAAGTTCTGACGATCATCATACTTTACCAAACCTCAAGACTGAAGTCCAAATCAGAGAACAAAAGCCAGAACTTCCCAAATGAAGAAAGAAAATAGAGGGCTGGGTTTTCATGAATTAGGCTAAAATCATTAGGCTGAACCTAAACATGGTATCTAGTGTAGATCAGAAAAAATCATTACCATTTATTCCTGAAGTTTCAATACAGGCTCTTAGAATCATAGAAACTCTACAGTTTCTACAACAGAAAGAGGCCATTGAGCCCATCGAGAATGCACCAACCACAATCCCACCCGGGCCATATCCCATATCCCTGTATATTTACCCACTATACCATAAATCTACACACCTCAGGACACTAAGGGTTAATTTTAGCATGGCTAATCAACCTAACTTGCACATCTTTGGACTGTGGGAGAAAACCAGAGCACTCAGAGAAACCCACGCAGACACAAGGAGAATATGCAAACTCTAATTTATATCCAAATGTCTTGCTATTTTTTTCCTTGATGATAGATTCAAGCATTTTCCCTACTACAGAAGTTAAGCCAACTGGCCTATAGTTACTTGCCTTTTGTCTATTTCCTTTTTTTTTATAAAAACAACACAACAGCAACACATTTGCTGTTTTCTGATTTGCAGGAATCACCCTAGCGTCCAGTGAATTTTGTAAATTACCACTAGTGCATTTGCTATTTGTCTCACCAAGTCTTTCAGTACCCTGGGATGCATTCCATCAGGACCAGAGACTTGTCTACCTTGTATTCCATGTGTTCCCAGCCTCCTAGTCTTGACAAATGTTTCCTTTATCTCTCCGACTAGACTCATAACATCTCTTATTATCCAACATTCTCAAAATTTACCATACTTATCCTGCATCCTTAGAGGAATGTGTCAGTCCTGAATCCCTATCAACTTACACTTGAAAGCCTCCCAAATACTAGATGTTGATTTGCCTTCAAACATCTGGCCCCAATCTACATTTTTCAGTTCCTGCCTGATATTGTAATTAGCCTTCCCTTGCACCTTAACTTGCTGACGACACTTATCTTGATCCATCAGTACCTTAAAGCTTACTGAGTTGTGGTCACTGTTCCTGAACTGCTCCCCTACTGAAACATCGACCACCTCGTCAGGCCCATTCCCAATACTAGGTCTACTATGGTCCCTTCCCTAGTTGGAGAAGCTACATACTGTTTCAAGAAGCCCTTCTGCCCCATTCACTAGTACTAATTGAGTCCTAATCAATATAGAGGAAATTCAAATCTCCCACCTCAACAACCTTGTAACTTTTACACTGTGCCAAAATCTACCTCAACGTCTGTTCCTCTATCTCCTGCTGGCAGTTAAGCAATCTACAGTAAATCCCCAACACTTATTATGCTTTTCCTATTCCTGAGCTCTACCCATATTGCCTCGCTGTATGAGACTTCCGAGTGTCCTCCCACAGTACAACTGTGATATTCTCCTTAACCAGTAGTGCAAGTTCCCCTATCCCTTTTACATCCCCCTCTGTTCCACCTGAAACATCTGTATCCTGGAATGTTACACTGCCAATCCTGCCCTTTCCTTAACCAAGTCTCTGTAATGAAAACATCACCATAGTTTCAGATACTAATCCAAGTCTCATCTTTATTCTTCCAGTATTGAAACAAATGCACTTCAGTCCACCAGACCCACTTTGATTAGCGACCTCACCCTGCCTGCTCTCTGAAACTTACTGGCCCTATTCTCTCGTTTCCCTTCAACTAATTCACTTTTGCTTTGGTTCCCACACCACCCGCCAAATTAGTTTAAATCATCCGGTGTTAACACTAGCAAATCTCACGGCCAGAATATTTATGCCTTTCCAGTTTAAATGCAACATGTCATTCTTGTACAGGGCCCACCTGGCTTTGTGAGTGGAAACCATGTCTCACAAATTTGACCAAGCCCCTTGAAGGGGCAACCAAGAAGGCAGAGGAGGATAGTGCAGCCAACACTGTCCACACAGATCCCAGCAAGGCCCCTGACAAGACACTGCATGGCAGGCCACCACGCAAGTCCAAATCTGTCAGAATTCAGGGCAAGGCATCCAAATAGATACAGAACTGCCCCCCCCCCACCGACAAAGGCCAAGGGGTGAACCCACACAGATCAACCAGCCAACCAAATGTCCCCCTGCAAAGGCAAGTCCAAAACTAGGAGGGCACAGGCCCACGGTGAGAGACACAAAAGCGTCAAGAGAGGCAACCACCTCACACAGAGCAGTGAGCGCCCGGAACAAGCTGCCAGAAACTCGAGTAGAGGCAGGCACAATCTTTCAAAAAGCATTTAGAGAGCTACATGGGCAAGACGAGCACAGTGGGACAAATGTGGGCAACCAGGAACAGCTATTATTATAGATGTGGTCATTATGAATACTTGGCTGAGATTAAAAAAAGGTAGTCAGAGAGAAAGACTAGCTACTGATTTGCTCTTGCAGGCAGCCAGCATGGACACAAGGGAATAAATGACCCCTTTCTATGTGGTTATGACCATTCTATGACCCCAGGATATACTATCTTTAACCCTTCACCAGTCCACGTTTCCTCTCCATCAACCAACTTTCCATTCAAGTTTCCTTTTATACCAAGTTTTCCACATTTTTAAAATAAGCCCCTTATATTAACATACATCTGCTGTATGTGGTGTGTTTGCGTTATTGATCACTCAGGGAATCTAAGCTTTTACACAATACTGTAATCTGGAGCTATGATGGTAGAGGTGCCAACTTGCTTTCCTGTACATGATTGAGCAAGAATTTTTCCCACCTCTGCTGCCTACCATTGGCACACGTGGGAAGAGTTTGCAGCTTGATAGTCAATCTGTTTGGCCACATCATGAACATGGTCATTCAAGTCCTGGGCAGATCCAAATGCACAGCTTCTGACTCAGAGACAGAGACGTTACCTAATGTGTCAACCACACATCTACTGTAATGTGGTTGTACCAAGTGATAATCTGTCATAGTGACACAGGATAGGTAGTCATCAAAAGTTACAATTAAAGTGGATGTTATGACAAAAAAGTAGTACTAATGATAGATAATCAACTTGCAGACCTACTTCAGAATGTCAGATTTTTAATTGCAATCATTTTTCTTTATGTTTCAACTTATATAACATGCTTGCAGTAAATATCTGTCCCATCTTATACCTCTCTGACCCATCGTCCTGTTCTGGCTAATCCACACTAGTTCCTCGCCTTTGAGCAAGCCAAATTTAAAATTAGTCTTCATGGCTGCATCCTATTCCAGCTCACCAAGTCACTCAATCCCTATGTCCTGGTGCCATCAGCATCTTTGATTTCAGCTCAACTCCAATTCCTCTGGTAACTCTGCCTCATTCCCTACACCCTTAAAACTTTTCCAGAACCATCTCTTCAACAAAGCTTTCAGTCAACAAACTTCACTTCCCTGGCTCACTGGCCATTATTCATGTGCTTATTTAAAAGCAAATAATTCTTGGGCCATGGGTGTCGCTGGCAACACCAATACGAAAATTTGTTGATTTTGAGCATCGAGACTTACGTAGCTCTCCAACTTGCAGGATCTCGCACATCATTTTGGTCAGCTCGATGCTGCTGCGACCAAAGGGACACTCGTGTTTATCCTCTCGACTGCTGTTCTCCAGGACAATCTGCGGGCAGATATAATGCACCAAATGAGCACAACAAGGACCCCACATAATACACTCTACATCTAGAGCTAATGCAGATCCAAAGTTAAATTAAGCAGGAAACTCTGAAGCTATATTTCTCAAAACTCTTCACCTCATCTCCAGCTGTGGCACTGACTAAGTTACAGAGGCTGACTGCTAGTCAACTATATCATTATCATCATACCATTTGACTGCCAGGATGGTAGAAGGCAAAATAAGACTTTTTAGTCCAGCAGTTGCTATGTTCAGATTTAAAATAATTAACATAAGCAGCAAAAGTGATAAGGAGGAGAAACCATTTTTTATGCAGCAAGTTCTGGAATGCACTCCCTGGAGAGGGTGCTGCAGGCAGGTTCAGTTGAAGCATTCAGATGGGACTTAAGTGAAATGGGGAGAAGGTGAGGGAGTGGCAATGGTTGGATTGCTCATTTGAAGATCCAGCACAGACACAGGGGAGCCAAATGGGTTCTCCTGCACTGTGACAATCCTATGATTCTAGTATGTTATCAGTACTATACTTGCTGGTATATTATAACCATATTTCAGCCACTTGCAATGGTGGGGAGAAGGTTTATGTTCCTGATTATTATCCATTATGGAATTCAGAAGAAGGGGGAGTGTGGGGAGTGGAAATTATAGAAACTTAGAAAATTCTAACAGGAGAAGACAGTAATGCAAGAAGCATGTTCCTGATGGTGGGGGTGTCCAGAACTAGGGATCACAGTCTGAGGATACAGGGTAAACCACTTAGGACAGAGGAGAAATTTCTTCACCCAGAGAATGGACAGCCTGTGGAATTCACTATCACAGAAAGCAATTCATGCCAAAATGAATGCTTTCAAAAGCAAGCTGATACTACAGTTAAGAAAGTCCACCAAAGCCTCTACTTTCTCAGAAGACTAAGGAAATTTGGCATGTCAGCTACGACTCTAACTTTTACAGATGCACCATAGAAAGCATTCTTCCTGGTTGTATCACCGCTTGATATGGCTTTGCTTTGCCCAAGACCACAAGGAACTACAAAAGGTCATGAATGTTGCCCAATCCATCACACAAACCAGCCTCCTATTCATTGACTCAGTCTACACTGCTTGTTGCATTGGCAAAGCAGCAGCATAATTAAGGACACCACACAACCCGGTCATTCTTTCTTCCACCTTCTTCCTTCAGGAAAAAAAATACAAAAGTCTGAGGTCATGTACCAACCAACTCAAGAGCAGCTTCTTCCCTGCAGCTGTCAGGCCTTGTATTAAGTTGATCTTTCTCTACACCCTAGCTATGTCACTACATTCAGCACTCTCTCATTTCCTTCTCTATGAATGGTATGTTTTGCCTGTATAGCGCACAAAAAACAATACATTTCACTGTATGTTAAAACGTGACAATAATTAATCAAATCAAATCAGTTGGATATAGCACTTTAGGCAAAAGAGATCAAAAGGATGGGGAGGGATCTGATTAGGTTATTAATTTAGATGATCAGCCATGATCATAATGAATGGCACAGCAGGCTCAAAGGATCAAATGGCCTCCTCTTGTCTATGTTTCTACGTAACCATCATCCCTCTCAATCCTTCCCTTAATGGGGGAAAGTACTAGTTTGGGTATCGTTAGCGGAACTAAGGAATATCCATGGCTGGCTGATATCGCTGGATAATAAACATCCTTTAGAAATATGTTCTTTAGGTTGCCATTTAACCCAATTTACTTTGATACTGGCAAAAAAATTGAAGCAATCTTTCTGGAGCTGAACAAACTGCATTCACAACCTTAGGGGAGACCAAAATAAATACAATTACTCTCTTGTAGGCAATTTCAACAACCAATCTGTGTACAGCAATAATAAATGGCCAGGTAGTCTGTTTGTGACACCATTGGTTTTTTTGCTTAGTAAAAGTTGCCCAGAACATTTTGAGAGCTGACTGCTCAGCTCAAATATTCCATAGAATCTGCATCCATCTGTGGGGCTGACAGGGCCTTGATTTAATATCTCACCTCCTACAATGTGGCACTGCCTCCACCGCCTACACCTTGTACTCAAATACCAGGAGAAGGGCCATGATTGACATACAGACTCAGAGGCCACACAGCCAAGGCTGACACTAGATAAAAGTGAAACTGATATTCAAAAAACCCAACAAAAGCAGAAACCTGTGCACTTAACAGGCAAGTGAGGAGATATTGTGACGTGGTGGGTGGTGCCTCTTACTTGGAATCAAGCTCCGCAGTTGAGTTCCTTTCCAGGACTCAATGGCCGGGATGCTGTCAAACACGGCATATCAACTTGTAAGTATGTCCAATACACGCCAATGGCAGATGATAAGATGGGCAGAAAGCCACATGATGGAAAGAAAGTTGAAGCCTCTACCATCACTATTCATAGCTTCAGACTGACAACATTTCATATCTCATGGGGCACTGGATGGCTGAGGTGAATTCTGCCAAAGTCACAGAATTCAATCCCTGTTCCTGCCTCCTCACCCTCTTCACAGTGGAGGTCGTGGCCTTTCACGGACAAGTGCCCCGAGTTCTACAGAACCACAGAGACCCCATTTACACACCTCCAATGCCCATGTTGTTCTCAGTTGGGCTAGAAGGCAGCCTGCCAAGGTTTTGCTGAGTGTGCCTGGATGCAAGATAACGCGTTAAGGCTCTGGTCCTGCTGGAAAGTCACTTTTGGATGACAGGCACTGCCTCCCACAGTCAAATGGTACATGTGAGGAGCAGCAACTGGGCTGCTAACGTTGGAGCTGCACCCAGCTGAAGTGCTGGCACGAAATCTGTAAGGTCAGCATGTGTTTCCTTACCCTGATGTAGGTGTCCTGATGAACCTTGGCCAGGTACAGCATATTGTCCAGTGCTAACATTCCAGGAGGAGTCTGGGTAAAATCCAGGGCTGGATTAACATGATTCTGTGGGGACAAGGAATAGAGGATGAAGCAGCATTATTTACAATCTCCAACTGGTGCTGAAAATACAAAAGCAGTACACTGAGATGGGGCAACAATTTCAGGTTGTAATAGAACTAGAATAGATGTCAGGAGCAATATTCCCATTCATTTATTTCAAGCACATAGGCAATTTCTTTAAGCAGGTGATCTCTTTCAATCTCTTGTATAAATGGCCCAACTTGATTGCGACCTACACAGGGACTTCTGAGTTGCTGATGGCTACAGTGCTTTAAATGAACTTTAGTGAGGAGGTGGTTTTTTTTATTCCCCAGGAGAACAGCGGGCCAGTCAAATGGGATTCCTTCAAGCGAATGCTGGATCTGTTTCTGGCTGGGGTGGAGATGACCTTTACAAGCAATGGGTGCTACGTAGCATAATTCAGGGCCACAGCGATCTCCTGGAATATTTTGATTCCCACACCTTTTTAGGCAAGGAAATTTTCTTTTTCCTCAGTTAACCACATTTCTAATCACAGTTTGTGGGACAGGTTGGATGGACAAGTGAGCCCATCACAATACGTGCATTTAGCAACAGACAGATGTTCAAATTAAATTAAAATGCACGTGCAAAAGTTATAGTACTTTGGGAAAGAGTGATTGAAAGCAAGCAGTCTATCTGCACTGTGCATATTGGAGATCATGTGAGGAAGTAATCCTAATCCAGGATTCTTAGGACAGTTCGCTAACTTTCTTAATCCCAAAGGATTAATTTCCTTAATTGATTTGCTGTTGATGTAGCTTTGAGGTACACTGACCAGAAAAGATGGGCACACGAAAGAAAACCTCAGGGCTACAGGGATAGAGCAGGCTAGCTGGACTGCTCTACAGAAAACTAGCAAACACTAGATGGAACTGTTTGCTTTCAGTCACTCTTTCCCAAAGTACTATAACTTTTGCGCATAGATGTTCAATTTAATTTGCTAAATGGGCCACTTCTATGACGTGCAGTATTGAACTGGGTCAGCTGGGATGTCACAACCATAGCTCCACCACTTGCAATGGTGGGGAGAAGAGTTGTTACTCATGATAAGCAGTCATTACCCCTGCAATCTTAATCTTAATGGTGGAAAGAGCTCGTATGGTCAAGTTGTCTCGATTACACCGTTCCCATGATAACGAGCACTGACAGGCAGTTCTGTTTAGGATCTAAACCAATAAACCCTAAACCAACCACGGGACTGAAACTTCAGAAGAGAAAAATCGGAGGACGAGAAATGTAGGAATCTGTTCCAGGCAATGCAGCTTGGTAGCAGAAATGGTTTTATCCCTGCCTGAGTGAGCTGTGCAATTTCGATTGCGCAGAATCAGCAGATAAAAATGTAAAATTTTAGCAGTAGGAATTACACAGAGAGCTCGCAAACAAGAGGAGTGAGTGGGGTGAGAATCAGCAGGAAGGAGGATATTTAGCAGAATCATCATGCTTCCACCATCACGAGAAGAAGCTAATAGCTGGCATCCTGGATTTGGAATGCAAATTTGGCAAGCCTATTCTGACAGACCTTCCGCAAATCTAATGCCTGCCATTTTTAAATGGTAGTTGTCTCAGGTGTGATTGAGCGTGTAGGGCTCTGTGCACACACGCCTGGTGTCTACATGGAACTGGAACATAATGTCATTTTTGTGTTTCAGTGGTCAGCGAATTTGAGATTGTGTAATGATCTACACTCCTAGTTTTAAATTTGAAGAGAATTGCTGATTGCTCCTGTAAAGAATAAACAGCTGTGGATCAGAAAGTAGAAATACTCGACATACCACAAACCCCAACATTTTATAATCCCTCGTGTACATGGCTTTCCGCTTCTCTAGATTGCTGCTGCTGTTTGGGTCAGATTCAGCATCAAAGGCAACTCTTCGCAGTTCAAATATGATATCCCTTTGAGCCTATGACAAACAGTTAAGAAAGATTAAGTTTGAAAATCATGAGAAGAACAATTCCCCAACCATTAACACTCAGAATCATAGAGTCAGAGGTGTACAGCATGGAAACAGGCTCTTTGGCCCATGTCATCCTTTGTTTAAAATCCCTAGCTAATCTCAATTGCCTGCATTTGGCCCATATCCCTCTATACCCATTGTACTCATGTAACTATCTAAATGCTTTTGAAAAGCTACAATTGTACCCCGTTCCACTATCACCTCTAGCAGCTTGTTCCAGACACTAACCACTCTCTGAAAAAAAATGCTCCTCTGGGCACTTTTGGATCTCTCCCCTCTCACTTTAAATCTATGCCCTCTAGTTTTAGACTCTCCTACCCTTGGGAAAAGATACTGACTTTCTACCTTGTTGATGCCCCTCATTATTTTACAGACCTCTATAAGGTCACTCCTCAGCCTCCTCCGCTTCAAAAGAAAGAAGTCCCAGTCTATTCAGCCTCTCCTTATCACTCAATCCATCAAGTCCTGGTAGCATCCTACTAAATCTTTGCTGCACTCCTTCTAGATTAATAATATCCTTTCTATAATAGGGTGACCAGAATTGCACACAGTATTCCAAGTGTGGCCTGAACAATGTCTTGTACAACTTCAACAAGACGTCCCAACTCCTGTATTCAATATTCTGACTGATGAAATGCCTTCTTCACCACTCTGTACACCTGTGACTCCACTTTCAAGGAACTATGAACATGTATCCCCTAGATCTCTGTTTTGTAACTCTCTCCAAAGCCTTACCATTAATGAAGTAAGTCTGCCCTGATTCAATGTATCATGTCACATTTGTTTAAATTAAACTCCATCTGCTATTCGTCAGTCCGCTGGCCCAATTGATTAAGATCTTGTTACAATCCCAGATAGCTTTCTTCTCTGTCCACCATGCCACCAATCATGCTGTCATCTGCAAACTTAGTAACCATGCACCCTATATTCTCATCCAAATCATTAATGTAAATGACAAAGTGGGCCCAGCACTGATCCCTGAGACACACCGCTGGTCACAGGCCAGTTTGAAAAACAACTCTCTACAACCACCTTCTGCCTTCTGTCAAGAATAATATTTTGTATCCATTTTGATACCTTATCCTGGATCTCACGAGATTTAACTTTATGCAACAAACTGTCATGCAATACCTTGTCAAAGGCCTTGCTAAAATCCATGAAAATAACATCGACTGCACTGCCCTCATTTACCTTCTTGATTACCTCTTCAAAAAAACACAAACAAACTTGAGACATGATTTTCCAGTCACAAAGCCATGCTGACTGTCTGGCCTGTAGTTCCCAGGCTTTTCTCTGCAGCTCTTTTTAAACAAAGGCACATTTGCCACCCTTCAATCTTCAGGCACCTCACCTGTGACAATCAATGATTCAAATATCTCGGCTAGGGGACTTGCAATTTACTCCCTAGCCTCTCACAACGTCCTGGGATATACTGAATCAGATCCTGAGGATTCACCTACCTTGATACGCTTTAAGACTTCCAACATCTCCTTCTCTGTAATAGGTACACTCCTTAAGACATGGCTATTTATTTCCCCAAGTTCCCTGTCATCCATGCTTTTCTCAACAATAAATATCCTTCAGCACAAAGGACCAGCATCAGATCGGCTCAGGGTAATGACTGCACTATAGTGGAGAGTTTTAATTATGAGAAAAGGTGAGATCATGTATATGCGTACACACAAGCACATACGCACGCATGCACACACCTGGAGAGTGCCAAAGATGATATCTTACAGCAAAGTCAACAGATCTTTATGTAAACATGAATGGTTCCGTCTGCTGGTTCCCCCCTCCCCCCCAGTCAACATATTTATATTAAGAAACCAAGGTGCAAAGGCAAGGCTTTTTCCAACGAGATATCACTGAACTCTTCAGGGTAAACGAGAAGCTAAAAGGGCTTAAAAGCCTGGAGAATGTCAGAGAGAAAGACAGAGGGAATGATGGTTGTCACAGTCTTTTGTTTGAAGTCTTGGTCAAGGAGTGAGCTGATGGTAGGAGACAGTGCAATCTGACATAATCTGTCCTCCTCATCATGTTGTGGTGTGCTGTAGCTCTCTGTTTATCTCATTGTATCACAGGACTAACAGTGTGCAACCAGAAAAGACCATTTGACTCGTCAAACCTCTTTGGTCTGCCTGGCTAATTATAGGTAGCACGGTAGCGCACTGTTGCTTCACAGGTCCAGGGACCTGGGTTCGATTCCTGGCTTGGGTCACTGCCTGCGTGGAGTTTGCACATTCTCCTTGCGCCTCTGTGGGTTTCCTCTGGTTTTCTCCCATAGTCCAAAGATGTGTGGGTTAGCTTGATTGGCCATGTCCTTTAGTATCCTAAGATGTGTAGGCTAGAGGGATTAGTGGGTAAAGTGGGTAAAGTGTGTAAGGATATGGGGATAAGGCCTGGATGGGATTGTGGTCGATGCAGACCCAATGGGCCAGATGGCCTTTTTCAGTACTGTAGGGTTTCTAAGATTCTGTGAACACTAACGTCAGTCAAGCCTCACTCCAGGATTTGAGTACACAATCTCAGTTGGTAGTCCAGAGTAATACTATGGGAATGCTGCTCTGTTGGAAGCATCATTAAACTGAAACAGGAAAATGAGAGGGAGTGAGACTGTAATAGTACCATAATGAAATCCATCACTGACCTGATCCTGAGGATCCATCTTGGTCATCATTCGCTCTTCTAGAAGGTTAAAAGTCAGAACCTGAAGGACGTACAGCTGATGGGCCATTTCAGTTTTGATTGGACGGTTTCCGCGAATAATATGCTACAGAATAGAGATGAAGATGTTCAACATAAATCCATTGGGAAAAGAATGTACATGTGCTCAGAAAGAAGCCTGAACTGTTATAGGATTAGGCAGAGCTGCTGCACCTTAGGCAAAGACAGATCTATTCCTGAAATAAACCAGAGTAAATCTACTTATTACTCCAGGACATGCGTTTTCTAACAATATGTATTCTCAGGATGGCAAGGCGGGCATTTATTGCCCTTGGCTGGTTCCTAAGGTTTGAGTGACTTGCTGTGCCACTTCACTCAGCAGTTAACCAGACTAATGTGGGACTGGAGCCACACAGGCCCAGACTAGGTATACAAGGCAGACTTCTTTCGCTGAAGGGCATATGCAAACCAGTGAACCAGCTTCACAGTCACTTTACAGATGCCAGCTTTTTAATTCAAAAGTTGAATTCAATTTTTCAAACTGAATTTGAACTCCCATTTTCTGAATTAGCAGCCAGCTCTTTAACCATGGAAGTCATGTCCTCTTCCAAAAAGGAGGAAGTGCTCAATGCTTCACACTAGATGAAGCTACCCGTTTTCCTTCATACTCATGCTTAAGGGACTGTTGGTTTCCCAGAAGTGAACGTTTTTCTATTGACAGAGAATATAAAACATTACTGAATATGATTGAATGCAAAACGTTTGAACTTCTGGCCTTTTCCTGTACTTACATTTAATATTATGGACCGCAGTTGCTTCTGTGCCAGGATATTGGACATCTCCTGTGGGGGACACAGCAAGATTTAGGCACAGTCTTGGCTCAGGTACCAAACCTCAACATCACTTGCATAATAACGGAAAATGCTGGACATATTCAGCATCTCTGGAGAGAGAAGCAAAGTTAATATATTTCAGGTCAAAGAACCTTTCATCAGAAATTAAAAATCGATACCACTATTTCTCTCCACAGATGCTGCTGAATCGAGTGTTTCCAACGTCTTCTGTTTGTATTTCAGACTTCCAGCACCTGCAGTCATTTAACTTTTGTAGTTACATCACTAGCCATGTCTCAGTCTGGACAGGCGCACCACCTGCAGGAAATTTCTTGCATTGCAAGCAAGATTCTAACCTCACATTCCCTTTGTAACTTGGTGACAACTTTTACCTGGAGCTGAGGGCATAAGAGCAGGAGGAGGACAATTAGTCCTTCGAGCCTGCCCCACAATTCAACTGGATGGCTGACTGACACCTTAACTCCATGGCCTATCACTCAGTTCCTCTCTCTGTGACTGGATCCTAAACTTCCTCACCCACAGACTGTAGTCAGTAAGAATAGGCAACAATTCCTTATCCACGATTATCCTCAACACCAGTGCCCCGCAAGACTGTGTCCTCAGCCCTTTGAAATATTCCTTATACACCTATGACTGTGTGGCCAAATTCCTCTCCAACTCAGTTTTCAAGTTTGCTGACGGCACTATAGTGGGTGACAAGACAGAGTACAAAAAAATAGAGAATCTGGTGAAATGGTGCGATAACAATAATCACATCCTCACTGTCAGTAAAACTAGAGAGATAGCCATCAACTGCAGGAAGTGTAGTGGAGGACATGCCCATCTATGTCATTGGGGATGGAATGAAAATGATCAAAAGTTTCAAGTTTCTAGGTGTCCAGATCAGCAATATGTCCTGGTCCCTCCATGCCAACACCATAGTTAAGAAAGTCCACCAATGCTTCTACTTTCTGAGGAGGCTAAGAAAATTTGAATGTTGCTACATTCAACATTGTAGCATTTACAATGTACCAACTATTACAAATGCACTAAAGAAAGCATCCTTTCTGGATGGCTTCTGCTCTGTCCAATATTACAAAACCACAAAGGGTCTTGAACAAAGCCAGTCCATCATGCAACCCAGCCTCCCATCCACTGATTACACTTCCCACTGCCTCAGAAAAGCAGCCAGCATAAGCAAGAACTCTACGCATCCTGAACATTCTTTCTTTCATATTCTTCCATCAGAAAAAAGATACATGTCTGAGGTCATGTACCAACCAAATTAAGAACAGCTTCTCCCCTGCTGCCATTATACTTTTGAATGGACCTACCTCACATTAATTTGATCTTTCCGTACACCCAAGCTAAGGCTGCAACACCATATTCTGTACCCTTTCCTTTCCTTCTCTATGTACAGTATGGTTTATCTGTTTAAATACATGTGACAATAATATATCAAATCAAAAACCCTGTCTTGGTTGCATTAGCTCTTTATATTCTTGCTTTACTAAAATTTGTCAAGCTTAGTTCAGAAATTTTCAGTTTGCTCAGACTCAGTAGCATGCTCTCTCATTCATTCTTTCTCTCTCTTCTATCCCTTCACATCCTTCATTAAGACTAGGATGCTACTGGGACTTGATGGTTTGAGTTATAAGGAGAAACTAGGCGGTCTGGGACATTTTTTCCCTGGAAGCATAGGGGTGATCTTAGAGGTCTATAAGATAATGAGGGGCATAGATCAGTTAGGTAAGAACAAAGAAGATAATTACAGCACAGGAACAGGCTGTTTGGCCCACCAAGCCTGCAACAATCATGCTGCCCGACTGACTAAAACCCTCTACTCTTCCGGGGACCACATCTCTCTATTCTTACCCTATTCATGTTTGCTCACTGCATATATATTTTGCACTTCTCTAAAATCATTTTGCTTATTTGAAATTCGCATCTAGTGAATAATTCTTCCATCTGATGTAAAATTCTGAGGTGATACAAGTATAACAGATCCTCCCTACACCTTATCTTCCACTGTGTACCTCAGGTCTATGGTATCTCTCACCATCTCAATTCAGCAAATCGCCTTTTTGTCCACAGCATGTGCAAAGTCTCTTGCTTGTTAACATAGTGGTTAGGCAATGTATCGCTTAGACGGGTAGAAGATTGGATCATGTTGATTCGCAAGTATAGATTTAGCTGCTGTTTGGTTTCTTCCCCTGCTCTATGTGGATCTGATTGATTTTAATAGCAACTCACATTGGAGTCGATCCAACTCGACACATCTGTCAATGGCCTCCATTTAATGTCTGCTGATTTTAGTGTGGGTCTTTCCAAGTAATAGTCGGAGATCTTAGCAGTTTGTAGCCTGACATCATGACTACGTTTGTAGCTAGACATTATTCTTATAGGAGTTCTCTTTCTCCATCTCACTGACGCAGAGCTATGAACCCAGCTGACATGTGGGTTCACATAGAAGTGTCTGCTAGACGGTAGTGTAACAAGTTGTCTATGTTCCTTATTGCAGACGATTGAAGGGGTGGATGCCACTCTGCCCCTGAAAGTTTGGCTAATGTGGCTTGATTTAATCCATGAGGCAGCTTGGTGTCAATCAATATGGTTAAACGATCATCACAATGCCATCAACGAGCCAGGTTTCCTCGCCCATATCGGAAACTGCCAGAATAAAAATATGGGATCAGAGCGAAGCTAGTGTTGATAATAAGGAGCACACAAAGCAAAGCCTAAATGCAGTGTTCACATTCTTTGGTTCATAGATGCCAAGGCAATGCTGGAGGTAAATGTGGGCAGCTCCAAACGAAGGCTGGGTCTTGAGTCCATGATCAGGTGATGGTGCTGTTGAAGCGTTCTCTGTGCAAACAAAGGTGACCGGAGTTAAAGGGCACATCTATGACAGAATGACAGATCACTGCATCTAAACAATGATCTCATGCTGAGAACTCAGGAGAGGATGAGGCTGGAACATTATTGTCACATGAGGGATGGCCTGTGGAGCGATTTCACAGTTTGGATTCAGCTCAGTCCTCAAACATTCATGCAAGAAAAAACTGATAGGTGGTTGCCCTCCTTGAGTGCCTTGCAACGCTCCAGGCATACTGCCAGGTGTGCACCGAGGTTTGAAGCCACAGGAAATGAAATATTGGTACGATGTTTTAAAATACTCCCATATCAAATTTATTCACAGAATGGCCACAAGCTCCAGAGGCATTTTAACCAGACAACACACAAATTAGGAGCAGACCACGAAGGCCCTTGAACCTGCTCTGCATTTCAATAAGATCATTGCTGACCTGACTGCAACTGCACCTTCACATTTCCACCTATTCCTGCAGCCCAGTATCAAGCCACCAACCCCCAGGATTGAAACGCAAGAGGGACTGATCGTGCCCTGTACACCACATTACGCATGACTGACACAGGAGAGACAGACCTGAATCAGGAAGATATGTAAGCAAGGCACAACCTTGCAGAGTGGTGTGCAGAGTTTCAGGATTGTCTCAGACTTATGACTGTGGAAGGGATGTGCTGGTTTAAAAAACGAGGGATATACGTCCCCTTCCTCTCCCAAAACTTCCTCAGCAGAACCTTATTCCTCAATGTGTGAAATACAGCAACTAAGTTCCTTGAGGCACTGTAAGACTTTTGTTTGGAAATCCTGATCATTGTTGCAGGTAGCAGTATCCATCTCCCTGATTGCACTGCCTATCACTGCCATGTTCCCGTCCACTTTCCACACTCTCCTGCCTGCATCATGGTGCAGTTTTTTTTTTCCCCATTTATCTTGTAGGCTTTCATCCACACAGCAGCACTTATTGGATAAGGGGAAGGACCAAAGTTCCTCCAGCCTCTGAGGTCCCCTTATTGCCTGATATAGAGTTAGCACTATCACCTAGGACTTGCATTTTAAACTTTGTTGTATACTTGGTACTTGATCTTTTTTATATTGTAACAATAATGTCTTTAAAAAACCTGTTTTTCATATTCTTTTCACAGGATCAGTTTTTAGCAGCTTTTTTTGGTATCATCAGTGCTAGTCTGTCTGTAACCAGTATCCTGCATTGCTACTACAGCAACATAATTGCTAGAATGTTTGTTTCAATCTGGATTTGTGGGCAGCATAGTGGCACGGTAGTTAGCATTGCTGCCTGGCAGCACCAGGGACCCGGGTTCAATTCCCAGCTCCAGTCTGTGCAGAGTTTGCACGTTCTGTGTTTGTGAACATTTCCTCCGGGCACTTTGGTTTCCTCCCACAGTCCAAACCATGTGCTGGTTAGGTGCACTGGTCATGATAAATTCTCTCTCCTGTACCGGAATAAGCGTTGGAATGTTGCATCTAGGAGATTTTCACGTAACTTGACTGCAGTGTTAACGTAAGCCTACTTCCGACACTAATAAATAAACTTGAACTACAGTTGTTTGAGATTTCTCCTGGGGTTTTGCAGAGTAGAGCTTGGTTAGGTTGATTGACAGGTACACTCACATGGCTTGGTGGAGCAAGACTTACATAGGAAATTCAATCTTAGTTGCTGTTTAGATATTGCTTCTGAGTTGCAAGAGAGCAAAGCCTCTTTCCTCCTTTCTGAAGTATGGAGACTGGGATCCAGAGACTAAGATTACTTCTATGACGTTCTGTTGTTTTAAGAAAATATCATTTCCTGAAATCTGCTGGAAATCTGGTATCACGTGAGCATACTTGTTTTTTGTGCTAACTAATTCTGAAGAAGGATGCATGTCTATGGGGATATTGATTCAAATTGGAACATTAATACTTAAGGAATTTTACTTGCTCATGTTTATGTATTTTGATTGGTAAAAGTTATGCTAATTATTTTTGTTATATTCTAATGGTGTTCTTGTTCTTAATTAAAAAGTTTGTTTTGATAAAAGCCTCTTAGAGGATCAAATGCATCATACCTGGAGTCTAACACCTTATGTTCACCCCAATGTGACTAGCGAACAGGAAACTAAACCAGGCATCATTGCCTGGTTGGCATGATGCAATGTGAGGTTATCCGTAGGATTCATTGTCAGGGTCTCAGCTCTTAAATGACTTAGATTTGGGATGGCATGGTAGCACAGTTATTCCACCATTGGCTGCCCTGCCTTCAGCTGCTTTGCCCCAAGTTCTAAAATACCACTGCCCCTTTACGTTTCCCACCTACCCCATTTCCCTCCTATACATTCCTTAAAACCCACTCTTATGACCATCTAACCCAATATTCTTTAGTGGCTTGGTGTCATGTTCAGTTTTATAATGCTCCTGTTATGTCTTGGGACATTTTAAAGTTAAAGACGCTACACAAATTGAAATTGTCATCATAATTTGCATATACCAATAAGTGACCTCCAGCTTGGGGACCTCTCTCCTGCATTTCCCATTTTACTATTTTGTCTTGAATGAGGCCGGATCTATGGCTTAGCTATTCCTCGTCGGGGTAAAAGTCAAGAATGCGAAGCAGAGCATCATGTTTCAGTCACTGGCATTTTCATGCTTGGTCACTCCCACTAGCAACAAATGAGCTGTCAAAGACAAGTGAAAAATATAAAAGTAATTTAGGCAGGCAGCAGGGGTTAGGCCTTGCTGACATGCCAATTGACCAACAGCAAAGTGCGGTGAGAATTACACCTCCGTTTGTATTGTGCCGCTACACTGATTACAGAATATCCGAGGCAGCCACTTAGTGCCTGCGGCAGTTCTTTGAAAGTGCACAGTTGCAGCTGTACAAGAAAACAGGTCACCACTGACTTAAGGGCAGTTTAGTATGTTCAATAAATGCTGGTCTGAACTGCAACGCCACATCCCGTAAGAGAATTAGCAATGCAACTTTTTCCCTTTTAACTATGCAATTCAAATTTGAAAATTAGTACCAAATCTGCTTGCAGGCCCTTTCCAGATAACAGTAATGCACTGTATATTAAAATGCTTATCACCCTGATGACACTGTGTGAACCGTTTCTTGACGGCATTGGATTGGGGTAAACACAGTAAGAAGTCTCACAACACCAGGTTAGAGTCCACCAGGTTTATCTGGTAGCAAAAGCCACTAGCTTTCGGAGTGCTGCTCCTTCGTTAGGTAAGTAGAAGCTCTGTTCACAAACAGGGTCATTGTTGCAGGCAGCAATATCCATAGCTCTGACCTAAAAAGGTACAGACAATGTGAGCGGAGAGCATGTTAAGCACAGGTTAAAGAGATGTGTATTGTCACTAGACAGGATGAAATTTTGCAAGCCCAGGAAAATTGTGGGAATTACAGCTAGTGTGACATGAACCAAAATCCCGGTTGAGGCCATCCTCATTGTTAGCTATCAGTTTCTGCTCATTGACTTGGGTACTTGGCCTCTGATCTTTGGATAATCATTATCCAAGGCGGCTTTTATGACACTCAACAACATACCATTGCTGAGCAGAAACTGATAGCCAAGTTCCGCACACATTAGGATGGCCTTACCAGGATCTTGGGTTCATGTCACAGTATGCATAACCCTCAGAAACTTGCCAGGGCTTGCAAAATCTCTAACTGTCTGGCTGAAGATAATACACATCTCTAACTGCGCTTAACCCTCTCTCCACTCACATTGTCTATACCTTTAAGACTTGATTACCTGTAATGACTCACATGCCAACCATTACCTTGTAAATTGAATTTGTCTCTTTATACGTCCTGTTTGTGAACAGAATTCCCACGTACCTGACGAAGGAGCAGCGCTCTGAAAGCTAGTGGCTTTTGCTACCAAATAAACCTGTTGGACTTTAATCTGCAAGATTTCTAAACAGTTTCTTCACAACTGTTTTATCAAAACTCAACAATTTTGAAAAGTTTCATGAATTCTACCTTTAACCTTTCGTGTTCAAAGGAAAACTATGCCATCTTTTCATTTGTGTCCTTTTGCTTCTTTCATTCCCTTTTATAGTTTCCCTATGGCACTTTGAGAACACTGATCAATGGATTTTGCCACATGTCCAGAACAGAGCATGGCCACTAGGTTAGTGTGCAATCAGGTTCAAATCATCCAGTCTTACAGCACATACTAACATATCAAGTCACATTTGTTCATCACCCCAATGCTCATGGGCCAGTCCTGCTATACATTTAGAATTCTCAATTTTTAAATCCCTGCATGGCTCTCCCCTATCCAGCTCTGTAACCTCTTCCAATCTGGCATCTTGTGTCTCCCTGATTTTTATTGCTCCACCATTGACAGCTGTGCCTTCAGCTACCCAGATCCTAAGTTCTGGAATTTCTTCTCTGAAACCACTCATTCCTTATTTAAGATACTCCTTTAAACTTATTACTTTAACCAAGCTGTTGATCAACTGTTTTTTTTTAATGTGGCAGGCTCCTAAAGTGTAAACACAGTATGACTTGGAAATGAAAGATTCTAGTAAAATATGCCCAAATTGATCTTGTAATATTTTAAACTGGAACTCCAGTGTTACAGATGCCAGTATTATTGATTTTTTTACTGAGTTTTGAACTGGTTTTTCCTTCTATAGGACATTTTATTACATCAAAGGCTTTATAATATGTACAGATTGTTGTCATTTCCACCTATTCTTTTGTAATGGCAAAGTGGCGCAATGGTTAGCACTGCTGCCACAGTGCCAGGGCTTCAGGTTTGATTCCTGGCTTGGGTCATTGTCTGCAAGTCTGCATGTTCTCCCTATATCTGCATGGGTTTCATCCAGATGCTCCAGTTTCCTCCTGTAGTCTGAAAGACATGCAAGTTAGGTGCATTGGTCATGTTAAATTCTCCCTCAGCGTACCTAAACAGGTACTGAAGTGTGGCTACTAGGGAATTTTCACAGTAGTTTCACTGCAGTGTTAATGTAATCCTATTGTAACTAATAAACAAACTTTTTTTTTTCTTTTAATGATACCAGCAATGTTTTGTTAACATTTTACGGGGTGGAGCATCAGCAATCATGGTGAACACCCTGGGTTCTAGGGATGAAAACCTTGAAAGGGAAAGGAAATGGAGACAGACTGCTTGGGAAATAGGATTAAATGAGAGCGCTGTGTGGTGGCAGAAGTTAAAGTTTAAAAAGCTACCTAAAATCCCTGAGAGTCAGAAACTCCATTGTAACCCCAAAAGCAGAACAAGATAACGCCGTAGAAATCACATTATTAGTAACTAGATGACAACAAACACATTAGCTCCAAGACCAGTTGGGGTTTAACAAAGGATGTGGGAGGAGAAGACCACATATAGCAGCAACTATCCACAATATTACAAAGACATTTTCGACGTGCAGATGATGCTTGAGGAAAATAGATATTCTGTTACTGCCCACTGGAACAGAAGGCTTGAAAATGACATGCGTTAATCATTACTTACTGTCAAAGGCAGATCGAGACCAGATTCCTCCCCTTCTGAGGAGGAGGTAAGGACAGACTGTCGGTTACAGTAGAGACCAAAGCAATAGCGTCACACCAACCGGCCGTATCCACAGAGCATGAGTTAAAGTAGCAACAAGAAGAGATAAGCGGTTAGTATGAGACAGGAAAGAGCACGATAGTGGTGAGGGGGTGTGCGGGGGTGGAAGGGTCATGTGCATCGTGAGGGCAGTCCAAATTCAGAGCCTCATGGGACACAGCTCGCCAAAAATGGGGAATTGTTGCTCTTAGTTAAAGGGAGATGTGCAGAGGAAGCTTCTCACACAGAATGGTGGGTGCCTGGAGCATGCTGCTAGAGGTAGTGGTGGAAGTAGGTCAATTAGCAACATTTAAAAGGCATCTAGATGGGTACATGAATACAGAGGGAATAAAGAAATACTGACTGAATAAGAGAAGTTTTTTTTTTAAAAGTTTGGTTAGAGCATCATGATCAGTATAAACTTAGAGAGCCAATCTGTTTCTATGCTGTACATTTCTTTGTTCTAGTCTGTGGGGGATTGGAAAGGGAGTAAAATTTCACATTCTCCCACATATTTTCAATGACTGACATTTATGAAGAATATTAAATCCATGAAGCAGGTGGAGAAAAGACTCATCAAGATGATACCAAGGATAAAGCTTTACCTACAAGGGAAAAAAGGTTCTCTTGATTGGAGTAGAGAAGGTCAAGAGGGAACCTTGTTGAGGTGTTCAAAATAATGAAGAATTTGGATAAGGTGAATTGGTGGGAAAAAAAATAGTAACAAGAGGGAATTTTATGATAAGAGAAAATAGAATATATATACTCAAGTCTCAAATCTTTCCAATAACACTCCAGTGATGGAAGCAGGGTCCAATGTGGATACTAAAGCAGAAGTGGATAATTAGTTTAAAAATTAGTATGTGCAAAGTCTGAAGGAATGGGTTAACCTCATTCAAAAGACACTTCTGCAAAACTATTAGGCAGACAGTTCCGGGATTGGTGACCCATCAGGTTGGTGTATAATTGAGGTGCACCATGGTTGCTTCGTTCTTGGGTGGCAGAATCAGGAATGGAGTTGTTGGTTAATATAGAGGACTCAATATAATACAAAACTAAAAAACATATATTTACTGAGTCACAAAAACCCAGACCAGACTTTGCTGATCTCAACCAGGGCAGTGATACATGGGCTACTGTTGGCCTCAGCTGCTTTGCTCTAATAAAAGGGAAGTGAAAAGCAATGAGGATTCTGCTCAATATCCAATGAGCCTTGCTGATAAGGCATGGATGTGAATGTCCAGCAGGAAGACAGAATAAGACTGACCTGCAATTTCACCTAGTGGAACAGTCCACTGATGTTCACTTTCCTTGTTCACAGGCAAAGCATTGCTACCAAGGTAAGGATGGGGAGACTAGTGTGCAAGTGAAAACTGTAACGCAGCAAACGGGAATTTCAAACCTCCTTGTAAGCTACTGAGACCTCGACGTAGAGGGGAATGAATTCTCAAGAGAGCAGAACTGGAGTAGAGTGCCTTCAACTACCTGTGTATAAATAGTCTGAAATTTTCTCCTTAAACCTCTTGCTCTCTCCTCCTTTGTAAATGCTCCTTTTAATATCTTTGAGCAAACTTTGGTCACCTTTCCTAATGGTTCTGTGTGTTGTGCGGTGCTAATTTGTCTTAATATGCTCTTTTTGGAATATTTCACCGTATTATGGGTGAGTGAGATAAATGCAAGTTATTCCTGTTGTAGAGAGGAAAGTCGACAAAAAGTAGAGAGCAGCCATGAATGGAGGGTGGTTATAGTCAATAATAAAGCAGCACAGTGGGCCCTGTTAGTAAGAATACTGCACATCAAACAAAGCAACTCTAATGGAGGATGTTTTAAGCTGACGCCAGTACAGGATTAAGCAAGCTGCCAGAGGGATCAGAGGAGATTATAGTGTGGAAAGTGAGATATCATGACAGACAGAGACACAGAGAGAGACACAGACAGACAGACAGACAGACAGACTAACCTGCCTACGGTCCTCTGGTGCTTTCAGGAACAAAGCATTGATCAACGCGATAGCATACGTCTGGATTTCCTGGTTTGATCTGTGAAGACAATGGCATTTCCAGAATTACTGGTCATCTCAGAATGTCCTGCCATGACTTCATGTGGTGTTGCTCACTTTCTATCCCTCTACTGGAGGCACCAAACGCTGGCAAAGCAGTCAGATATCCAGCAACATTACTCAGGCAACACATTCATAAACCGTGTGCCATTTATTTGGCACCTTTCACAAATATAGAATATCTCAAAGCCATTCCCAGTCAATGGAGTATATCTTCTGGGCAGTGTTGCAAGGTAGGTAATGGAGTTGCTAAATTGTGGAAACAGCAACGTGATCATCATCAGATGGTCTGTTTTAGACGTTGGTTCAATGCAATGCTAGCCAAATCACCAGAAGAAAATCCCCTGCTTCTCTTTAAAATAATCAAGTCTTTTAAATGTAAATATAGGGCAGGTGGGACACTAATTTAATGTTTCATCTAAAAGGGTGACAATACAGCATGCCCAGAAACTGAAGTGAGGGTCAACCTGGACTAAGTGGGGGTTCATAGAATCATAGAACCCTACAGTGCAGAAAGAGGCCCTTCGGCCCACTGAGTCTGCACCGAACACAATACCACCCAGACCCTACCCCCATATATTATACCCACTAATCCCTCTAACCTACCCATCCCTGAACACTAAGGGCCAATTTCTTAGCATGGCTAATCAACCTAACCCGCACATCTTTGGACTGGGAGAGGAAACTGGAGTACCTGGAGGAAACCCATGCAGATACAAGGAGAATGTGCAAACTCCACACAGACAGTGACCCAAGCTGGGAATTGAACCCAGAACTGTGGAGCTGCAAAGCTGCAGTGCTAACCACTGTGCTACCGTGCCATCCATGGGTTGAATACACAATTTTCTGATTCAGAGGCATGAGCGCTATCAATTGAGTCAATGTCTAAACTCCTTGACCAGGAATCAAATACTGATAACAACAGCGAGGGGGCTGAATTCTAACCTTTGCACAAACTATTTCCTTGAGTGGATGTAGCTGTTACTAGGGGGCATAACTATAAGGTTCGTGGTGGGAGACATGAGGGAGGTCCGAGGTAGATTCTTTACTCAGAGTGGTTGAGGTGTGGAATGCACTACTTGCTGTGATAGTGGAGTCAGACACTTAAGGAACTTTCAAGCAGTTATTGGAAAGGCACAAGGAGCACACCAGAATGATAGGGAGTGGGATAGCTTGATCTTGGATTTCGACATAGCTCAGCACAACATCGAGGGCCGAAGGACCTGTACCGTTCTATGTTCTATGTTTTATCAGGGACCTCCACTAGGGCAAAAATAAAATGGATAGATCATTATAACAGCATGTTATAATTATCATTATAATTATCATGGGACCCATTAGATGGCTGCTCACATTTTCAAATATTCTAATGAAAGGTCATCGATGCTGTCAGACCTGCTGAACATTTAAAGCATTTCCAGTTTGTATTTCAGACATCCAACATCTGCAGTATTTTGCCTTTATTTGCCAGCTTTCAAATCATTTTGAAATGCCCCATGCCCGTCTGCTACCTAGGAATAATCTCCTCCTCCAGTCCTAAAATCCTCCAAGATACCTGTGTTCTCAACCTGGATGCCTTACATATCCCCAATTTCCTTTGCTCCACTACCGCTGGCTGTATTTTCAGCTGTCTGGGCCCTACGCATTCCACCTCTTTTAACATGTTTTATTAACCCTGTTTCATCCCTCCTCTAGTACTATTCATGTTATTTGATGAGATTTTCCATGATCATCCTCCCATGAAGCACCTTATATACCTTTGTTGTATTAAAGATGGTACATAAACATGTTGGTACAAAATGAGGAGAAAGATTTAAAAGCGCCATACGCTGAAATGACAGATTACATAGAACATAACAGCGCAGAACAGGCCCTTCGGCCCTCAATGTTGCACCGACCAATTAGGAACAAGCAGTGACCCTCTAACCTACACCATTCCCTTTTCATCCATAAACTTATCTACTAACCTCTTAAACGCCACCAAACTTGGCGCATCTACAACTGACGCAGGCAAGGCATTCCATACCCTTACCACCCTCTGGGTAAAGAACCTACCTCTGACATCTGTCCTAAACCACCACCCCTTAATTTAAAGCTATGTCCCCTCGTGCTAGCTTTCTCCATCCTAGGAAAAAGGCTATCACTGTCCACCCTATCTAAACCTCTAATCATCTTATATGTTTCAATAAGGTCTCCTCTTAGCCTCCTTCTTTCTAACGAAAACAACCTCAAATCCCTCAGCCTCTCTTCATAAGACCTGCCCTCCATACCAGGCAACATCCTGGTAAACCTCCTCTGTACCCTCTCCAATGCCTCCACATCTTTCTTATAATGCGGGGACCAGAACTGTACACAATACTCCAAGTGCGGCCGCACTAGAGTTTTGTACAGTTGCAACATGACGTTGCGGCTCCGAAATTCAATCCCCCTACCAATAAAAGCTAAGACTCCGTATGCCTTCTTAACAACCTTATCGACTTGATTGCCAACTTTCAGGGATCTATACACAAATACACCAAGATCCCTCTGTTCATCAACACTATTAAGAGTCCTACCATTAGCCCTATACTCTACACATTTATTATTCCTGCCAAAGTGCATTACCTCACACTTTTCCACATTAAACTCCATTTGCCACCTCTTGGCCCAGCTCTGCAACTTGTCAAGTCTCTCTGCAAACTATAACACCCCTCTTCACTATCTACCACTCCTCCGACTTTGGTGTCATCTGCAAATTTACTAATCCATCCTTCAATACCCTCATCCAGATCATTTATAAAAATTACAAACAGCAGGGGCTCCAAAACAGATCCCTGAGGTACACCACTAGTAACCGAACTCCACGATGAATATCTCCCATCAACCACCACCCTCTGTCTTCTATCTGCTAGCCAATTCCTAATCCAATTAGCTAAATCACCCTCAATCCCATACATCTGCATTTTCTGCAGAAGCCTTCCATGTGCCACCTTATCGAACGCCTTACTAAAGTCCACATATACCACATCAACTGCCTTACCCCCATCCACCTCTTTGGTCACTTTTTCAAAAAACTCAATAAGGTTAGTAAGGCACGACCTACCCTTCACAAAACCATGCTGACTATCCCCAATCAATTCATTTCTCTCTAAATAACTATAAATCCTATCCCTAATAATTCTCTCCAATACTTTGCCCACAACAGAAGTAAGACTCACTGGCCTATAATTCCCTGGAAGGTCTCTCTTCCCCTTCTTGAACAATGGGACCACATTCGCTATCCTCCAGTCCTCCGGAACCACACCCGTAACCAACGACGACCTGAAGATCAGAGCCAGAGGCTCTGCAATCGCCTCTCTTGCCTCCCAGAGAATCCTAGGGTAAATCCCGTCCGGCCCAGGGGACTTATCCAACTTCAAACCCTCAAGAATATCTAGCACATCCTCCCTATCTACTTCAATACTTTCCAGTTTGCAATCCTGTACCTCAGTGTTCTCCACAACTACATTTACATCTCCCTGCGTGAATACCGAAGAGAAATATTTGTTTAGTGCCTCTCCAATCTCTTCAGGCTCCACGCACAACTTCCCACTGCTGTCTATGACTGGCCCTAATCTTGCCCTAACCAATCTTCTATTCTTAACATATCTAAAGAAAGCTTTAGGATTCTCCTTGATCCTATCAGCCAAAGTCTTCTCATGTCCCCTTTTAGCTCTCCTCAACTCACTCTTTAGCTCACTCCTGGCTAATCTATAGCTATCCATTGCACTAACTGAGCCTTCAAGCCTCATCCTGACATAAGCCTCCTTTTTCCTTTTAACCAGCGAATTAACATTTTTCGTACACCAAGGTTCCCTTACTCGACCATTTCCTCCTTGCCTGACAGGGACATACTTATCAAGGACTCGCAGCAGCTGCTCCTTGAATAAGCTCCACATTTCAGATGTTCCCAGTCCCTGTAGTTTCCTAGTCCAACCTATGCACCCTAATTCTCTCCTTATGGCCTCATAATTACCCTTCCCCCAGCTATAACTACTGCCCCCAGCTTCATGCCTATCCCTATCCATCACTAAGGTGAACGTAACCGAATTGTGGTCACTATCACCAAAATGTTCACCAACTTCCAAGCCTAACACCTGGTCTGGCTCATTGCCCAGCACCAAATCCAATGAAGCCTCACCTCTAGTTGGCCTATCTACATACTGAGTCAAAAAACCTTCCTGCACACTTTGTACAAAAACTGACCCCTCTAACGAGCTAGAGCTATAGCTATTCCAACCAATATTAGTAAAGTTAAAGTCCCCCATAACAATTACCCTATTACTTTCACTCCTGCCCAGGATCGACTTTGCAATCCTTTCCTCTACCTCTCTAGAACTTTTAGGAGGTCTGTAAAAGACTCCCAACAGGGTGACCTCTCCTCTCCTATTTCTAACCTCAGTAAAGTTTTGCAACACCAATTTAAAATCCAACCAATTTATTTGATAGTGTTCTGCATTTGCCTGACGAAGGCACAACAGTGTCGAAAGCTCGTGGATTTACTATCAAATAAATTGGTTGGATTTTAAATTGGTGTTGCAAAACTTTACTGAGTTTACCCCAGTCCAATGCCGGCATCTCTACATCTAACCTCAGCCCTTACTACCTCAACAGACAAGTCCTCATCAAACTTCTTTTCTGTCACTGTGATACAGTCTTTAACTAATAATGCCACTCCTCCCCACCTTCTACCTCCTTCTCTACTCCAACTGAAAGCATTTGAACCCCGGAACCTGCAACAACCATTCCTGTCCCTGCTCTATCCATGTCTCTGAAATGGCCACAACATCGAAGTTCCAGGTACTGGTCCAAGCTGCAAGTTCCTCCACCTTACTGCGAATACTTCTTGCATTAAAGTATACGCATTTCAAACCATGCCCTACTCCACCTGTACGCTGCTGTGTTTTACAGTTCTCATCTATGTCCCCCCTGTTCTCATCCCTCTTAACATCCAAACTACTCAGGATCCCACCCCCCCTCTGAATCAGTTTAAAGCCCCCTGCATAGCCTTTGCAAATTTTCCCCCCAAGATATTGGTTCCCCTCTGGTTCAGGTGTAGACCATCTCTCTTGTAGAGGTCCCACCTACCCCAGAATGAGCCCCAATTGTTCAAGAACCTGAACCCCTCCCTCCTGCACCATCCCCGCAGCCACAAGTTCAAACATTCCCTCTCTCTGTTCTTCTCTAAACTATCCTGTGGCACAGGCAAGAGTCCAGAGATAACCACTCTGTCTGTTTTGGCCCTAAGCTTCCACCCCAACTCCATAAATTTCTGTTTAATATCCCCTTCCCTTGTCCTACCTACATCATGTGTCCCTACATGAACTATGACTTGGGGCTGACTCCCCTCTCCCTTAAGAATCTTAAAAACCCGCTCTGAGATATCCTGGACCCCGGCCCCTGGGAGGCAACACACCAGCCCTGAGTCCCTTTTATTACTATTTACTCTCCTATCTGTCCCCCTAACTATGGAGTCTCCAATTACCAGGCCCAATCTCTTATTCCCCCTACCCACCTGAGCATTCTCAGCAGGCTCACCCCCAGGGACCTGCTCCCTTTGGCCATCTCCAGTTGATTCCTCCTCAACTGTAGCCTCCAGGACAGAAAACTTGTTTTGGAGGGGAACAGCCCCGGGGGATTGTCTCCCCGATTGCTTCTTACCCCTCTTCCTAATAGTTACCCAAGAATCACTTTTAGGAGCGACTATCTCTTTGTAACTCCTGTCAATATCCGCCTCAACCTCCCGAATTATCCTGAGTTCCTCTAATTCCAGCTCCAGCTCCTTAACACGATCCTCAAGGAGCTGCAAATGGGCACACTTCCTGCAGGTATAATCAGCAGGAACACTACTGGTGTCCCTCACCTCGTACATACTGCAGGAGGTGCAACGTACTGCCTGCACTGCCATCCCTGATTTTTTTAATTTCTAGGAGAGAAATTAAAAAAAACTTCCCACACACTTTTATTATTTGGTTAGAGGAGGGGGGAGGGTTACAGTCCTGAATTCACAGGCTGAACTCTTTGGTTTAAAGAGTTACACCAAGAACCATCTAGACTGACCATCAATGCTCCCAATTTGTGATGCCTATTCTAAATGATCATCAACCAGGAGTTAAACATTCAGGATTGATCAAGTGAAAAGGTATAGTTGTTGTGAAATAATGCAGTGTTTGATAATCAAGGAACAATACAGACTTAGATTGGACATTCATAAACCTAGCTTCACACGTTAGCAAAATGGAGCTGGGCGTGGTGAGGAGTGGATGGAGGTGGGGGTGGGAGTAAACAAGCAAAGCATTGTTTCAATCTTCTGTGCCCGTGAAATCTGAAAACTTTTAATTTATTTGGATATATACTAAACCCCATTTGTTATACCAGGTCAGAATAAAGCACAAGGACAGGAAGCTGAGTTATTAAATATAATTGATCAACAGGGCTAAGCATTCATCAGGTATTCCTGATAATCAAAAGAGTCAGAGTTTGAGTATGCTTTGGTTTTAGATGTACTGGGCCGAGGATGAAGAGCTGATGGGAAGCAGCAGAGATTATCACTAAAATCCAATTAAATTGGAATCCTCAATAATCCAGCAGATTTACATAATGCTGCCCGTAACCAATCAATTTGACATACATCAGAAGCTTGGTTAATATAATAATAATGTTTAGTATTATGGTGCATTTTGGCAGGGGATGAGTTGGGTAGTGATGGACTTAATGTGCTATCCATTCAGAATGCACAATGTGATGGCATCTGATGCGGAAGCAGCGAGGAAATAATGTTTGGGGAATCTGTAATTATTAAAAACTAATGTTTGAACAGGACACAAATTGTCTGCATCACTAAGTCAAAGAGATTGCTAACCCAGATTATCTGGGAGAGGCGCAGTGACAGGGAGAAGTGGATGCCAGGGTGGTTTTTGCTTTGTATGATTTTAAAACCACGTTTTCATTCATGAGCCACAGGAGGTATCAGAAGCTGAGGTTAGTTTTAACCCAAAAATGAGCAGGTCTGACCAATTGTGTGACTATAACCAGGTCGAGTTCAGCAGTTCTTCAAAGAGCCATTATGGATGGGATGAATGCCCTCTTTCTGCACTACTTAATTCCAATTCTAAAAATCTAACAGTTTTTGTACAATTTACTTTGTGTGATTACAACGAAAGAATTCAGATCAGTGCTGCTGAGATAACATCACAGTGACAGTAGATGGCAGTGTCCTCACATTAGAGGGAGAGGATCCTTGTCACCTCTACAGGCAGTTTCACTGGTGCAGGATCAATAATTTTGTTCTCTCCTCTTCTGAGGAAGCTCAATCTGACAGTGAGACTCAGTCAATGCTTTGAGTCAATACCATTCATAATATAGTTTTCAAAACACAGAAATAATCCACTGTAGCAAAAAAAAAAATCAGATAGAGTCACACTGAGCAGTCAAGCTTCAGAGTCACACTGCTCAGTTTTGACATTTGCCAGGATTCAAGGTCTAATGAAGCACACGCAATCCACTGAGCTGTCTAATATTCACAACTGAGAGCCTGCAATGAATCGTGTAATACTTACACCTGCAGATGTGCAATGAGCTGTCCAACAGTGATTTCCTCTGCCACTTTCTTGTAGAGGCTCTGGCTGTTCAACACCATGCTTTCAAGAATAGCCAGGGACCGCTGCAGTATGGAGGCATCCACAGTTGTTTGGTTGACGTAACTTGCAATCTGGGAAACAGAAATGCATCGTTCAGAATAGGAAGCAAGCACTGGTTAAACTCTACACAGATGACCAAAAAAGAGACAAACCCGATATCATTTCCAAAACTACTTGACACTCAGAGGCAAGGTTTACATTTAGTATCTAAATTTAGGTAAATATTTGAAACTGAGGCAGATGCAAGTAAATGGGAGGAAACTTTAACAACAGAATTAGTTTCAAACTGTTCTTGAAAAGAACTAGCATAGAGAGGAGGGCTGAATAGCCCTCACTCCATGCACTATGTAGGATCTAGATTTTTTAACTGTTCCTCTTGATTGTCATCCTTGTAACATAACTGCAAATCTTTATGTTTTGGAAAAGGTTGGTCTGCTGAATAGAAAACCACAGGTCAGCAGTGGTAAAATTGACAGAATTAACCATCAGGCAATGAAACCGGGGGAACATAATCATAGCCACTGGCTTGGACAGACAACTCATTCTCAAAATGTGCAGTGCTGCTGTTTAGCATCATCTGCATGAAATACCAACATAACAGATGGTAATGCTGAGCGCTGAAAAAATAAATCTCTGTCCTAGACGGGTGGACTTTCCATGCCAACGCTCCTTGAAAATAATTTTGTTCTCACAAACTGAGAATCCGAACCATTGAAATGATAGAGACGGGCATGGCAGTTAGAGATCAACACAGACCAGAAAGAAGGATTTGTATTTATAAAGCAACATTTCCTGCCTCAAAGCTCCAAAGCGCACCTTGAAAGCGTATCCATTGCAGTAACACAGGAATAGGGTAGTGAATTAGTGCACAGCAAGGTTCCTCAGGAGAACTAACCTGCTCATCATTAAATAATGTTCACCTCGGAGGGAAGGAAGATACAACCTATTGCTACTACCATCTGTTCCTTGATCTTGAATCCAGGTGATTCTGTGTGTTTGGTGGGAGGTGGGAACTCAGAATAAAACAGAGCCCTGAGCATGCATTTAATGTTACAAAAATAATTTATATCTTATATTGCAATTGCGTAAAATGAGAGGATTACAGATTCTTCTGTTCCTCCAAAGAAATGTGCAAAGTTATACAGAGTATCATTATTTTCACAGTAACTTCATTGCAGTGTTAATGCAAGTCTACAAGTCACAATAATAAATAAACTTTATTTCTAGTCATATCATCTTGATTGAACATCTTATTCAAAAGACAAAACTCCAGACGATGCAGCACTCCCACATGCCTGCATTTGGGTCTGGATTGAGGGCACAAGACTCTTGGGTGGAACTACTGCAATCCAAATGAGGCAGCTTAGAGGCCCCAGTCAACATAACATATAGCAATACTGACCAACATATTGTGGAGATGGTAACAGTGGTAAAAGTCAAAGAACCTAGTAGTCCAGAGGCCCAAGCCCTGGGACCTAGGCTTTAATCCCTACATTCCAGCTGGTGGAATGTAAATTAATAAGATGAAACATAAAATTTGATCTTTGTAATACTGGCCAGTAAACTAGCAATGATCCATCTGGTTCTTCTAATGTCTTTTAGGGAAGGAAATCTGGCATTCTTACCTGGTCTGACCTACACGTGACTCCAGATTCACAGCATGTGGTTGACTCAACTGCCTCCGAAATGGCTTAGTAAGCCATTCAGTTCAAAGGCAAGTAGAGATGGGTAACAAATGCCACCTTCCCAGCGACATCTCTATCCCAGGAAAAACAATTAAGTATGGAAAACCAAACAGAAGAAAAAAGACTAGCCCACTAGGGCCTCTTGAGAATGATTCCGTATTTAATAAGCCACTGGGCACAACGCAACTGGGGATTTTTGCAATAGATACGACTCTGATGGTTCACAGCAATTAATCCCACTGTTCAAACTAAGTACCCAATCTGGACCAAAGCTGCAGTGTGATGAATGAACAGTCTTCGGCTGAAGGACCCCACACTATCAGATATCGCAGATTCTGGAGCATTGTTCAAACAAGAGGTGCACACAGTTGTTCTACACGTGGTTCAGCTCCAGCTTCTTCCCCCAGTGCCTAGGTCTTGCTTTGGCCCCTCCTTTGAATGCTATCAGAAACTAATGAGCCTTTGCTCAGCTATTACTGTTTGAGAGATCATTCTGTGCACAAACCATTGCATTTACCTATAAATCACTAAAGCTCAAAATGACTTACTCAATTTGAAGCACTTGGGGAGAAGTTTCTTTCAGAAAAATGATACGATCAACACATCCTTCTTTGGAGGAACAGAAGCCTGTAATCCTCTCATTTTACTTAGTTGCACCACAAATACAAATTAACTTTGAATATATCAGATGCGTCCTCAGGACTCCCTTTTTATCCTAGGCTCACACTTCCCACCAAAATCGAAGAATCACATTGATCCAAAATCAAGGAAATGATGATAGCAGCAATAATTCTGTCAGACATCAGCAGTCACAGTTTGTAAGTGCTAATTAGAACAGGCAGGGCTGATGTTCATTAAACCAAACAGCATGTTCCCAAAGTGTGACATCAAGCCTGCGAATCACAGAACTCTGTTCAGTGTGACCTAACTCTGACACCAAGGAGTCACACACCTTCCAACTATCCTCACAGTTTCATGTGTGGAAGAGAGAGTTGGGGAGAGTGGAAGAGAATGTGAGCAGGCAAGCTCATCAAATGAGATAGAAAGACCAAGAGGAGGAGGAGACCAAAAGGGAGGACACATCTGCACGGATCAAAAAAGAGCAAGGAAGGTTCTAGAAAGAGACCAGGAGCGAGGAAAAAGATAAAAATATTAGTACGTGCAAAAGAAAGAGAGAGAGAGTAAAACCAAAGGAGAGATTTAGAGTGAAAGTGAGGAGAGGGAGTGACAGTGGAGAGGAAAGAGTTAGGATGAGGAGGGTTAGATTGAGAAAGAAGAAACAGAAAAGAGAGGGAATGCAATAGAGACAAAAAGAAGGAAAAATAGCACAGAGCAGGTAATTTACAAACACAAGCTGCGTGTTCCATTTCATCGCCCCAGGTTCCTCCTCGTCTGTTGCACTCTACTGGCCTTTTATAAAAGAATTCGATCACAGAGAAAGAAGCATACTGGGAGCAAGCTGCAGGGTGGGACTAAAATTAGTAGAGAAGAAGCAGCTGGTCGGAGATTCACTGAAATTCAGCACCATGGAATTGAGAGCTGTGTGCAAGCTAAGTGTGCGTGCAGAAGGAGACATACCAACATCAAATCTTTAAAAAAAATAAACACACACACCTTCCCCTCTTTCAAAAATCAATGAATAGTTATTGGGCTTGAGACTCCATATTATTTTCATTTCCCTAATCCACATAAGCCCAAAAAAATGAGCATGTTTAAATTTTAAAAATGTATACACTCAATTCTTTTAAATGATGCATGGCTAATTCTTCAAAATTTAACATCTTGTTATTTGCCTTGGAATATATATGGTGCTCAATTTTAACTTTGGCATAAGTTCTTACAGAAGGTCCACACATCCAAAACATTAATCTGCATTTTCAAATATGATTGGAGCTGCACTTCAAGCCTTTTCTGTTTTTAATGCAGTTTTCCAGCATTCCCATTTTCTTCCTTTTTATTTCAACAGGAGGTTTGCACTGACAGACCAGTGAATGCCTCCTCTCCCTAAGTGCTTCAGCGCCTGGGCAATGGTGTGTGACAAAGTGAAGAAAAGAGTTAACTGGCTTTGTGCCACTCAAGTGTCCTTGCAAAGAGGCCTCCACGCTGTGGGAAAGGATTTTTTGGCTGAAGCCTGTGCTGGAGTTTCCCACGGGATCGAGTCTGGAATTACTTCCAGGCTCAATGACCTTTGTGTCAATGCAGAAAGAGACTGAAATATTCCAGAAGAATACAAACTTTAGAGGCTAAACATTTGACAGGCGGTTCTTTCATTCGTGCCACTTTCTCATATGTCAAAGCATATCTGATTCTAAAAAAAGTTTAAAAAGGCTTTGCATTTAAAAGTACCTTTCACAATTCCCAAGATGTCTCAAACTGTTTTATAGCCAAAGAAATATTACATATAATTGCGTTGGATACACAGCACAGAAAACAGGCCATTTGGCCCAAAAGGTCCATGCTCGATGCAAGTCTCCTCCTACTTCCTAATACAAATTACTATCATAACCCCATATTCCTTTCTCGATAATAAACTTGTTTAGCATCCTCTTGGTGACAGCAATCTTTCAACTCGTAAATTGACAGTTGGCACCGTGATGCTCAATCTGTGTTAACTACGTCTGGAAGTAGCTCAGAAGCTCCAACTCTGGCACAGTAGTCTCTGCCGAATTTGCAGGAGAGGAAGACTGCACGATTCTCTAGCCTCGTTTTCTCTGGAGCTTCTTCTCAGCCAGCTGAGCTTTTGCTTTTTGCTCATCTCTTTCAATACCCTTCCAAACACCTTGTGGGTGTTGTGGCCAACAGCACCTGTATCCTAGTTGTCAGTGTCAAAGTTTGCCGCTTTCTTATCTTGCTTTCAGGTGGACTTGGAAAGCTGAACATGATTGTTATCTGTTGGCTGGTTCACAGGACATGTGAATAGGATCTGCGGCTAACCAGCAGTAATCTATCTAATGAACGTGGCAAAGCTAGCACAGCCATCGTTGGCTTAGCAATATAAGATGCTGAAGGTACATCTTGGACAGCGAAAACAGACATTATTCAGCCTTTTCTCCTACCAGGGATATGTTGTCCAGGTCTTGGAGATGCAACATGGGCATTTTCAGTCAGGTTGACGTTGTTGCAAATTCTCTTACCCCACCTGGATATAACAACTGCAGTTATTGCACTGCATGCGCTGGTTTCAGCATCAAGTGACAGATTGCTGGTGATCGCAGAGTCTAAATATGCAAAGTAACGAACAATATCCAGGTCACATTGTCAGTGTTGAAAAATGGCAATAAGGAAACACACAACCATGACATTTGTCTTGCTGGTATTGATGGTCAAACCAATCTCTCAACAGGCATAGAGTCTGTCCATTTTCCACTGAAATGTGTTTATTTATACAGAATGAAAGAGTGGCATCGTCAATATAGAGCAACTCTGAAGGACTTGGTGCACCTTTGTCTTGGATCTCAAGTGATCAAGGCTAAGTAGCTTTCCATAAATTCTTAAGTAGACACCCTCTCTAGGTAATCTGAAGGATATTTGGAAGAACATGCCAAAGAATGTCAGTGTTGAAACAAAACTGCTGATCTCAAAGACTTCTAATGTTGCCCAATCATAGCTGACCTTATCCATCATGTTATCATGGAAAGAAGTGATTGCATTGAGCAGCTTTGGCAGGCAGTTAATTTTCTCCAGCAGTTTAAACAGACCGCCTCCGCTTGCATGGTTGAACATCTTGGTGAGATCGATAAAGGTCACATATGTTGTGGTCTCTTTGTTCACAGCATTTCTTTTGCAGCTGTTGGATTAAGATGATCAAAGCAATTGTGGATTTTCCAAATTGGAGACCATACTGGGATTCTGGGTAGATGTGTTCAGTAAGGGCCTGCAGTCTGACAAGGGGAACACTGAAAAACTTCTCCAGTGATCCTCAGTACGTTGATGCCTCAGTAGTTATTGCAATCGCTGCAGTCACCTTTGTTCTTGTACAGGGTGACATTCATCATGCACACAGTTAAATACGTTTATACGATTGCTTTAACAACTTCTGGTAGAGTTCCACATTTTCATCACTCTCTGGGTAAGGAGGTTTCTTCAGAAATCCAATAGGTGACTAACATCACATTGGTGGCCTCTAGTTATGCACTTCCTTACATGAAGCAGCATGGTCTCTGTAGCCATTTGGTCGAAACCTATCATTTTAAAAGCCTAGGTCACCTCTCAGCCTTTTCACAAAGAGACTCCAGCCTGTCAATTCTTTCCATATTCTTTTGCATCTTTATAAAAGATTCTTTGCTCTCTCTCCTTTTCCTTCATGTATTGTGGAGACTAGCCATTAGGCATACAGTGCTCCAAGTGTGGTTTAACCAAGGTTCAACACGGGTTCAGTATACATTCCTCTCAATTCTAATCTTCCACAGGAAAAGTATAGAGCTTGATTTTCTTTATTTATGGTTGTTAGCCTGTTACACAACTTTTAGCGTCTGATATACTGGGCAGAATTTTCCATTTTCTGTTCTATATGTTTTATGGAATGGCCTGCCTGCATCATTCCCACTGGCTGGAATGGTATGACGTTGTGCCTGATTCTACGCCTGCAGCCTCATTAATTATGCACAAGCAAGCATCTCTCCATTTCCAAAACATGTGGATAAGGAGCTGCTTCATCCACTCGCTGTCAGCTAGCAGGTCCAAAGGTCCAGATGCCATACATGAATGACAGTCTAGCACACTGCTATCACACTCTCTCCAACACACCTGTCTTCACAATATCATGCAGAATGCCCAGAACAGAGGCAAAATGGTGGCAACCTCAAGAAGTCTGTACCCTGATTCAACTACCATGCCCTCGAGGCCTTGATTTGAGGAGTCTGGGCTCAGACGTATGTCCTTTACCCAGGGGGTACCTCCAAGCTGCACTCCAACCTGACAAGATGTTGCCCAGGAGGTCAGTATAGCTGATGACTGTGCCAGAAACACCACACAATGTAAAAAGTGGATGAATAATCTCGCCTACTCTACCTGGGCAAGTCTTCTCTCCGCTCCCCCCACTATCAAACTCTCAATGGCAACATGTACTCAAATGGCAACGTTCTTGCCAGATCTCACACATCAATTAGCAGGAGAGACATTCTCTCATGGACACTTCCAGGTTACCATCATCCCATCTGTCATGCTGCTCACACTTCATCCTCTGCTCCTTCTGGACAGGGCTTACAACAAACTGTAATCATAAGAAAAACTCTCTCCAGTGAATATTATAGAGAGCCACATGAGCAATCCAGACATCTGAATCACATTTTCAGAAATCCCATAGTCCCTATGAGGGTGTGTATGGAGCTGTGAACAGGATTATGCTTATCACATTTCAGGTGCTGGAGTACACGGGCAAGGAGGAACAACAACAGAACAGGCCAGGTAAATAACAATTCAAAACACTGCTTTAATTCAGTTAGTCATCTTAATTAGAAAAATGATCAGTCTTGTACCTTTTCGCTAAATGATGCAATTTGCATTGACTTTCCATATTGCCAGCTGATGTTTTGGCACGAGTTTGTAGCAAGCTGTGACTAATCGAGTGTCGCAAGGGCCTCAGCTATTAATGACTTAAAACAAAGAAACAGAGAGAGCAATACATCTAAATTTGCTGACGATACAAAACGAGGTAGGAACGTAAACAGTGAGAAGGTTGCAAGAGGGCTGTAAAATGACATCAATAGGTTAAGCGAGTGGGTAACAAGGTGGCAGATATCAAGAAGCATGTAGTTATTCACTGTCATCATAAGAATGGAAAAGCAGAATATTTTTGAAACATGTACACTTTGATATTTACAGGCAAATAATTCAAAGTTAGCATCTATGTACAGCAAGCAATTAAGACCAGTTGGAGTTTCGAAGAATGAGAGGTGATCTCATTGAGACATACCAGATCTTGACAGGGATTGATGGGATAAATTCCAAGAGGTTGTTTCCCTTGACTGAGGAAATCTAAAACATGCAAGTACAGTCTTAGGATAAAAGGAGACTCTCACCTTAGGACCGAGATGAGGAGAAATGTATTCACTCAGGGCATTTTTACTCCACCTCAGATGGAGATGCTCCATGTTTGAATATATTTAAAGATGAGAAAGACAGATTTTTGATCTCTCGGGAAATCAAGGAATATGGGAAGCAGCAGGGAAAGTGGAGTTGAAGTTAAAGGTATTGAATATTGGGAAAGGCTTGACATGCCCTCTAGTCTATCCCTATTTCTGACGTACTTATCCCTGTTGACCTTTACAAAAGTGATGACAGTAGGAAAGGGTTAATAGTGGGGATCAGCTTGAATTTCAAAATCCTGCAGATTGTTGGGTGAAGGGAAAGCAGAGATTTAGTCAATGAGCAAGGTGAGAATGGAGGGAGAGCAGGAAGTCTTGGCTGTATCATACAATAGGGAAGTAATAACTGAAAGCCCTAGTACTCCACAGTGCCACAGGAGCTGCCAAGAAATTGCTATCCTACCACCTTACAACTTTTAAAAAAAATTGTGACAGAAGCAAAACCCTGATTAGAACTCTGGAGCTCCTCTTCAGAGACTGGAGCAAATATTGTAAGCCGACATTCCCAGCATAGCACTGGGGGAAATGTTACTTGGATAAGGCATGGAGCATTCTCCCACTGTCATGGCCAATGTTTACTTCTCACCCAACAGCACAAAGATTACCTGGCCGGCTGTTTCTGGGACCTTGTTATATGCAAATTAGCTGTAGTATTACTCACATTGCAACAAGTCTGCGCTTCAAAAGGCTGCAGGATGCTTTGGGACAACTGAAATTGTGAAAGGTGCTATAGGAATATTTCCCTCTAACAATAAAAAAAAAGAGAATGATCCACTCCATTTGAAAACAGGTTGCAGACGACTAGCATTCCGGCTGTCCATTTCACTCGGAAGGAAGCACAGCGCAAAGCTCAAGTGGGAAGCTACCCAAGTAATCAGCTGGTCAGCAATGCTCTCTCCTGACCTGTTTGATGAAAGCAGTGGAGATCATATCCCAGGAGACAATCCCGTGGTCCATCAGTTCCAGAAACGCAGTTAGTGTGAAGGCCAGCATCTCACCAAAACTGTAGGGAAAAATGTAGTTCAAAAGGTCATCATATAGAAAGCCAGCTCAATGTCTGCAGTCTCTGGCACGCACTACAACGAACAACAGAAGCATCAATAGTTGTGCCTACCCTCTGCACGAATTGGACAGCCTTTCCAAGTTTATGGGGTGCATCCCTGAATATCTGGCCTGTAAGTGTATTGCCGAGTGGGGTTAATTAGCCAGCCATAAAAAGGAGGGCCCAGGATAGAGGCCTGAACTGACTTTGGCTGAGTAAGCTGATTGTAGTCAGGTCAGCAACATGGACAAAGTTAACAGCACCATGGGTTAAGGGGGAGGGGGGGGGGTGGAATTAGATTCTCCTGAGATACCCTCCAAGGTCAAAATGCTTGCTCACACTTGCATATCTACAGTCAACAGAAGTGAAAGGAACAACGGTAAGGCCATTCAGCACCTCAAACCTGCTCTGTCATTTCAGTTAGATTATAACTGATGTGTAGCTCAACTCCACTTATCTACCTTCTCTCCATATTCTTTAATACCTTTATCCAAAAGAGGATCACTCTCTCTCTGGAAAGTTCCAATTAGTTGCCGGTATCTACAACATTCTAGGGGAGAGAATTTCAGATTTCTATTAGCCTTTTTGTGGAACAAAGTGTTTTCTGTTTTCCCTCTTGTATTGGCCTAGCTCCAATTGTAAGATTATGCCCCCCCGTTCTCCTAGCAGAAAGAGTATGAACTCTATCGAATCCTTTTAACATTTCAACAACTCAGTCCAATCAACCCTCCAAGGCAATAATTAGGTATCTTCACTCAGATTAAGTATCAAAGGAGTGCCAGTACTTGTGGGACCATGCAATGCAAGGCATTTCACGTATGTGATTAAGGAGGAGAATTAAAGAGCGCACTCACAGGAATCTATATGTTAACAATCTGCACCACAGAGCAGCCTCTCAGGCTATACCTGTGACTGTGCTGCCGCATCAACAGCTAACCTTCAGAATAAGGATGAAGGCAATATTTAGCTTGTTAAACTGCCTGTTCATGCAGATAATCTAAATACTTGCAAAGGAGGCAAGGAGACACTGAAAACCCACTTTACTGATAGTGCCTTCCAGATAAGCATGGGGAAGCAGAGAGATGCATATCATAGAACATAGAACATTACAGCACAGAACAGGCCCTTCGGCCTTCGATGTTGCGCTGACCAATATAAAAAGCAATGCCCCTCCAAACTAAACCATTCCCTTCTCTTCCATGTACTTATCAACTAACCTCTTAAACGCCACCAAACTCGGCGCATCTACAACTGCTGCAGGCAGGGCATTCCACTCCCGAACCACCCTTTGGGTAAAGAACCTACCTCTGATATCCGTCCTATAACTATCACCCCTTAATTTAAAGCTGTGTTCCCCTCGTGCTAGCTTTCTCCATCCTAGGAAAAAGGCTATCACTGTCCACCCTATCTAAACCTCTAATCATCTTATAGGTTTCGATTAGGTCCCCTCTTAGCCGCCTCCTTTCAAACGAAAACAACCTCAAATCCCTCAGCCTCTCTTCATAAGACCTGCCCTCCATACCAGGCAACATCCTGGTAAACCTCCTCTGTACCCTCTCCAATGCCTCCACATCTTTCTTATAAAGTGGGGACCAGAACTGCACACAATACTCCAAGTGCGGCCGCACTAGAGTTTTGTACAGTTGCAACATGATGCTGCGGCTCCTAAATTCAATCCCCTACCAATAAAAGCTAAGACTCCATATGCCTTCTTAACAACCTTCTCGACTTGACTGCCTACTTTCAGGGATCTATGCACATACACACCAAGATCCCTCTGTTCATCAAGACTACTAAGAATCCTACCATTAGCACTATACTCTACACATTTATTATTTCTGCCATAGTGCATTACCTCACACTTTTCCACATTAAACTCCATTTGCCACCTCTCGGCCAAGCTCTGCAACTTGTCCAAGTCCCTCTGCAAACTATAACACCCCTCTTCACTATCTAACACTCCACCGACTTTAGTGTCATCTGCAAATTTACTAATCCATCCTTCAATACCCTCATCCAGATCATTTATAAAAATTACAAACAGCAAGGGCCCCAAAACAGACCCCTGAGGTACACCACTTGTCACCGAACTCCACGATAAATATCTCCCATCAACCACCACCCTCTGTCTTCTATCTGCTAGCCAATTCCTAACCCAATTAGCTAAATCACCCTCTCTCCCATACATCTGCATTTTCTGCAGAAGTCTTCCATGGGCCACCTTATCAAACGCCTTACTAAAGTCCATATATACCACATCAACCGCCTTACCCCCATCCACCTCTTTAGTCACTTTTTCAAAAAACTCAATGAGGTTAGTAAGCACGACCTACCCTTCACAAAACCATGCTGACTATCCCCAATCAATTCATTTCTCTCTAAATAACTATAAATCCTATCCCTTATAATTCTCTCCAATACTTTGCCCACAACAGAAGTAAGACTCACTGGCCTATAATTCCCTGGAAAGTCTCTCTTCCCCTTCTTGAACAAAAAGGAGGAAGGGATGGACCTGGAAATTCACTTAAGATGTGCCGGGGACGGGGGCCTCTCCAGTATTGCCCACGCCAGGATTTCACGGGAAGTGCTCGGGAAGAGTAAACATACCTTGGGCAATTGCCTTGCACCCAAGAATTATCCAACCTGGTTTATTTTGGAGACTTTAGATGGTTCTGACTCTCTTTTAACAGAATAGTCACCCAGTAAAGTTAGAAGGATTAAAACTAAAATTACTGGGTAACGATAGCATCTCTCCTGACCCCCCCCCCGCCAAACAAACAGGAACCTCCAACCCTGCTCCCAATCTCCAAAAATTGTCCCACCCCTCTAAAACATCCTTCCTAAACAATCCAAGATGCTGTAAAAAAAACAAGGGTGGAGGTGGGGGGAGGCACTGCTTCACTCTCCACTTCCCCAGATTCTAGTGCATTCAACTGAAGGACTTGGGAACCCACTGCACTGCACATTTCTCACCCGGCTCAAGTTACAAGACTGGGTAAGAAATATGCAGCTACATTCCTCGATGGAACATTGCTACTCTGGCTGCCATTCCATGGAAATTCAGGCCCATAAATCAGAAGAGCAAATTGACCATAGGTACAGGAAGTCAAAGGGATATCAGCAGATCTCCATTCGTCACAGCACTGCAAACTGATGTATGAAAGGGGCAAGCAAGGAAAATGACTGTTAATGATCTTGCACTGTTTTATATGACTGTCAGTTACCTATAAAGCAATGTAACACAATTTAATGCTGGCACAAATGGTTATCCAATGAGAATGAAGCTGTCAGCCATTCTTATTTTAATAGTTTCACACAAGAACATTGTTTACCTGAATTTATCCAGTAAGTTGCTGGAAGTGAAACACAAAAGGAGGATAAATGAGGATATACGAGTATTAGAACCTGCAATACTGTTGACCATTCTCAAATTGCACACAAAGCTAACAAAAATTCTTCCTCCGCTCCCAAATATCTTCAACTAGCCAAGTGTCTCAGTTTTCTTTAGTGTATCTAACAATGCACCTTCCCTGCACTTGGCAAAATTTTTCCACCCAACAATACATGCTGATGTCTGAAGAGGTCATTGATCTTAAACACACAGTTGAGTGGAAGTATTGATGGTAGCATTCAGTTCTCCAACCAACATGAGGCTGCCATCACAGAGACCATGAATTGGTAATCATACAGGGGAGGATCAGAAAGGCTGCAGATTGGGTAATTGTGTTGGGGTGCTATTAATGACTGCAGTCAGATCTTTATGCTGCGCTGCTGCTTGGTTTTCCTTTTCAGAAAAAAAGCAGAGGAACAAGCTTAAGGCTTGAACATGTGAGACTCACTTCAGCATTCAACATTCCCTCAGAAGTAGGAATCAGTTCAGAGGTACACACTTTGGATGGTCTTCACAAATTTGATCATGAACAAAGGGCGAGTCACAGGTAACAGCAGAAAGAGGTCAACCACTCTTAGAGTCCAGTTGTCAAGGCCACCAGTGACTATTTCCCCAGTGTGAACCACTAAATGAGTCACTTGTCCAATTATATATATTATGTCGCAAGCTGGTTTGGTTGCAATTAGGGAGTCTATCATCAAGTTGATCTTCGATGTGCAGCAAAGATTGTCCATTAGACGGATTTAGCAACATTTGCAAAGATAACTTTGAGGCATCGAAACCATGGTGTAGGAAGTGGTAAATGTGGGTTTCCAAAGAGCATGGTATGTTTCTAAACACATTTTAGATTGTAGAAGAATTATTCTTGTCAGTTCCACTTCTGTGCACTTTAGCCATGGCTCTGCAAAACTTCCATTCAAATATTTCTTCAACTCTCTTTTTGGAACTCACTGCTGAATAAGTTTCAACTGCCCTTTCAGGCAATGCTTTTGAGATCTCAACAACTAGTGGCATTATCTCCATTCTGCTTATTTTGTTAATTACCTTAAAACTGTGTCCTATAGTTATTAGCCCTCCTCTGTAGAAATAGTTCTGCCTTATTTATTCCATCAGATTCCTTATATTAAATCTCCCCTTAACGTTCTTCACTAAGATGAATAATCACAACTTCTCCACAGAAATCAAAATATTGACCTTTGCCATAATTGGAAGAATTTAAAAAATTTTAAATTTAGAACACTAACTTTGTTCCACTTTCCACTAGTAGCGTAAGGATGAAGATGCCTTCCATGTTGATAAACTCGGTGGCGAAGGTGGCATCAGCAGAGAGTTTGGCCAGTTCCTTCAATGCATCAAGCCGCGAGTCCAGGCCTGAAGACTGGATCCTTTCTAAAAGCTGCCGGGCAGCTCGAGTCTGAGAACAAGATTTGGAGGTTAGAGATACAGATCTCATAAGAAATGGCTCTTCTACAACTGAATGAATTATCAATTTAAAAATCAATTAAGTGTCTAAAACATAATACCACAGGAATTCATTTATTCAATTGTTGCACTCTCTCCTCCCCTTTATGTCTCCCCACTGTTACAGACTGCAGCCTGACACGAGACCACACAGATGACTGGCATTCTGCCAGTTCAGCCTCTGAGAAAGTGGATTACTTTTGTTCCTCTTTTCCAGTCGACTCCGACAAGATTATAGCCCCTTGGGCGGCAGAATTTTGGTACCTCTAAGTTTGAACAGAGTATCTACAAGCTGTCACATTACATGGAGCAATAATCACAATCGCATCCAATTCCACTACAGATTTTGCAACCTCGTCCTTCCTGATCCTTTGACACAACCACACCATCCTCCTCCAACAGCTCTCCCTTGTCATCCAGCTGGATGGGATCACATTTGCCTGGTTTCATTCTCATCCATCTAATTGTGGCTGGAGTATCACTCAATGACTTCAGTTCCCACTCCTGCACTTTCTAGCGTCCCCCAAGGATCTCTCCTTTTTTTTGATCTATCCTTTGTACATTGATAGGGGTAAATTTATTAGCATGGATAGGTGACTGGCTAATGGACAAAAATATTCAGGATAAATGAGTTTTTTTTTGATGACAAGTAGTAACAAGTGGGGTGTCCCACTTGGGCCCCAGATATTTACAATCTATATTAATGACTTGGATATAGCAATAGAAGGCTCTGTAGCCAAACTTGCAGATGACAAAAACAGCCGGGACAGTAAGTTGCAGCGAGGGAATAAGAATCTTACCAATGGATGTAAATAGATTAGGAGAGTGAGAACAAAATGTGGCAGATGAAGTTTAAGTGCAAGGTCATGCATTTTGGTTGGAAGAATGGGAAAGGAAAGCAACTTACCTCCTAAATTTTGGAGGGATGGGAAGAGAGTCTGTCTGTCTGAGAGAGAGAGAGAGCACACGAGAGAGAAGGAAAGAGAATAGCACTTTGGGGTGCTCTGGTGCAAAAAGATGTGTGGTGTCCTAGTTCATTAGTCAGTCACAAAACTAGCATGTGGTATAGCAGATAATAAAGAAAGCAAACGGAATGTTGACATTTATACCTAAAGCAATAGAATATAAAAAAGGTAAGGAAGTATTGTTGCAACTGTACAAGGCACTGGCGAGGCCGCACCTGGAGTATTGTGCAGTTCTGGTCCCCTTATTTAAGAAAGGGATGGAGTGGCAGTTCAAAGGAAGCTGACTAGATTGATTCCAGAGATGAAGGGTTTGTTGTAGACCTCTCTCTGGAATTTAGAAGAATGAACATAGAACATTACAGCGCAGAACAGGCCCTTCGGCCTTTGATGTTGAGCCGACCAATTACGAAAAAGCAATGACCCTCCAAACTAAACCATTCCCTTTTCGTCCATAAACTTATCTACTAACCTCTTAAACGCCACCAAACTTGGCGCATCTACAACTGCCGCAGGCACGGCATTCCATACCCTTACCACCCTCTGGATAAAGAACCTACCTCTGATATCCATCCTACAACTACTACCCCTTAATTTAAAGCTATGTCCCCTCGTGCTAGCTTCCTCCTTCCTAGGAAAAAGACTATCACTGTCCACCCTATCTAAACCTCTAATCATCTTATATGTTTCAATAAGGTCCCCTCTTAGCCGCCTTCTTTCTAACGAAAACAACCTCAAATCCCTTAGCCTCTCTTCATAAGACCTGCCTTCCATACCAGGCAACATCCTGGTAAACCTCCTCTGTACCCTCTCCAATGCCTCCACATCTTTCTTATAATGCGGGGACCAGAACTGCACACAATACTCCAAGTGCGGCCGCACTAGAGTTTTGTACAGTTGCAACATGACGTTGCGGCTCCGAAATTCAATCCCCCTACCAATAAAAGCTAAGACTCCATATGCCTTCTTAACAACCTTATCGACTTGATTGCCAACTTTCAGGGATCTATGCACATATACACCAAGATCCCTCTGTTCATCAACACTATTAAGAGTCCTACCATTAGCCCTATACTCTACACATTTATTATTCCTGCCAAAGTGAATTACCTCACACTTTTCCACATTAAACTCCATTTGCCACCTCTCGGCCCAGCTCTGCAACTTGTCCAAGTCTCTCTGCAAACTATAACACCCCTCTTCACTATCTACCACTCCTCCGACTTTGGTGTCATCCGCAAATTTACTAATCCATCCTTCAATACCCTCATCCAGATCATTTATAAAAATTACAAACAGCAGGGGCCCCAAAACAGACCCCTGAGGTACACCACTTGTCACCGAACTCCACGATGAATATCTCCCATCAACCACCACCCTCTGTCTTCTATCTGCTAGCCAATTCCTAATCCAATTAGCTAAATCACCCTCTATCCCATACATCTGCATTTTCTGCAGAAGTCTTCCATGGGCCACCTTATCAAACGCCTTACTAAAGTCCATATATACCACATCAACCGCCTTACCCCCATCCACCTCTTTGGTCACTTTTTCAAAAAACTCAATGAGGTTAGTAAGGCACGACCTACCCTTCACAAAACCATGCTGACTATCCCCAATCAATTCATTTCTCTCTAAATAACTATAAATCCTATCCCTAATAATTTTCTCCAATACTTTGCCCACAATAGGAGGGAGATTAAATTGAAATACGTAAATGATAAAATGTATGGATAAAGTAGATGTAGAGCAGATGCTTCCTTTTGTGGGCATTCTAGAATGAGAGGTCACAGTCCAAGGGTAAGGGGTAGCGTATTTCAGAATTGAGGAGAAACTACTTCTCTCAAAAGATTGTGAATCTGTAGAATTCACTACACTAAATGCTGGGAGAGTGTGTAAATTTAAGGAGTTAAACAGATTTTACTGGTAATGGGTTGAAGGGTTATGGGGAGAAGGCAGAAAATGAGGAAGAGGAACATATCAGCCACGATTGAATAGCGGAGTAGACTTGATGGGCTAAGTGATCCAATTCTGCTCCTTTTTCTTAGGAACATTATTAAAAACACTATTTTCCAAATAGACACTGATGACATCCTGCTCTAGCCCATCACTTCTCTGGATTCCTTCATTGATTCTACATTGTCAGTAATGTCCAATACTGGATAAGCAGAAATATTAAGATATAAAAAAAAATGCATTTATAGTGCCTTCCCTGAACAGGGATTCTAATATGCTTTAGAACCAATGCAGAATAGTCGCTGTTGCAATGCGGGAAACGCAGCAGCAATTTCCTACAAATAGCAAAGTGATCATATTAGTCAGGATTCCCGAGGACACATTCTGATTCTTCTTTGAAATATTGACAAGCAATCTTCTCATGTCCACCTGAGAAAGTAGACAGGGCCTTGGTTTAATGTCTCAAATGAAAGACCACACCTCCAGCAATGAAGCACTTCCTCAGAACTGCATTGGATTAAATAAAAACAAAACACTGCAAGTGCTGGAGATCTGAAATGAAACTGAAATTGCTGGAAAGTCTCAGCCAGTGGGCAGCAAATGAGAGAGAAACAAAGTTAGTGTTTTAAATTCAATATAACTCTCCTTTAGATTGGAACAGTTAACTCTTTCTCTCTCTACAAATACTCTAGACGGGCTAAACAATTTTTCCAACAATTTCCATACATTGTTTTTAACTAATGCACTGGTGTGTCAGCTTAAATTTTCTTGCTCAAGTTCTGAATGTTACTAATTGAGCCAAAGATGATAAGACCAAAGCCATTACTTCAGGTCCTGCTCTGTCCTCTGACCATTGACTACATCCTATTCCCAGCTAACTGAGACTGAAACAAAATCTTGGTGTTATAGATGACATGGAAATGAATTTTCAGCCACATATTCATGCCAGCACGAAGACTGTCTAGTCCAAAGATATGCAGGTCAGGTTGATTGGCCATGCTAAAATTGCCCCTTAGTGTCCTGAGATGCATAGGTTAGAGGCATTAGCAGGTAAACGTGCAAGGATTTGGGGGTAGAGCCTGGGTAGGATTGTGGTCAGTGCAGACACAATGGGCCAAATGGCCTTTTTCTGCACTGTACAGTTTCTATGATTCATACAGTTTTATTAGTTCATTTATTAGTGTCACAAGTAGGTTTACATTAACACTACAATGAAGTTACTGTGGAAATTCCCTAGTCACCACATTCCAGCACCTGAGGGTTGCCAACAGTGACACAATGGCCTAAAACTGTTTACACGAAGATGGTAGGTAGCTTCAAGTCTTTAGGTGTTTAGATTGCCAATCTGTTTTGGCCCCACCACACTGACACAATAGTTAAAAAGCTCACCAACATCTCTACTTTTTCCGAAGGCTAAGGAAATTTGGCATATCTGCTACGACTTCACCAATGTCTACAGATATACCATAGAAAGCATTCTTTCCGTTTGCACCATAGCTTGGTATGGCTTTTGCTTTGACTAAGACTGCAAAAAACTACAAAGGGTTGCGATTGTAGTCCAGTCCATCATGCAAACTATCCTCCCAACCACTGAATCCATTTACACTTCCTGCTGCCTCAGGAAAGTAGCCAACATTATCAAGGACCACATGCACTTTGGACATTCTCTCTTCCACCTTCTTCTGTTGAGGAAAAAGATACGTGACTTCAGACTTTTGTATTAATCACTCAGGAACAGCTTCTTTCCTGATGCAAACAGACTTTTGAATGGTCCTATCACATATTAAGTTGACCTTTATCTTCATCCTATCAGTAACTGCAATGCTATATTCTGTACCCTATTTTTCCTCTTCTCCTATGAATGCTATGTTTTGTCTGAAACAACTTGCAAGAAATAATACTTTTCAGTGTGACGCAAAGCATGTGACAATATTAAATTAATTCAATTCAATTCATCAAGCAGCTAGAGCTCCCTGGACCCATTTAAATGGAACCTGCAGCTCAGTTTAGAGTTCATTTGGGGATAATCCATTTCACCAGCACCATGAGATCCTAATATACCCCTCTTTTGAGGTTTGCACTTTTGAAAGATGCGCAAAATATGAGTACTCACTGGGGAGATGGCCAGCCGAAGTATGGTCCCATTTTTAATCTCGTTACGAGTCTAGAGAGGGTTACGAAAAGAGGGGCAGGAGTGGAGGAGGGTGAGGGTGAGGGGGAAGGGGGGGGGAGAAAAATAGAAAATCATGAATTCAAAAAGGAGGAGAACAGCAATTAATTGACTTTGTTCATTTCACAGAAGTTGAGTGTAGGGTAGTAGGCAATGAAGTTGAGTGTTTGAGCAGAGTTTTAAGGAAATTAAGTGTAAGGTCAACAAATAGTAAGCTTAAATGAGTTGAAAGGTTGGATCTGAAACAAGATGGATGCTGATGTGCACAGACAGTGGAGGCAAAAACCTGGGATAACTTCAGATGCTACAATAGAATAACTGGATATTTCTGGTGGATAATGTAAGATTAGCCTTTCTTATCTATTATGGATGCAATGAATGCTACTTAATTACTGATGGAGATTAAATGCTCGGTATTGTGGAGATTTAAAGGCTTCAGGAGCCAGGTAGCTGACCTTTTCTGTGATGTATAGCTGGGTCCCATCAGCATAGCGTAGAGTGTAGTGCTCTGGATTCGGTAAGGACCATCTAGAAAGCGAAACAAGACAAATTACATCACAAAACCTCCAAGTGCAGCATAGTATTGATAAACTTTGAGCCATACTAGCTGGTGATCGGACACATTAAACAGAAATTGACAAGAATTAGTTTCTTATAACTGCAATTACAAGTAACATCTAATCAGTGTGGCATCATCACTGACAAACTTATCAGTAATTGTAAATCACCAGTTTCCCCATTAACAATTAGGAACAGAGGAATCAGAATAGGCCAATCAGGATTCTCAAGCCTAATAAAAATGTGTGGGGCAGGGGCACTCAAAAGCAGAAATTAAACAGGGAGAAAAAAATCATTTTATGATTCACTAACATCTACATGATAGCCAGTATTACAAGTCATCTGAAATATATTCCTGTGATTGCTCAGTCCTTTTCTCCCTCCAGACTAATTCAACTTTTTTCCTCCATCACTACCTGATACTGACACACTACAGGGCAACAAAAAAATTGTTCCGTAACTGATACTCTCTTCCATAGTTAGTGGGTATGACACACTCTTCCACAACTAGAGCCTAGAGTTAACACACAATCCTATCAATATTAAACACAGCTAATATTATTGGACCAATATTCCAGAGGTTCAGACTCAAGTTCTGGAGATACCCATCCAAGGGTATTTAAGAGTCAACCATATTGGTGTGGATCTGGAGTCACATGTACGCCAGACGAGGTAAATTCTGCGTATTTCCTTCCCTAAAGGACATGAATGAACCAGACAGGAATTTCCAACAATCAATGGTTTTTTTGTCGTCTTTAGAGTTTTAATTCCAGATTTTTTATTACATCTAAAATTTCAACATCTACCATGGTGGGATCTGAAGCCAGATTCAATCCCAAGTCTCTGGATTACTAATGCAGTCACAATACTACTACATCACTGCCTCCACTATAACGACAATTACTCTATGTCAGCACTCTTAGATAGAGATCAGTCTGTGTTTTTTTTTATAAACAGCCTCATTCACAAGCACAGATCTACTCATAGCTCTTATGTTGACATTTTTTTCTGTATATGGAATATGAATGTGAAAAAAAAAAACACTGTGGGCAGTCTCTACATGTACAATACTGGACTGATACAAGCTAGCCAAAATAGAGTTACCACAATAGTAATTTTCAGTATCTCTTCCTCCCCTCTGAAGACACTGATTCATTTTGAGAGACAGATCCACAATTGCCCAATTTCCTCATTCTTCAGATGTATGCATGGGACACTGAGTGATAGCAGCAATTCAGTTAGGGTATGTATCACAACAGTCTATGCTCCAATTCACACAAGTGAATGAACTGAAAAAAATGGCTGCTTCTTCCCTAGGGTTGGGGATCAGAGTGCACAAGTGGACAAAGGGAGCATCATCTTGCCCAGCTTATTACTTAAATCAGAGTCCTGCTCTGCCCTCTCCATCCTGCATACAACTTAACTCCTCTATTTCTGTGGGGCTCAGATACATTACCAAACTCTAGTCCCATACCTGTGCTTCCCTTACGGAAATGATCAATACTCCAAGGAAAAACATTCCTGTCTCATCCAGCTAACAGTAAGCCAGCTAAATCACAGAGCACAATTGTCATAGCAGACCTTCCGCTGTGGGATCTGGACAGCTTTAACCACCCATACAACTAACAATGTCAGATCTCAAGCCTAATTTCATACCCCACTGTAGTCACCACACAAGGCCCAAACCAGAGAGCATCTGCAAACTTGAGTCCAAACTGACTGTCTGGCCCCATACTATCTCCGTCCCATCACGCAAAAGACACTTCCTGCACATAACATTAATGCCTAGCCCCTTAAAGGTAAAATGTACTAACTGAAAATTTTCAATGCTCTTCATATCCTTAATCGTCACTATTTCAAACCTACATCAGCCCTATAGAACATAGAACATTACAGCACAGAACAGGCACTTCGGCCTTCAATGTTGTGCCGACCAAAATAAAAAGCAATGCCCCTCCAAACTAAACCATTCCCTTCTCTTCCATATACTTATCAATTAACCTCTTAAACGCCACCAAACTTGGCGCATCTACAACAGCTGCAGGCAGGGCATTCCACTCCCTAATCACTCTTTGAGTAAAGAACCTACCTCTGATATCCGTCCTATAACTCATACCCCTTAATTTAAAGCTGTGTCCCCTCGTGCTAGCTTTCTCCATCCTAGGAAAAAGGCTATCACTGTCCACCCTATCTAAACCTCTAATCATCTTATATGTTTCGATAAGGTCCCCTCTTAGCCGCCTCCTTTCTAACGAAAACAACCTCAAATCCCTCAGCCTCTCTTCATAAGACCTGCCCTCCATACCAGGCAACATCCTGGTAAACCTCCTCTGTACCCTCTCCAATGCCTCCACATCTTTCTTATAATGTGGGGACCAGAACTGCACACAATACTCCAAGTGCGGCCGCACTAGAGTTTTGTACAGTTGCAACATGATGCTGCGGCTCCTAAATTCAATCCCCCTACCAATAAAAGCTAAGACTCCATATGCCTTCTTAACAACTTTATCCACTTGACTGCCTACTTTCAGGGATCTATTGACACATACACCAAGATCCTTCTGTTCCTCAACACTATTAAGAGCCCTACCATTAGCCCTATACTCTACACATTTATTGTTCCTGCCAAAGTGCATTACCTCACACTTTTCCACATTAAACTCCATTTGCCACCTCTCGGCCCAGCTCTGCAACTTGTCCAAGTCACTCTGTAAACTATAACACCCCTCTTCACTATCTACCACTCCACCAACTTTAGTGTCATCTGCAAATTTACTGATCCATCCCTCAATACCCTCATCCAGATCATTTATAAAAATTACAAACAGCAGGGGCCCCAAAACAGACCCCTGAGGCACACCACTTGTCACCGAACTCCACGATGAATATCTCCCATCAACCACCACCCTCTGTCTTCTATCTGCCAGCCAATTCCTAATCCAATTAGCTAAATCACCCTCTATCCCACACATCTGCATTTTCTGTAGAAGTCTTCCATGGGCCACCTTATCAAACGCCTTACTAAAGTCCATATATACCACATCAACCGCCTTACCCCCATCCACCTCTTTGGTCACTTTCTCAAAAAACTCAATGAGGTTAGTAAGGCATGACCTACCCTTCACAAAACCATGCTGACTATCCCCAATCAATTCATTTCTCTCTAAATAACTATAAATCCTATCCCTAATAATTCTCTCCAATACCTTGCCCACAACAGAAGTAAGACTCACTGGCCTATAATTCCCTGGAAGGTCTCTCTTCCCCTTCTTAAACAATGGGACCACATTCGCTATCCTCCAGTCCTCCGGAACCACACCCGTAACCAACGAGGACCTGAAGATCAGAGCCAGAGGCTCTGCAATCTCCTCTCTTGCCTCCCAGAGAATCCTAGGGTAAATCCCGTCCGGCCCAGGGGACTTATCCAACTTCAAACCCTCGAGAATTTCTAACACATCCTCCCTATCTACTACAATACTCCCCAATTTGCAACCCTGTACCTCAGTGTTCTCCATAGCTACATTTCCAGCACTCTGCGTGAATACCGAAGAGAAATATTTATTCAGTGCCTCACCAATCTCTTCAGGCTCCACGCACAACTTCCCACTGCTGTCTATGACTGGCCCTAATCTTGCCCTAACCAATCTTCTATTCTTAACATATCGAAAGAAAGCTTTAGGATTCTCCTTAATCCTATCAGCCAACATCTTCTCGTGTCCCCTCTTAGCTCTCCTCAATTCACTTTTTACCTCCTTCCTGGCTAATCTATAGCTATCCATTGCACTAACTGAGCCTTCAAGCCTCATCCTGACATAAGCCTCCTTTTTCTTCTTAACCAGCAAATCAACTTTTTTCGTACACCAAGGCTCTCTTACTCGACCATTTCCTCCCTGCCTGACAGGGACATACTTATCAAGGACTCGCAGCAGCTGCTCCTTGAATAAGCACCACATTCCAGATGTTCCCAGTCCCTGTAGTTTCCTAGTCCAATCTATGCACCCTAATTCTCTCCTGATGGCCTCATAATTACCCTTCCCCCAGCTATAACTACTGCCCCCAGCTTCATGCCTATCCCTGTCCATCACTAAGGTGAACGTAACCGAATTGTGGTCACTATCACCAAAATGTTCACTAACTTCCAAGCCTAACACCTGGTCTGGCTCATTGCCCAGCACCAAATCCAATGTAGCCTCACCTCTAGTTGGCCTATCTACATACTGAGTCAAAAAACCTTCCTGCACACTCTGTACGAAAACTGACCCCTCTAACGAGCTAGAGCTATAGCTATTCCAATCAATATTAGCAAAGTTAAAGTCCCCCATCACAATTACCCTACTACTTTCACTCCTAATCAGAATTGACTTTGCAATCCTTTCCTCAACCTCTCTAGAACTATTAGGAGGTCTGTAAAAGACTCCCAACAGGGTGACCTCTCCTCTCCTGTTTCTAATCTCAGCCCTCTCAGTCTCAGACATCGTGTGCCTCTCCTCTCCATTTATCCCAGTGGTACTAACATACCTTCAGCTCTGAGGCATTGAATTCTCCACAAATTCACAGCCTCTCTATTCTCTTCTTTTAAACATACACTTATCTCCAAGCTTGAGGCCTTCTGTAATAATATTTCCTTCTACTTTTGACCAATTATGTTACATGAAAGGAGCTAAATGGCAACAAGTTGTTGCTGCCATTGCTGCAAACATCAAGAACAAATTTAGCATGCTTGATAATGTATCAAATTAGGAGAAGTAGGTAGGTAAATTTGGCCCCTCACACCTGCTCCTCCAACCAATAAGATCATGGCTGATTAGATTGAGGTCTCAATTCCACATTCCTTCCTACTCCCTCATCAGGCAAGAAACTATGCAACTCAGCCTTAAATTTATTCACTGACTGTTGGCTCCATTGCTCTGGGGTACAGCATTCAAAAAAAAAAAAATTTCTTCTCATTTCAGTCTTAATTGGTGACGCCAGGTTGGAATTTTCCAATTCTTCACGCAGGCAGGATCCTCTAGTTCTGCAGATCTGAATAGAAATTTCAACAGCTCACCAGCATATTTTCTTGTGGTGGGGGGGTGGTAGCTTTGGCATCAACACCGTCAGTTCCTATCATATGTCTCAACAAAATCTCCTCTCATTCTTTTAAACTCTAATGGATATAGGCCCAACTTGTCCAACCTTTGCTCATAGGATTTCTCATTTCAGCAATCAGTTGAGTGGGCCCTCTGTGTCCTGGCTACACACATATGCATTGGTTATAGAATCCCCTGCAGTACAGAAGGAGGCCATTCAAGTCTGTACCGACCACAACTCCATCTAGACCCTATTCCCATAACCCCACACATTTACTCTGTTAATCCCCCTGACACTAGGGTCAATTTAGCATGGCCAATGAACCTAACTCTCACATCTTTGGACTGAACACCCAGAGGAAACCTAGGCAGACATGGGGAGAACTTGTATACTCCACACAGACAGTGACTCAAGGCCAGCATTGAACTTGGGTCCCCAGTGCTGAGAGGCAGTAGTGCTAACCAGTGTGCCACTGGTCCCAATGGTCATTGGGAGAATTGACAACTTGGAAGATAGACAGGCATTCCTTGCATTGCCAGGGTAAAGATATCACAGAGTGCAGAATACTGATTAGGGGTGGTGGGAAAGAAAAGTTGTGGTTTCCTGTGAGAATCAGTGAAAGGAAGGAAAGGAAGGCAGTCCTTCAGTGACAGAATTTTAGAAACAAGGATGAGGGGCAATAATCCCTGTGCAACATGTTAATGAACGTAGAAACAAGCAGGATGGAACAAGTTGACAGAAGGCTGGAAAAATGGTTAGGGAAGTAGAGTGTCAAATTCCTGGGCACTGGGAGCTATTGTATAGTAACAGGGATCTGTTCAAGGCTGGAAGATTGCACCCCAACAGAACAGAAATCCAGTTGTTCACAAAAAGATAAGCTTGTGCTGTGAGCAGTGTTATAAACTAAGTTGGTGAAGGTGAATGAATGCAGCACAACATTAAGATGAAATATTAGGAGGAGAAATCAGGTGGATAGATAATAAGGAGAGGCGAAGAATACCAAACTGATTAGCTCACAAGTAAGAGGAATCAAAATGGCAAATGTTAGGCTGTGCATGGCTGGTCACAAATGCAGGTGTGCAAATACACAGCGTATGCTGATTTAACAAAAAAGGTTGATGAGCTGCAGATACAGTTATCACATTGGGATATGCTTATAGGTGACAATCGAACAGAGAATTGTTACAGCAGTGGAGGAGGTTGAGCGGCCCATCATGTTTGCTCCAAATTTGCATGTAGCTAATTTGCATGTAGCTAATAATCAATCATTTTCTTAAACCAAGAAATTAAGAGGTTTGTCGCAAAGACAATGCAATAGTTATAGGGATCTTTAATCTTTATATGCAGGGGACAATTTAAAAATAGCAGAAGTTTAAAGGATGGTTCATAGAATGTATTTGAATACCTCCTTAGATCACAGATCATAGAACCAATCAAGGAGGATGCTATTTTAAATCTTGTTTTATTTAATGAGGCAGCGTTCATTAGTAATCAGAGTTGATGGGGAAACACTTAGTGCTATAGGGAAAGTGCTAGGCAAGTATCTTAATTGGATAGCACCCCCATGAGCCAGTACAGACATGGGTTGAATGGTCCCCTGTTTTGCTTTGTTGTTTTAATGATTCTATGACAATTTCCCAAGAGAATGCAAATATAAAAAGTACAACTCTTTTGTTGCTCCCTGATTCCATCACTTTCCCATTTTCCATTATTCCTAACTCATGTTTCACATTAGGTATCACTTTTCCACCCCAACCCTGCCTATGCTATTTATTTGCCATCCTTCCTCCACTCACCCCCACCCCGCACCAACCTCCCAAAAATCTTCCAGACTGCCAAGGAGTTTTGTCACCGGTTTCTGTAGCTTCAGATTGAGGAGCAATATTCTTCCCTGATCCTTTACTCAACATTATAAAGAACAACAAGGAACAGCACAATCTACACTACACAGAGACAGACTTTCCCCAGAGATGCAAAAACTATGTTCACCAGCATGGATAAACAAACTTCCCACACACACTGGCTGGGGTTAAGGTTATGCTGAAAAAGTAAATACAAATATTAATTCTGGACTTAATGACTATGGGATTACTGGAGTACAGCAGATAACAATTCCCATCAATCACTCACTCTATAATTGCAAACTGGAACAAATTTGCTTTTGTATTTGCCCTGAACGATTTGCTCTCGAGAATATTGCGCCCTCAGGCAGCTTGGCTCCTTCCAGTTTGCAGTCTTTTAAACGGCAGCTCCCGAATTATGTACAAAATCAGGCAAGTTCAAGGGAGGCAGGAGAAGAGTTGACAGGCATAGAACCTTTAATAGTTACAGCAACATGCATTTATATAGTGCCGTTATTTGAGCAAAATGCTCCACAGCACTGCACAGGAATGTAATAGATAAAATTAACACCCAAGCTACCAGGAAGCAACTAAAATTATGGACCAGATTGTAGATTTTATAGAGCAGTTTAAAGAGAGAGAAGTAGAGAGATTTGGGGAGAGAATTTTAAGAAACAGATGGTGGATGAATGGACCACTCAGTCAGCTGTCAACAGGAACTGGTTTAAATTTTCATACCGTAATTGGACATGGGGTTACTAGTGAAAGGAAATTGATCATAAATACTGCTGAACCAGAATAAGTAACAAATTACCAGTTTGGAAATAAGTCAAGACGACACAAAATAATAAGACAGCTTTCATTAGTAATCATATATAGTTGAAGGAGAAACAGTGCTATAGGGAAAGTATTACTAATTGAATAGCTCCTTCATGAGCCAGTAAAGATGTAGGTTGAGTGGTCTCCTGTTACGCTGTATTATTTTAATGATTTTATGGCAAATTCCCAATAAGAGTGCGCAAATATAAGAAGTGCTACATCCCTTTTAATGCTCCCTAATTCCAGCACTTTCTCAACTCCCATTTTCCATTATTATAAACTCCAGAGATGTTACTTCTTGTGATTCATCATTAGATTGAATCTTCTCAATTTCTCTTCCATCCTCCTTCACCTCGGCCACATCCACCAGCAATCTTTGCAATTTTCAATATTTTTCTCATCTTTACTTAGTTGGGATACAGCTCCGTAGGTGATAGGTACCCTGGTATCTCACCCAAGCCATAAACCCAGCTGGACAGTCCCATTTTGAGTGGCACCACAGCTGACATGGAGCTGGTCCTCATCCAACATTCACCCCCACATACTCTCCAACTGCCTGGGTCCCAGAGTCAGAGATTTACAGCATGGAAACAGGTCCTTTGGCCCAACTTGTCCAAACCGTCCTTTTCTTTTAACTCCTAAGCTAGTCCTAATTGCATTTGGCCCATAGCCCTCTATATCCATCTTATTCAGTTAACTGTCCAAGCTGTTTTTTTTTTAAAGACAAAATTGTACCTGTCTCTACCACTGCCTCTGGCAGCTTGTTCAAGACACACCACTCTGAGAAAGTTGTCCCTCTGAACACTTTTGTATCTCTCCCCTCTCATCTTAAACTACGCTCTCTAGTTTTAGACTCCTTTGGGAAAAGATACTGACTATTTAGCTGATCCATGTCCCTCATTATTTCACAGACCTCTGTAAGATTGCCCCTCAACCTCCTACGCTCCAGAGAAGACTCCCAGTCTACCTAACCTCTCCTCATAGTTCAAATAATCAAGTCCTGTTAGCATTGTAGTAAATCTTTTCTGCACTCTTTCCAGTTTAATAATATCCTTTCTGTAATATGGTGACCAGGATTGTATACAGTATTCCAAGAGTGGCCTTACCAATGGCTTGTACAATTCCAACTCCTGTACTCAATGTTCCGATCAATGAAACCAAGCACGCCCAATACCTTCTTCACCATTCTGTCCATTTGTGACTCCACCTTCAAGGAGCTATGAACCCGTAGCCATAGATCTTTTTGTTCTGTAACTCTGTCCAACACCCTACCATTAACTGAGCAAGTCCTGCCCTGGTTCAATTGACCAAAACACATAACCTTGTATTATCCAAATTAAATTCCATTTGCCATTCGTATAGCTATACACTTTGTGTCCAACCACAAAGATTTTATGCACAATTTTATTTAGAAAGTTTTTGTTTTTAACTTTGAAGTACATTTAATTTATCAAGATCCCAATGCAACTCTAGATTCTTCACGGTCCACTATCTTGCTGTCATTTGCAAACATACTAACCACACCTACTAAATTCTCATCCAAATCATTTATATAAATGAAAAATAATAATAGTGTTCCCAGGAATGACTCCTGGGGCACTCCACTGGTCACACACCTCCAATTTGAAAAGCAATTCTCTACAACCACCCTCTGTCTTCTGTCAACAAGTCAATTTTGTATCCATTTGGCTACCTCACCTTGGAACCTGCGAGATTTAATCTTACACAACAACCTACCATGTGGTACCTTGTCAAAGGCCTTGCTAAAATCCATGTCAACTGCATTGCCCTTAACTACCTTCTGTTTACCCCTTTAAAAAAATCAAATCAAACTTGAGAAATTTGGGGGTGATGGCGGCCAGGAAAGTGGAGTAAGGCCTCATCCAGATCATCAATTATCTTACTGGATGACTGAGCAGGCTCAAACAGCTAAATAGCTTACTCCTGCTCTTAAGTCCTGTGAAACACAGGAAAAGAAAAAAAAGGGTAGCAAGATAGAGGAAAAAGGAGGAAGAAGAGAGAGTGTAGAGGAGGAGGAAGGAGATGAGAAGAAAAAGTGAAGTGAAGTGGAGGGAGGCAAGAAAAAACAAGGGATACTGAAAATTACTGCAAGTCCAATTACTGATTTAGAAGGAAAGTATTAAATGAGACTGTTCTGAAGTCTATTATGAAAGTACTTTACTCTTAGCTGTTGCCTGTTAACTCAGGAAATATGAATTATTGCAGATGCAGGGCCCAACTTAAGCGATCAGTTTAAAATACCAAATCTAATTCAAAGACATTTCAATATGAAGTGATGCACTAATTATAGAATTTTAACCACTTGATAACAATTCCAGAACTTGCTGTAAAGAACACCACCTGAATATCCACTATTACTCTTAAGCAGCAGATCAGCATAGAATCATAGTAAAAAGGCAGTCAACATATAATTATAAGTTTCACTTGGCAGAATGAGTTCAAGTTGACAAAGTAGGAAGTTATACTGATATTTGGGAAAAGAACAGGTTAAAACTAAAGATAAGGCACAATAGAAGAATCTTGTTCAGATCACCTGATTAAGAGTTAAGTTTAAGAATGTTAAACTAGAACCCCATAATCACACAATTCCAGAACATGTGGATTAAAATATCAAGAAATTAAAAGTAGGTATTGGAACAGGTATGTGGAATTTGATACAGAGTCTGATCAATCTGTATGCTGAGCTCAAAACTGTGATGTATTTAAGCCTCTCAGATAAACCGGAGGACTGTTTATTAAATGCATATTTTAAAAAATAATTTATGGGCTATATATTTAATGTCTCAGTAATGCCTGTTACACATTACGTAAGGCAGCTATTGATTTGGAGTAAATTAAAAATACATTTATACTCATTAACAGATGTTGAGTCATTGTTTTTTGGTAAATAAATGAAGCAGCCAATTTCTGCACTGCAAGATCCCACAAATGATTAGGCTGTTATCTACTGGCAACAGGATCATATCTGAAATCCATTTTTTAAACACTAATTTTTCAGCCAAAATGTGTACAATGCTCATTTTATCAGTCATTAATCACAAACTCTCAGACACTTGCTTATTATCACATCATTAATTGCTTCATAACTGTCAAAATTCATTACATTGTGGCAGATTATACCTTAAAACACTATTGTTTCTCGAGCAATTAGGGCTGGGCAATAAATGCTGACCTACGCAGCAGAGTCTTGAATTAAAAAAAGAATCAGTCATCCTATATCTTACTCAAACTCTGAATCGTAACCCCACCCACCCTCACCAAACTTTATCGAGAACACATCTCTGATTACACCAACCCCCCCCCCCCTTTTAAGAACAAAGAACAAAATAGCACGGGAAACAGTCCCTTCGGCCCAACAAGCCCTCGCTGCCATTTTTAACATTGGGTGCCCTCCTCTACCTATGACCTTTGTCTACACTTACTGGGGAAGATTGAGGGGAGACTAATTTAGGGACAATTTGTTACACCAGTGGGAGGAAACCGGAGCACCCAGAGAAAACCCATGTTATCATGGGGAGAATGTGCAAACTCCCGCAAACACTGACCCAAATCCATGTATCTGCACAGCAAACAGCGATAGTCACTGAGCTGTCATGTTGCCCGTCAGGTGGTCCAGTTTAAGTGTACGCTAATGACATGAAGCAACTCTCAAAGCAACATCCAAGAGCAGCCCTCATACAACCCACCGCGTGTATGCTCCTTGTTTGTCAACAAGGCAGACCAAATCACCTGTGAAGTAAAAGAAAAGACAACAAGCAACGCTTAGTCGTGACACTACAGGACTTACCCATCACACACCTCCCGGATAATTGCAATCAGTGGTTTTTTCTGAAAATGACAAAGAGTTAAGTTAGCAATCACAATAACCAGATAAAATTTCAAATCAGATCAAACTTTAAAGACATTTAGATCGAAAGAACATTTCACCATTAGCTCAAAACCACAAGAGTATTAGGTTTATTTATAACAGATTCTTGTGTCCAAATATTTCAAATACCAGGTTATAACTCTTGCCACCTCACAGACACGTGATCCCACCCGATCTCAATTTTCAACCATCTCTTTCTCTCTAGTATTTCTTTGTCCCACATACCTGTGCCAGCTGGACTGGAATCAGAAAATATTAGGTTCAAGTCCATGCCAGACAAACACAAAAATCAAGGGCAACATCCCAGTGCAGTACTGAGGGAGTGTTGTGCTGCTGGAAGTGCCATTTTTTAGATAAAAGATTAAAAAAAGAACCTCAGCTTAAAAAAAAAATCAGCCAGGTGGACGCAAAAGATCCAATGACACTATTCCAAGAGAAGGTGCGTTGGTGGTAGCGTCCTGGTCAATATGTATCCCTAGATTAATAACGCCTCAAACCAGATTATATGATCATCATATTGCTCTGGTCTTGAAAGGTGCTATATAAATGCAAGTTCTTCCATTTTCCCTTGCTCTCTTTCCAGTTGTTTCTCTTTGGTACATCTCATCTTTACCAATGGTCCTGGAGAGCTGCTGTTCTCCATAATGTTTGGAGAATGTACTGTGCTCAGGAGGGAAAGGAGATTGGCCCAATCTTCTGCTCTCGCTGGTGGTGAGCAGGACACCTAGGTGGAATGGTGATGTACAGAAACCCCGACCTTCCTGCCTCCAGAAAGTTCTGGGCAGGAAGGCCGTTGGAGGACGTTCTCATCCTGCCACTTGAGACCCTTATTTGAGACCCTTAAGTGACCAATTAATGACTGCTTAAGAATGTGATCAGGCCACCTCCACTCATTAATCCTGTTGCAACTGGGCTTGCCGTGCAAAACATGTAAAACCAGTCATCTTGAGGTCAAAGATGGGGTGGTTAGAAGAGAGGCTCCCACTGACAGCAACTCCCCCACCTTCTTTCTCGATACCCCATCTCCCTCTGTCTGTAACCCATCCTACTTCCAAGAAAGCATTTTCCAACCTCACCACCACCACTACTTCCAAGGCCTCCCAACATTACTTATCTGTAGACATGGTCCTTGAACCCCTCTTAAATTTACCACATTCTGCAGCACATCTTGTAAGCAATACACGCAGCTGTCATTGAGCATCGGTAATGTAGGGAGTGAATGTTGGGTGGTTAGCATGTCAATTGACTGGTGCTGCTTATTCCTGGATGAACAAAGAACAATTTGGCAGAGGAACATGCCCTTTGGCCCATCTAGCTTGTGCCAGTATGCAGTTTCTATCTCTCTGTCTCCCATGTGACTGTCAAGATACATCTTGAACATTGCCAGAGGAGGTGGTGAAAGCAAGCACATTAGCAATGTGTTCCAGGCACCCACCACCCTCTGAAAAAACTTACCCCCTCTCACCTTGAATCTTGTAATTGACACTTCCACCCTGGGAAAAAGCCTCTGACTATTTACCCTTTCTATAACTCTCACTTTGTAGACCTCTATCAAGTCTCTGATTTTCCAGTGACAACAATCCAAGTTTATCCAACCTCTCCTCGTAGCCAATGCCCTTGAGATCAGGCAACATTCTGGTGAACCTTCTTTGCACTCTCTCCATAGCTTCCACATCCTTCTGTTAGTGTGGTGACCAGAATGCATACAATACTCCAAATGTGGTTTAACTGAAGTTTTATACAGCTGCAACATAGCTTGCCCCAGCCCATGAAGGCATGTATGTTTTACTGGTGGCGTGGCAACCAAATTTGCACACAATACACCAAGTATGACCTAACTTAAGTTTTATACAGCTGAAACTTAACTTGCCCTGGCCGAAGAAGGCAAGCGTGCAACGTGCCTTCTTGACTACTTACCCGCCTGTGTTGTCCTTTTAGGGGCAGGCACAATGGCACAGCGGGTTAGCTCTGCTGCCTCACTCAAGTTCGACTCTCAGTTTAAGTCAACGTCTATTTGGAATTTGCAAGTTCTCCCTGAGTCTGCATGGGTTTTCTCTGGATGCTCCAGTTTCCTCCCATAGTCCAAAGATGTGCAGAGGGAAGTGGAGTTTGCTGGAGTGGCGGGAGTAACTCCATTGGAATTGGCAGAAAATGCACCCTTGTCAATACTGCCATCTCATAGCCATTTAAATGCTCCAACAAGCATGAAATTGGCTGAAGATGGGATTCTGCCCTTTACTCAAGGTGAAGTCCTGCCTCAGACAGCTACCATCATTAAGAGCTGCAGCAGACAGGACTGAAGTGAAAGCAGTGCTTAAATACCAACAGTCCAGGACCAGGTATGTTTTAGCCATTTCAGAGTAGCAGAAAGATCCAAGGTATTTTACTGCCAGCATCACATTTTTCACCTGAATTACAGAATCCCTATAGTGCAGAAAGAGGCCATCCAGCTCATCAAGGCTGCACCAATTCTCTGAAAAAGTATCACACCCAGGCCCTCCTCTCTGCTTATCCCAATATTTTACCACACATTTTACCATAAAAAGTCAACAAAGCTACACATCTTTGAACGCTAAGAGAGCCCCATGCCTACAAACTCCCCCTCATCACCCTGCACCTCTTTTCTCTCTCAGCAATTCCCCATCCAGAATAGGCAAGACTCCCAATGCCACAAACATATTCTACCCATGGTTCCTAAAGCTCTGCACCAAACGGGTATTCATTACATCATATCACAGTCTGATAGCCCAATTGCTAAGAGACAGGTTGCTATAATTAGTCAACAACTCATTTATCAGGATAATAGAAGACAAACTCTATGAACTTGGGTCCTTTATCATCTAGCAATTTCTAAGTTCCCAGTTAAGAGTAAAAGATGCTTTAGCTGATTGAAATAAATGAAAATTGGAGATGGGTGGTAGCTTGAGGGCCACAAAATGCAAGTTTTCAGTACTCCAGATCTCTTGTATCAACCACAGCTGATCAATTCCCAGCTTCTCTCTCTCTCCCCACTCCATCACCACTTCTTTCAAAACACTTGTGATGTTGAGATGCTGGCGTTGGACTGGGTTGGGCACATCAAGAAGTTTTAACACCAGATTAAACTCCAACAGGTTTATTTGGAACCTCGAGCTTTGGAGTACTGCTTCTTCCTTCTCGAATGGGACTGTTAGGTGAGTGGGCCACTCACCTGAGGAAGGAGCAGTGCTCTGAAAACTCGTGACTCCAGATAAACCTGTTAGACTTTAGCCTGGTGTTGTGAGACTTCATACAGTTCCTAGCTCTCAGTGCAATAGACAGGCAGAAGAGACTTCCAGAAAGGTGACAGCTCAGAATTAATTAGCGTCTTGGAGGATCAAAGGAAGTTTTAGAGTTACAAAGACAATACTTTCAAGGGAAATAATTCAAATCTCTTTTAAAGCAGATGATTAAATGAGTTAAGGCAAGACATCCAAAATACAGTACTGATTGATGGATTTCTGGTTGGAGTGGGTTGTATGAGGCAATTAGCCAAAGTTTCCCTTTTCTTTTTGTTGAGAGGTAACATCATCAATAACCTGGCCAGCTGGACAAAGATTTCAGGCAAGTGGGGAAAGGCAGCATTACAGTAGGGGAGGTTGGACGGGAGAGTAAAGCACTTAAATTCTGTTAGGAGGAGACAAGTTTGGTGCAATTGAAAGGGGCACCAAACAAACACCATCTCCAGTCCATTTGTGACATATTTTGATTTTTAAAAACAAAATCCATGATGGTCTGTGTTTGATAAAATTATATTCTTATAACCTTGTTTTATAGGAAAGCATGTTCAACTCACTCGAATCAAGATCTGCACTGAAATCTCCTGAGTTTCTGATTCAGTTCAAGCCACTTTTGTTTGAGATAATCCTCATCCCAATTATACTTGCATGCTTCACGGAATGTGAAAAGGAACAATGTGGTGGTATTCAATCTTGGCTAACAGTGTGACAAGGGCCTTTGAATTCAAAGCAACTCAAAGAGACACAAGACTGTGGTATAGCTGATTAAATATGTCGAGGGGGCAGGCTGCAAACAGGCTTAAAAGAACGACTTTATGGAACGACTGGAAGACAAACAACTTTGCGAGCTATGGTGCCATAACCTCACGAGAGGGGAGTGTACACAGTGTCCTGAAGGCCACTGTTCTGTTAGTGTACATTAATAATTAATACAATAAATTCAATGATTACTTTTACATTTCAGGATTAAATTAAGGAATGCAATTGAATTTTTTTCAGTTTGAGAGTGTCCTGTTGATAATATGGAAGTTAGAAGGGTGTTGCTTTTGCCTTCCAATGTTCTCCCCTCCTCTCAGCTTCAGTAGTCCTAAAGGCGACTCAGTCGGAATCCCATCGAGTCTGCACCAGTCATCATTCTAATCCCATTTTTCAGCACTTGATCCAAGGTCTTATATGTTCTACTATTTCATTTATCCATCTAAAGTGTTGCCTTCTGTCCATCACAAATGTGTCCAGACAATGAATGACTGCAGCTACCCGACCACTGAGGATATGGAGTACATTCAAGACTAAGCTCAAGAAACAAGGGAATTAAGATAGGGCGGAAAGTATGGTTGGGCTAGACGGTCATATTAAATGGCAGAGCAGAGTCAAGGAACCATATAGCTTACTCCTGCTTCTGTTCCTTTTTTGGCTTATGAAACAAAAGAGAAATTATCACCCATGATCCCATTTTCATTCAACATCTGTTAGTTGCATTGGAGCGTAACCTCAAGCACAAATTTGAGCTGATTTGATTCACACCATCCCAGGCCACTAACAGCCTAGTCAAAAAAACCACTTAATCTAGTCCACATTGAGAAACAAATTTGTGGCTTCCTTGTTTTGCCCAGTGACCTACTCAGCTGCAAACATACAGATATTGATAGAGATCTTGAATCTTGATCTCAAGGGTGACCCTTGCAGCAACTTGAAGGCAGTTCTGTAATTGGGTTACATCATTGGCAGCTACAAGATGGTGAGTGGGTGATAGCTAGGAGGTGAGCCCAGAGACAAAGGCATTCTCCTAGTTACTTAACAGTTCTATTTTCACTTCATGGAGTCAAAGGCTTTTATGCAGAAAACTGGCCCAAGTGGGGTTCGAACTCAGTAAGAATTTAGCAACACCAATTATTAATCCAACCGATTTATTTGATAGTAAAATAGCGAGCTTTCAACACTCCCGTGTCTTCATCAGGCAAGTGCAAGTGCAAGTGGGGTTTTGCAGGAAGCCTGGACTATCACTATGTTGCACCACTTGGTAAATACTATGCACATTAATAATATGGAGCTTACATGGATCATTTTTCTTATGGGTATCAGCTCCCCACGATCTTCTCAACAGCAGTTATGGATGGAGAGTAAATAGTGGCCTTACCCAGTGACACTCTCATCCCATGAATGAATGTGAACAAAAGTTCCTGTAGCCACCTCAAATGTGTGTCTTGAGAGGCACTGTGAGGGATAACTGTCTCTACACACCCACTGGCCAATGTTATATATGCCAAATTGCTTCCTCTTTTTGCCTTTCCCCATGAGATAGGAGCCCAACACGTTGCATCACTTTCATGTAATTCTTTTTTGAAATTGGGGGGCCTTTCCATAGCTGGGTGCCCTTCCTGCTACTAACACTGTTTATCTGGGCTGGAGGCTGCATTGATAGACATTGACTTTCCCTCACAAAGTAGTTGGGCTCTTTCATAGTCAACAATTCCTGGAGTGGAACTTGAACCCAAGACCTTTGGCTCAGAGGCAGAAAAGCCACTCATTGAGCCATTCCACCTCCCTAGTGGCCACGCTTAAATAATGTGCCTGAGCAACAAGTGCCAGCAACAAAATAGTAAAACATCCCATGGCATTTCACAGGAGGGTTATCTGACAAAAACTGACGCCAAGAAAATAGAAACACAAGGACAGATAATCGAAAGCTTGGTCAAACAGGGATGTTTTCAGAAGTCTTAAAAGGAGGGAAATGGAAAAGCATAAGAGTTTTGGGAGGGAACTGCACTGTTTGTGGTCTAGGCCGCTGAAAGCATGGCTATCAATAGTGCAGCAAAGGAAGCGGATGATGCACGAGTTTGACTTGGAGGAATGCAAAGTACATCCCTTTCTAGCAAGGTCCTGTCCTCCTTTAAAATCACGTACAATTACTGTTCAAGAACAGGATGCCTGATGTATTCTCTTGAAGAGTTTACTGTCAAAGCTCACTACGTATGAAAAATAAATATCAACAGGTAGCAGCTAGCAAGTGTGTTGCATGTAGTGATGAGAGACGTATGAGAACCACCTGCCTCTCCACACGTTTTAAACCAGAATCAAATTTCCATTCCCAAGCAGAATCAACAGTCACTGAGCATGCAGCATGTCATGTGGCACCTTACATCTCCCTGTGCATCACATTGCTTCAGCAAACCATGAGAGCCTGTCCATCAGCCTTAAGGCACGAGTCCACTTGTCTGGATAAGTGCAGCCCCAACAACACTCAAAATGCTTGGCACCATCCAGAACAAAGTAACTCACTTGACTGGGATCCAACTCATCACCTTAAACATTCATGCTCTCCACTACTGGTGCAAAGTGGCAGGAGTGTACAATCTACATGATGCACTGAGCAACGCACCAAGGTTCCTTTGATAGAGTTGTGGCTTTGGAAGATGCTATCACCCAGATGGTGCCTAGAAAAGTAGCATACAAAGAGGAACACGACCATCTGCAAAATCTCTTCCAAGTCACACACTTGATACCAAGTTTTGACTTGGTATCACATCATTGCTCCTTCACTATCACTGGATCAAAACCTTGGAACTCTTTATTAACAGCACTTTGAATGTATCTACACACACAGACTGCAGCAGTTACCTTCTCAAACACAGTTAGGAACATGCAACAAATGCAGACCGAGGCCTAGCCAGTTCACGAAGGAATATTTTTTAAAATGTCAGCCTTTGATTCGAGACACAAGTTCTGTTTGCCTACTCACTGCCTGCCACAACTCTGTCCAACGCTCACCCTTCTCAGCACCCAATACCATCTGACACTTTGCTGTCCTTGCAATCTAACACACTCTGCTCATGTCTCTCTGCACTGTGCTCCTCGTCATCTATCACTCAATTACTCTGCCCTCTCAGTCCAGTGGATCACAGTATAACTAATCCAATTAATCCCAATTATTTCATCATCAGGCTAAGGATGTCTCTGTGTATCCTTGTACGAATATCAATATCAGATCTTCAGCACAGGCTGCAATTACATGGCTCACGGACACTCACCTGGTCTATTTCAATCAGCTGGGCATTGGCTCCTGGCCATTCGATCGCCACCTTCACAATGTCTGATGGGGGTGGCATTGGTCAAACAGTCCAGCTCCCACCCTCTAAACAGTTCAACGGAATGGAGCAGTGCCTTGATACATCAGACGTTAAACCTATGCAGCAGAGCAATTTAAAATTAGTAATCGGTTCAAAACAAATATTTTTTAATTAGTAAGGCAACAGTAATTCCAGGACAAAAGCAGTCCATTTGACTGGAACGTCATCCATCGCTTTCACTCCCACCACCACTGACGTACAGTGATCACAGTGTGTACCATCTGTAAGATGCATCACAGGAAATCACTAAGGCTCTTTCAACACCACCTTTCAAACCCATGGCCTCTACCATCTAGGAGGATAAGGGCATACATGAGAATACCACTAGCTACAAGTTCCTCCCCAGGTCACTCACATGGTTGGTACAGACTTGATGGGCGAAATAGCCTCCTTCTGTACTGTAGAGATTCTATGACCCAAGGGCAGAATTGAACCTGGATCGCAGTGCTAACCAGTGTGCCACCAAGCAGGAAACAAACAGTACTAAATGCATATACTTGCAGGCAGAAGTTCTTACTACCACAGATGAGTGGTGTCCGTGGTTAAATCAGGATGTCTTATAAAAGGTACAACACTCAAAGTCATGATACATCTGAAAAACATATGGAGAGGGTGGTTTTGAACTATGACTTGGAAATATATTATTGTTCCTGCCCTTTTGCAGAATCAAAATCCTGGAAATCCCTTCCTAACAGCATTGTGACTGCATCTACACCATATGGAGTGCAGTGGTTCAAGGTGGCAGCTCACCACCAACTTTTGAAAGGTAATAAATGCTTAAATGCTGACCTATTCCGCGACACTCTCACCCCCTGAACAAATGAATAAATAAAAACTGTAACTTAGCTACGTAGAACAGAAGATTCAATCTTCACATCTATAGAGAGTTGAACTCTGGCAGTGCTACAACTGATCCCAGGACCTCTGGCAATGAATGGGTCGGATTTGTTAGCAAACTTCCTCCTGATCACTACACAGTGTTAGAAACCACACATACGAATATTCTGTGTCAACAGGATCTCAGCAAGAGGTCTGGCAACACCAATTTTAAATCTAACCGATTTATTTGATAGTAAATCTGCTAGCTTTCGGCATTTGTGCCTTCATCAGGCGAATGAGGTGTTCTGGTCTCCAAAAGCACACATATTAGCACAAACAGTTTAGAGATTACTGATTAGAATGCGAATCCTTACACCTAACCTGCCATTCAAGTCTTAAAGTGGCTAACAATGTGAGTGCAAGGAACACTAGCGTTAGGTGTAAGGATTCGCATTCTAATCAGTAATGTGTAAACTGTTTGTGCTGACGTGTGCGCTTTTGGAGACCAGAACACCTCATTCGCCTGACGAAGGCACAAACGCCGAAAGCTCGCAGATTTACTATCAAATAAATCGGTTGGATTTAAAATTGGTGTTGCCACACCTCTTACTGAGTTTACCCCAGTCCAACACCGGCATCTCTACATCAACAGGATCTAACAGTGAAACGCCCATGATCAAAATATAACCTGCACACTGCAGTTTAGATTTTCATACAAAATTTCTCAGCATGGAAGAAGGCCTTTTAGCCCATGTCGGACTTTTGGAAGAGCTATCCAATTAGTTCCAGTCTCTTACCCTTTCCCTACGGCATGGCAAATCCTTCCTTCACGAGCACATATCAAATTCGCTATCAAAAATAAGATTAGTCATTTATTTCTGCAATCAATGTACTGCTACAGTGCAGAAGACGGGGAGGGGGTGCATTCGATCCATCAAGTCTGCACAACAACAATCCCATCCAGGTCCTATCCCCTTAATCCCATGTATTAACTCTAGCTAGTCCCCCTAACGCTAAGTAGCAATTTAACATGGCCAATCAACCTAACCTGCACATCTGAGTGTGGAGAGGAAATCCGCAAGAAATGGGGAGAACGTGCAAACTCCATACAAATAGTGTGGGGTGGCATGGTAGTATAGTGGTTAGCATTGCTGCCTCACAGTACCAGGGTCCCAGGTTCAACTCCAGCCTTGGCTTACTGTCTCTGTGGCATTTGCACATTTTCCCCATATCTGCGTGGGTTTCCTCTGAGTGCTCTGATTTCCTCCCACAGTCCAAAGACATGTGGGTTTGGCTGATTGACTCTGCTAAATTGACTCACGTGTCAGGGAATTAGCAGGATAAATGCATGAGATTGTGGGAATAGAGCCTGTATACGATCGTGGTTGGTACAGACTTGATGGGCCAAATAGCCTCCTTCTGTACTGTAGGGATTCTAGCAGTGCTAACCAGTGTGCAGAAGTGTGCTAAGCAGAAAACAACCAGCACTAAATGCATATACTTGCAGGTAGAAGTTCTTACTACCACAGATGAGTGATGTCAGTGGTTAGATCAAGATGTCTTATAAAGGTACAACACTCAAAAAGTCATGATACATCTGAAAAACATATTGGGGGGGGATCTTTGAACTATGACTTTTATGCTTCCTCTCCACAATAAGGGCTGTCTGCAAAATAAGTAAAAGATTGTCCTCTTAGATTGGTGGAAAGGGAGCTGGTTGAACCTGTAAACAATATTTAAGTATTCAATCCATCACCAAGAGAAAAATCTTTTAAAAACTTTTGCAGATGAGATATTAGTGGGGAAAATTTCATGTGTGAAAAAAAATACAGAGACTTGCAACATCAAAAATTCTGGTCATAGAGCTCTCAACAGTGTACAACCAGTAGTGAAGAATCCAATCTGGTGGCTACTTTGGAGCTTTGCTTACTCAACAAAGGCTATACGCTGTTGAATCCAGAGCTCAATTCGGGTGCTATTAATCCAGGAAGTAATCGCTGCGCATCCCCCCTCCCCCCAACCATGGGTAAATCTTTCAGCAGATCAGGTAGAATGGAATTAATTCCAAACATCATTTAATAAAACAGCCTACAACACAACATTTCTTTCATAAGACACTGAATGAAGTACCAGAATCACATAATTACAGCCCGAAACTTAACCTTCCAACATTGAGCACCACAGCTGAGCTGGCAACAATATTAAATATGAAGCAACATTATCATTTACAATATGCAAATTCAACCAGGAGCTAGATTGAGATGATGAGGAAGAGTAAAATGCAAATCTACAAACCAGAGTCTCAATGGATTGCTTTGTTTTCCTACTTACCAAGTCAATTAAATCAGAAATGCAACACGCTGATTGCAACAATTGACTCCAGCATACAATGCTCAGTTCATACTCTGAATGATGATACATCCTCCGAACACCGCAGGAATTAAACCTGGCCTACGTTCATTCTTGCTCAACATTTTGGCAACAGAGGTTTTACATGTTACAACACGAGACATCCATCTCACACTACCGATCCCCCAATCCCTCTACAGGTGCCTCCTTCCTACCTCTCCATTAGGTGGCTCCCCACTCACTTTCCCTATCCCACTTCCCCTCCCCACACCTACAGGTGGCTCCCAAAAGCAAGTTACCTGTTTGTCAGCAGATACCCAGTTCCCGTATTTAAAAAAAGTTTAATTCATCCCTATTTTAGTTGTGATGAGAGCCAATTATCAGCTTGTCTCCTCACAAAAAGGAGAGCTGCAGCAGCACAGGTGTTCAGAACAACGTGACATGCATATTATGCTGAGATTGCTTTTAACAAAAAAAATCTAAATCATATTTTGCAGTATATTTACTGGAAAATACCGCAACTAAGTGGTTTCCTCGCAGACAGATCAACTGTGCTGGGTGTCAGGATGTGGATGCCTGCCCCAGCATTGGTCATGCCCCTTCAATCTTGTATACGGAAAAGTGAGCAGCACATGAGCAGGCACAGCATTCTCAGTAGGTCCACTAACCATACTTCTCTTGAGGCACTCTGTGACCCTGCCACATCTGGTATCATTCCCCAAATTGGCTGTGAATGAGGAGAAGTCCTACTAATTTGCTGCCTACCTCGAGTGTGCTGGAGGGTGCACGTTGACAGAAGAAGCTTGGCACCTGAAACTGTTCCGATCCAAGAGAATATTTACATGGAGCAAATTCCAGCCACAATCTAGCTTCCAAATCTCTTCTTCTTCACAGATGCTGTCTAACCTGCTGAGTGTTTCCAGCATTTTCCATTCTTGATTCAGATTTGCAACACACAGTGCTGCACTAATGAAGGAGCCAGTCATTGGAGGACATGTTAAAGCAAGGCCCCCATCTGCCAAAACAGGTGCTTCAAGCAAATGTTAAAAGGTACTACTTGAAGCAGATCAAGTAGTTTGTGTGTTGCACAGTTGACTGATGTTAACCAACATTCAAATTCATTAAACCCAGGCAGTTAGCTTTAAAAATAGTCCCTATATGATCAGTTCCAGGTTACTCATTACCACATTTACCAATCTCAATCTTCAGAAGGTCTCTAGTTGCCTCTTCAACCAGTTCCACTTTTCACTTCCAAGACTTGCCAAAATATGTTCCATAATTCTCAAATGAAAATCCTTTAGCTTAACTTCATTTCTGAAATATATATTTGCTAGAATTAGCTTGGTCAATCACGCTCCAATCTGAAAAATAAACATACACTTTGAAGGACTTGAACAACTTAGGAATATTTAGGCCATTTCTCACAAGTTTGTCAGATTTCCACATCATAGCTATAATTTAAACAACTGGTTTTAAATATGATTGATACAAAAGACTATAAGGAAATATTGTTTAAAGTGACTCAAATCTCAGGGGAGGAAGATATGTTAAAATTAACCAAAGTATGGAGGGGAGGAAGTCTCTCTTGGGCATGCAATCGCTCAAGAATTTATTGTGCCAAATGCTTCACTGAACTGCATCCACCTTCATTATATGGTTCAATTTTCAAATCCACACGGTATTGACAGGATGAGATACGGACTCATCTGGAATCAACAAGGGGAGGAAAAGAGGAATAACATTGAAATGGTCAGTTCCCAGATCCCAAAGCCAAGATTCAAACGAAAAAAATGACTGACTCTTTAAACACTGCTGCAGTTACACATCTGGCTTCACTCAGACAGGACAGAGGACATCTATTATTTTAGTGCAGCACTGGTTTGATGCGATTTGATTTGACTTCGTATTGTCAGATATATTTGCAAATAGGGAAAAGTATTGTTTCTTTTGTGCTATACAGACAGTATACCATTAATAGAAAAGGAAATATGAGAGAGTGCAAAACATAATGTTACAGTCATAGCTAGAATTTAGGGAAAGATCAACTTAATGCAAAATAGGTTCATTGAAAAATCTGACAACAGCACGGAAGTGGCTGTTCTTGACTTGGTTGGTACATGACCTCAGACTTCTGTATCTTTTTCCTCAGAATGTAGAAGTGAGAATGTCTGGAGCATGTGGGGTCCTTAATTATGCTGGCTACTTTGACAAGGCAGCAGGAAGTGTAGACAGAGTCAATGAATAGGAGGCTGATTTGTGTGATGGATTGGGCTATGTTCATGACCTTTTGTAGTTTGTGATCTTGGGCAGAGTAGGAGCCATACCAAGCTGTGATACAGCCAGAAAGAATGCTTTTTATGCACAGGATGAAAAGTCATTCTTTCCCAAAACATACCACCATCAGGCTCTTCTTCCTTCTACTACCCAAGTTTGGTGCCATCTAACCACTAGTACCTAACTTGCTTTCAACTCGACTTATTTTCAGCTCAGCAGCTCCACATTCAGAGTTCTGACCTTCAGAAGATTTTTAAGAAGCACTGCAACATGGAAATCTTGCAGCAGCGGGCACATTGGGCAAGACATAGCCACAATGAGAACATTACAAATCAATGACATAGGTTGTGACTACAGTGGCCTGGAGGCAAATTAGGCAATAGTGACAGGGTCACTCGGGCACTAGAACAATCTGGCAGTTTCCACGGTCACTCTGAAAGACTAGATTCAATAATTATTCAATTTCCAATTTGCCATGGTGGGATATGAACGCATAGTCTCTGGATTGCTAGCTCAGTGCCACATCAACTGGAGTACTGCACTCATTTATGTTCAATACAGGCCACATTGATACTGGATAGCAACAATGTAAAAGGGAGCAGGTATCCAAAATGAAGTAAAAAATGCACACACACACCTAAACACAATGCAAGGATGATAGTAGGGATAAGCATGCTATTGGCCAGCAGTGGATTAGCAATGAGCAAGGTCTATGACACAAGATTCTAGATCATTGCAGAGAAAGGATGGCGTGAAGCTCTGGGTGGCAGGAACATTCCATTGGCTTGATAATAGGAGACAGTAATAGTGGAAGGGTGTTTTTCTAGCTGGAGGTCAGTCAGTAGTGGTGTGCTGCAGGGCTCAGTACTGGGACCTCTTCTATTTGTAATAGATATAAATGACTTGGAAGAGGGAGTAAGTGGAGTGATCAGCAAGTTTGCAGACGATACAAAGATGGCTGGATTTGCGGATAGTAAGGAGCATTGTCAGGCGATACAGCAGGACGTAGGCTGGTAGCTTGGGCAGATAGAATTCAATCCTGATAAATGCGAGGTGAGGCATTTCAGGAGAAAGAATGTAGGGGGAGATACATGATAAAGGGTAGACCTATTAAGAGTATAGAAACACAGAGGGACCTGGGGGTGCAGGTGCACAAGTCTCTGAAGGTAGCAGAGCAGGTGGAGAAGGTTGTGAAGAAAGCATATAGTATGTTAGCCTTTATAGGAAGGGGTATAGAGTACAAGAGCTGGCCTTTAATGTTGCAGTTGTATAGAATGTTGGTTAGACCTCATTTGGAATACTGCGTCCAGTTCTGGTCGCCTTACTACCGGAAGGACACAGCGACTCTGGAGAGTGCAGAGGAGATTTACCAGGATGCTGAAGGTCTGAGTTACGAGGAGAGGTTAGGCAAATTGGGACTGTTTTCCTATGAAAGACATAGACTTAGAGGAGATCTAATTGAGGTGTACAAGATTAGGAGGGGTATAGATAGAGTAAACAGGGTTAAGCTTTTTCCTAGGATGGACTCTAATAGCACAAGGGATCACAGGCTTAGGGCGAGGGGGGTAAAGTATAATTTGAATGCTACAGGGAGTTTTTTTTTCATACAGTGTTGTGGGGGTATGGAACACATTGCCAAGTAAGGTGGTGGAGGCAGGCACCCTGGAGTTATTTAAGAGATACTTAGATGGGCACATGAACAGAATGGGAATGGAGGGATATAGAAAACTGATTTAAAATAGGGATCATGAACCTTGGGAGTCCCTGGGAAGTGTGTAAATTGTCAATGATATTGATGTATTTCTGTTTTATCCTACAGGTACTTTGGTCCATCTTGTTGTCTAACAAGGGGCATACACGCGATGCATTGTGGGAGGGCTGTTCTTGAATTTTGAGAGTATCTTAGTGCTTCACGTCATTAGTATACACTTGAACTGGACCAGTTGATGGGCAACTCGACAGCTCAGTGACTATCACTGTGCTGTGCAGATACATGGATTGGGCCCGTGGCTGTGGGAGTTTGCACGTACTCCCTGTGCTTGCATGGGTTTTCTCTGGGTGCTCTGGTTTCTTCCCACACTCCAAAGATGTGCTCTTAGGCTAATTGGCAAAAGAAATTCTCCCTAAATTGTCTCAAATTTGGTTTTTAATCCATAGATCTATAAACATGGACAGGGATCGCGGGTAGAGGTGGGAACATGGTGTGGCGGCACAGGCTCGTTGGGCCAAAGGGCCTGTTTCCCGTGCTGTTTTGTTCTTTGTTGTTCTTCCATCAAGAAAAAGATGCAAACGTCTGAAAATATGTACCCACAATCAAAACAGCTATTTCCCTGCTACCATCACTTTTGATTAATCCCATTATATGTTAAGCTGATTTTTCTCTTCACCTTCTATTACTGTAACACTGTATTCTGTACTTTCCCTCTATGTATTCTATGAACAGTATATTTTGTCCATATAGCACACGAGAAACAACACCTTTCACCGTATCCCAATGATAGAATCGCTAGAGTGCGAAAGGAGACCAGAGTCTACACCAACTACAATCCCACTCAGGCTCTATCCTATAACCTCATATTTATCCCCTGACACCAAGTAGCAATTTAGCATGGTCAATCAACTTAACTCACACATCTTTAAAGTGTGGCAGGAAACCAGAGCATCCAGTGGAAACCCACTCAGACACAGGGAGAATGTGCAAACTCCACACAGACAACGATCGAAATCAGGAATTGAACCTAGGTCCTTAGCACTGTGAGGTAGCATGCTAACTTCTGTACTATCCCAACACATATAGTGATAATAAATCAAATCAAAGAACCGATCTCCCCTTCATGTGGCAGAGATTAATCAAGGTCAGTAAGCGTGACTTTGTCAGGAGAGATCATGTCCATCAAAATTAATTGAATTAAGAGGTGACTAGGTGTATAGATGAGAACAGTGCAATTGGTGTGGTCTACTTGGAGTTGAGGTAGGCTTTTGACAAGGCCCTGCATGCAAAACTGATTAAGAAGGTCAGGGCCCAGGGGATCCAGAGTTATTTGGAAAAATGGATGTAAATAGCAAGGCGGAAAATCTTCAGTTACAAGACAATATAGACAGGCAGAATATAAATAGGGTAGGTAGGAAGAAACTCTTCCCTGTAGTTGAGGCGTCAATAACCAGGAGGCAGAGATTCAAGGTCAAGGGCAAGAGATTTAGAGGGAATTTGAAGAAAACCTTTTCACCTAGAGGCAATGAGAATCTGGAATGCACTGCCTGAAAAGGCGGAAATGCTCACAACATTTAGATGGGCACTTGAAATACCAGTGTATTCAAGGACACTGAGAAAATGCTGAAAAGTGGGATTAGAACAGATAGCTGCTTGATGGCCAGCATGGATTAAATGAACTCTCGCTGCATAGTAAAACTCTATGACTCCAACTATAGAGGGTTTATGCAGCACAGCTCCTGTCTCCTCATTTACAAGTGCCCACTGCATTCCTATCAACTCCCAGCACCCACACCCCCCCCCCCAAAAAAAATTAGTCCCAGAACATGGTATATTTCAAAAGAAAAAAAAATTTGAAGCTAATGAAAGAATGGATGCAGTTTCAGATTGGTTCATTGGAGAAGTCTATATACCTTCGTCACTGATGTTACAGGGAAGAAAAACCATTGCTTAGAGCATTTATATTACAAGAATTAACAAATTTCATTACCATTATCTTAATTGGTGCAAAATTATTTAAAACTAAATCCACAGCACAGAAGCAAGGTACTGGGCCCAAATGATCCATGTCAGTATTTGTCCCACCCTAAAGATTCCATCCCAATTACATCTTCTCATCCAGTCTGTTTTTCCCTATTCCTTTCTCCCTCATGCATGCACCAGGCTTCCTCTTAAAACATGCAGCAGGAAGCACACATTTTAGCAATCAAACACATATTTTCATATTGGCAACTGAATCATCAAGAGACTGGCACTGGAGCACCAAGGTCCAAAAATTTGTTTAAAATTCACACCTTTATAGATATTTTGATGTTTCTTCTGGAAATAAACATGAGCAGAGCTCAGTTTGCCACCCACAAAGCAGTTAGAAAAATCACAAACTTAGACTCAACATAAACATGTTGTCTTAGGCTGCAGAAAATAAGTTCATGGTTAGGGAGGATTAGATTTCTTTACTCAAAAGGAACTGCAGGCTTATATCATAACAAAGCCTCTAATTCTTAAGTTCCCTATAAAATCCAAAACTAAACTATACTTCCATATTGCCCTCATGTCAAGTGGAGCTTTGTGCTGCAAACTTGAAGGACACAAGAAAATCTTGTTGTCTCAATAATGGTCCTTCACTTCAAAGTGTCAAACTCTTATGCTCATTTTCCATATTGTATGGTTGAATATTCAACAACCCATTCTTGTTCTACCCAGATAGACACTTCTGTACATTTCTTCATCCACCTCCATCTTCATTTTGTTGAAATCAAGACTTGACACTCCATCTTCTACTCTAACTCATGTTTTCTTCGGGCTAGAACTGTCCGTTACTGTTGACATGCTTTTAATATAAAGTTTAACTACTAGTGAACCACACTTGAGTAAACTTATTGCACCTGTTAATAATCTTTACAAGCTCCATGGTGTTGGATTTTCATTGACAAATTGTTTATGAAAAATAATTGTACAATGTATCAATTACAATGTATCCATAATTAAAAGACAAGTGGTAGCATTGGTTCATCTATAAATTAACACATGGTCCCTCAGTGTATTTAATTTAGTTTAATTGGTTTAACCAAAAGAAAGTACAAGTGGACTCAGTGGGAGCATGGAAGGAACTGGAGTGTCTATCTGAAAGAACTATTTGAAGAATAAATTTGTTTGAGGTTAAAAAGAAAACTTTACTCTAATTCTTCCAGCGTGTACAATTATTAGAGCTAATACAATTTGATGCACTTGTAACGAAGTCAAAAAGGTCCCAGATTCAAGGCCTAGAGACTGAAGCACATAATTCATTCTGGTACTTCAGCATTCCAGATATTGCATTTTGGTTTTCAGCTGAAGGCATTTTTTTTTTCATAGAATCCCTGCAGTGCAGAAAGAAGCTAGTCGGTCCATCGAGTCTGCAATGACTCTCCGAAAGTGCATCTCGCTCAAGCACAGCTGCACCCTACCCCATCCCTGTGACCCCATGTATTTACCATGGCTAATTCATCTAACCTGCACACCTTTGGACTGTGGGAGCAAACTGGAGCACCTAGAAGAAACCCAGAGTTCTCCTTGATCAGGAAATTTTGCAAGTGCCCTGACTAATGTCACTAGAACAGACTAACTACACATTTTCATTGCTACTTATGGAACTCCAACGTGTGCAAATTGACTGTCCCATCTGTCTAAGGTTATAGTGATGCGTTGCAAAAGTGATGTTTATAATAAATACGCTCTCATAATGCAATAGAAAAGGACATTGCCAATTAGGTTACTAAAGTAGTTTTAATTATTTTGAATCCAGGTCATTTGGGAGGGTGATGTGCAGCCAAAGAACCTTCTGTTCTAATATTACAATAGACTTGTAATTAATACAGAAGCTAAGCATCAACACAGGATATATTTATTAATAAACCTTGGACTTGACTTTTACAAAATTGAAATAAGCCTCCCTGTTGGTTTAGGGAATTCATGTATTCCAGGAAGCGGTATTGAGCCATACATACCACAAGTATCAGGTTCAATACGTGGTCAGTATAGAATTAATTGATCTTTCAGCCAAGGACAGTTGTGCTACCTCTACATTGAGCCAAGGAGGAGAAAATAATAGACCATGCCAATTGCTCCTGGCCTTATGGAAGCTTTTGGTGATAAGTAGCATGAGTTCTTGACGAAACAACCCACTGACCAAAATGGTGCTGGGTTTCAGACTGTACCAAGCTAGAATTGTAAAGGGGGTGGGGGGGGATGAGGAATGGGCAAGGCCTGTCAATGGTGATATCATTGCTATCAAAAAGAAAATGACTTGCTTACAAAAATGGCACAAAAGATTGAGAGCTTTACAACATCAGTAAGATTTCTGGCCACTTTCCAATAGTTACTGAAGGATCTGACTGTTTCTTTTCAATGGTCATGCTCATTCTTTCTTAGAACAGCTGCCTTTTACCCATTTTTTGCAATGCGACCAGAGAAACTTTTTCTTACTCGATTCTAACATCCTGTGGTCTCAGGACTAGATGGTCCAATGCACTAGTGTTACAACAAGCAGCAGCTCACAGTCTGTGCAGGAAGCACACATTTTCCCACACTGTAATCCATATTTCCTTTATTTACTGTCAGTCTTGCTGTCCCAAAACTGTCAGCAAGCTGCCCTGTGTGGCACTTAATAACAGACAAATCATAACTGTCAGCATCATCTCCCACAGGAGACACAAAGCACCTAAGCATGTATTTGATTATTGCCTGAGTATTGAGTACACAGAACACTACTGCTTATACAACATATAATTGATGGTTAGAGTGCAAACAGATGAATAAACTTTGATACACAGGTGAAAAAGATTGTGCTTGAAGTGCAGATATTCTACAAGGAATTGAATGCTGTACATTCATCATCAACTTCTCCTTTCAGACTTGGGTTGATTGTCCTCAGAAGGAATCCACAGATACTAATTAAAACAATGGGCAAAAGTAAGAGTTCATTTTCAGCAATGATATAAACTGAGATTTGTGAAAGAACGTGTATTAATAAAGCACCTTTTACAAGCTCAAGAGGCCTCAAGCTATTTAACCATTCAATTAAGTACTTGTGAAGCAGTTATTTGAAATATTGTTCTGGGAGCTCAACAATGATACTCAGGCATCCTGAACCACGATGACATGAGAATGCTTATTCATGGGGATAATAACATTGATTCCAATGGTGAAACAAAGCAAAACAATCAAATTTACTAAATGACACTCAAATTACTAACAAAATTTCACTTTGTAACTTTTATCTTATGCATCAGAACCAAAAGTAAATTAATCAGCAAATTATATCTTTTAATTAAAAGATAAGTTTCACTTACAGTTGATATAAAGATGCATTTTACACAAGTACACCCCTTCTGCATGTATAGCAATATAGAACATAGAACATAGAACATAGAACATTACAGCACAGAACAGGCCCTTCGGCCTTCGATGTTGTGCCGACCAAAATAAAAAGCAATGCCCCTCCAAACTAAACCATTCCCTTCTCTTCCATATACTTATCAATTAACCTCTTAAACGCCACCAAACTTGGCGCATCTACAACAGCTGCAGGCAGGGCATTCCACTCCCTAATCACTCTTTGAGTAATATATAATTACATGGTTCCACAATACACCATTTATTCACACAGGGAAGGTCAGGGTTCCTACCAGACAATGCAACTTGCAGAGATATGGTTATCACTAGCAAAGCATGTTTCTAAGAACCTCTCACCCTCAGATCATGACAGTATCGCTCTCCAGAATTCCTTTTCACGTGACCAACACCCTGATTCATGGTTTAACCACCTGTGGTAAAACACCCAGCTCTTTAGTGTCCTTGAACTATTCACAGAGTTTTCCAGACCCTTTTAACCTGCTGGCATTGTACCTCCAAGAGCTCCTAAATCTGTGTGCTGATCACCTTCTGCCTCCTCTGTGTCTACATGCCACATGGCTTTCATACATTAAACTTCTTTCCGGTTGAAGTTGCTTCCAGACCAAAAGTCATCAGTTCACGTTTGACCAGTATGTTATCATGCAAGAAAATTACAATTGATCCCTTGACAACAAGCCGTCATTTCCAAAAATTTTTAAACAATTTTAAATTTTTTCAGGCGGTTTAAAGAAATTACAAATCTTCCTAACTGTACTGTTTCCAGGTCATAGTCGCTACACTAATAGCATATTTGCTGCATGTACTGGCCTGATGTAGAGATGCCAGCGTTGGACTGGGGTAAACTCAGTAAGAATCTGGCAACACCAATTTTAAATCCAACCGATTTATTTGATAAGCTCGCAGATTTACTATCAAATAATTCGGTTGGATTTAAAATCGGTGTTGCCAGATTCTTACTGTACTGGCCTGCCAGAGGGCTGCTATAATATTCACAGTTTTGTTTTAAAAAAAGCTATTTTTTTGGCAGTGTTCAGTCAGGGAGAAAGACAGGCAATCTGCTTCCAATTCAGAGTTAATGCTGTTTAGATTCCTTATTAGAAAAAGGTCCTAATCTCCTTTTGGTAAGGAGCACGTCATTACATTTGCTGTTTAGAGTTGCCAATCCTTTAGCATTGGCCTGCAGTCTCCAGGAATTGAAGATTAATAATCAGAACTTCAAGAGACTGTCCTCCCCACTATCCTTCTCTCCCCCACTTTCAAATTTTTATTTATCAGTTAACACGGAAAAAAGACTGTTTGACTGATAATCCAACTGTGTGACAGAGTCTTCTTCACATTAACTAGAACGTATCCATCTTTGTGGTACATACACTGAGTCATCCAACTGTGAAACTGGAGGCAGGTCATGTAATAAAAACTCCATGAATACATTCAAAACACATTTGACAATCCTCGTAAGAATCGCATGTCCCACGCGCAGCCTTCACAAATCTATTTAATGGGAACAAGTTCTAAAGGCACTGGATGGAATGCAGGAACAAGGAAGAGAACAAATTTTTAAAAACACTGAAAGGAACACACATTTTGGTAACAGTTAAAGTAGTAGTCCAATCTCCTGCTTAGGCCCCAATGTTCAACCTGCATGCAACCATACTGGATAGTTAGCTTCAAGTTTCCTGTTTCCAAATCAGAGCAGAAGTTAGACAATTCCGTTTCAGGAAATGAAAAGAAACCAGACTAATGATTATTCTTGGAAAAAAGGAAGACAAAAAAATGCCAGAATTCACTAAGGAGATCCAGAAATTAAAAGTCATTTCCTGAAATTCTTCTCTTTAGAAATTTGACCCAGTAACCGAGCCATAAAGACAACTATTAGTCAGAGATCAACATATTATAGTTGGTGATCCTCTTAAACAAACAGCTTGGAACAGATTCAGTTTTCAATGTCCAAATTAACTGTTTTATTTGCTTCTTCCCATTTCCTCCCACACGTCCTGATTTTTGCTTGCTTTCAATCCCTCCATTACCTCAAAGTGATCATTTTCCTTTCTTTCAACAAGTATTGGCAATCTATTCTAATGCAGAAGACACAACAAGGTTAGTCTGGTTCTTGTTCCAACATTTAGAAACATGCATTTATCAGTCCCTGTAGTGGTCATAAAATCGTAAATTCGGAATAGAAACCTTTCCCTATTTTCTCTGCATCTCCATACACACACACACCCCTACCAAGCTCAGAGCCACAGCAGGCAACTGTCTACATTAGCCTCATACACTAGAAGGTGCCAAGTTTGACCCTTTGAATGTGCTATGGAATCAAAAGGAATAGCAATAAAAAGAAAAGGGTCAGATAGACGCCTCGGAAATTTTTAATGCTGTACTACAGATCTGTCTTTATATGTTACAGTCAAGTTAACCTTCATCTCATTCAATTTTTGACCACTAACAGTTTGAACCAAGTCAGTCACAATGAGATAGTCACTACGAGATAATCAGCCAGTTAATGAGGGAACTCAAGAAAAGGCATGCCATTGTAATATCAGTTCTCTAAATTTCAGGAGCTGTAACTTCACAGTAAATCAAGCAAGGATTTGTCAATGTTAGGTCATGACCTGACAAACTTGGCTGGGTTTTTTTTTAAAATAAAGGCTAAAGTGGGTAGACAGGGGAAAATGTTGATGGGTGTTATTCATACAGATTTTCAGAAACATTTGATAAAATCTCTTTCATAACAGATTGTTATTTAAAAATAACAGCAAAAAGCTGACCTGATTAGAAACGGTTGAGCAGCAGGAAACATTTGAGATAATGGACTGGTATTATGATTGTCAGGGTGTGACTAGCAGTGTCCCGCAAATAACTGTGTTGGGTCCTCAACTATTCATTGCATTTATTAATGATTTAGATTATGGGATAGAAAGCCACACTTACCAATGATATAAAAGACAGACAGGATTGAAGATAATGTGGTTTGAAGAGCAAAATGGCACTATGAATATTAAGTGATTGGATAAAACTGATTTTAGGAGAGTGGGCAAAGAAACAGCAGATGGAAGACAATGTGAGGAAAGTGTGAGGTTATGCATTTTGGTAGGAAGAACAGAGGCCTAGATTATTTTCTAAATGGGGAAAGGCCTCAGAAATCTGGAGCATAAGGGACTTGGGAATCTTGGTTCAGGATGGACTTAAAATGACTATGCAGGTTCAGTTGGGACTTAGGAAGGCAAATTCGATATCAGCATTCATTTCTAGAGGGCTAGAATACAAGAGCAGGGATGTATTGCTGAGGCTGTACAAGCTCTGATCAGACCTCATTTGGAATACCGTGAGCAGTTTTGGGCCCCATGCCCAAAGAAAGATACGCTGGCCTTGGAGGGGGTTCACAAGAATGATTCCAGGAATTGAGAGTTGTCATACGAGGAACGTTTGAGAAGTCTGGGTCTATAATTCGGTGGAGTTTAGAAGGACAAGGGGGAGGGGGGAATCTTATTGAAACTTTCAGAATACTGAGAGGTCTAGATAGAGTGCACATGAAGATGATATTTACACTAGAGAGAGAAACTCAAGGGCACAACCTCACAGTGAAAGAACTCTCCTCTAAAACTGAAACGAGGAGGAACTTCTTCAGCCAGAAGTGGTGAATCTGTGGAACTCATTGCCCGAGAGCTGTGGAGCCAGGTCACAATGTTTTTAAAAGAGATAATACTTTCTTGAAGAAAGGAACCAAGGGTTATGGGGAGAAGGCAGGAGAATGGGGATGGAATCATATCAGCCATGATTGAATGGCAGAGCAGACTCAATGTGCCGAATGACCAAACATGAGATCATCCACTGTGAACCCAAGGATGGAACAGATTGGATACCAAATGGTGAAAAATTTTTAAAAAATTGGTCAGATACACAAATCATAAAATCGCCAGAGTCAGATCAGAATTGAATTGTTAGCTGGAGCCATTCAACCTATCATGTTTGTGCTAACTTCTGTGAAAGCAATTCATTCAACACCACAGCTTTTACCTGTTTTCCACAACCTGCACATTCTTTTTTGGAAAACAATCCAATTCCCCCCTGAATGCCTTCACTGAACTTACCTTCACCACTTTCTACAGTGGTACTGTAGAGTGCATTCTACATCCTAACCGCTTGCTGTGAGAAAAAAAAAAATCACACATCTCTATTGCTTTCTTTTAACCAGTTACCTTAAATCTGAGCCTTCTTGTTTTCCATCATCGGGGGAGAAACTGTTCCCAATCTGTCCACACCCCTCACAATTCTGAATACCTTGATCAAATTTCCTCTCTACCTTCTCTTCTCCAAGGAAAGGAGTCCCAACTTCCCCTTCGTAGCTGAAGTTCCTCGTTCCTCGGATCATTCATGCAAATCTTTTCTGCTGTCCAATGCTTTACATCTTTTCTAAATTGGTGCACCCAGAATTGGACACAATATTCCAGGTGAGGCCTAACAAGTGTCCTCTACATAACCTCCTTGTTCCCTGTCTCTCATTGAAAAAAACCCAAGATGCTGTATGGTTTGTTAACCACTCAATCTGTTCTGCCACCTTCAATTATTTATGCATATATAAATCCAGAGCCTCCATTTTCCATTCCATCTCCCCTCCATGCAAGAGTTGTATCATTTGTCTCTTCATGTTCTGCCTACCAAAATGAACCACTTCTGACTGAGGCCATTCAGCCCACTGAGTCCAAGCTTACTCTAAAACAATCCAGCCAATCTCATCCTTTTTAGTTCTGCAAGTTTATTTGCTTCAAGTGTCCCTCTCACTTCCTTTTGAAATCACTAATTTTCTCCACTTGCACCATCCATGTTAAGAAATGTCATGGCACCAGGTTAAAGTCCAACAGGTTTATCTGGAATCATGAACTTTCACAGCGCTGTTCTTTCATCAGATGAGTGGAGGCTAATTTACAAACACCACATATATAGGCAAAGACACAACTGAACTGAAAGTGAACTAAGCTTCACTCACCTGAAGGAGTTGCACTCTGAAAGCCCGGTGATTCCAAATAAATCTGTTGGATTTTAACTTGTTCTTGTGAGACTTCTAACTGTGTCCACCCCAGTCCAATGGCAGCATCTCCAATCATGGCTATCATCCATGTTAACAGCAAATCCCCATTCACAGCATAAAAATAATTTCTTCCTCACATTCCCTCTGCACCTTTTGCCCCAAACATTAAATTTTGGCATTTAATCCTTGTACTATCAGCTAATGGGAACATCTTTCAGCTTTTAACCAAACTTGTCAGAGTCTTGTATCCCTCTAACCAAATCTTCCTTCACTTTTCTTTGCTCCAAGGAGCATAAAATCAGCTTAGACAATTTAACTTTGGTTCTAGGGAACGGGGGATTTTAGCTTCAGTCTCTTTTCAACCCTCAAATCTTTTCTAAAACGGTGACCAGAACCGCATGCAACACTATAATTGTAGCCTAACCAAGGCTTTGCATAACTTCCTTGCTAAATACCAACCAGAACACCACTGTTATGATCCATCCAAAACAGATCTGCAGTTTAACATCTCATCCAAAAGATTAGAACTCCCCACAATGGAATACTGTGTTAATACTGCAGTGAAGTGGCAGCCTAGAACGAGTGCTAACATTCCCCAAGTGAGGTTTGAGTCTCGGACCTTCTAATAGAGGCAGCCATGCTTTCATCGAGACCTGGCTGACAAAGTATTTTCTACATTGTTGGACGAATGCAGGATACGTAGTGTAAAATGTCATGAAACACAATTCTAACCCCACACATATTTGGACGGCATGGTAGCACAGTGGTTAGCATTGCTGCTTCACAGCTCCAGAGCCTTGCGTTCAATTCCTGGCTCGGGTCACCATCTGTGCAGAGTTTGCACATTCTCTTGTGTTGCATGGGTTTCCTCCAGGTGCTCGGCTTCCTCCCACAGTCCAAAGATGTGCGGGTTAGGTTGAATGGCTGTGCTAAGAAATTGCCCCTTAGTATCCAGGGATGCATAGGTTAGAGGGATTAGTGGATATAATATATGGGGGTAGGGCCTGGATAGGATTGTGTTTGGTGCCGACTCGACGGGCCGAAGGACTTCTTTCTGTACAGTAGGGTTTCTATGGTTCTTTTCTTGCCCTTTTCTCACCATCCCAGAAACTAATTCAATGCAAAAGCAACCACCACTCTCATCAGCTCAGATTCGCAGCCAACAATATTCAGAGTTTCAATTTTTCTTAAAAAGGCAGAGAGAGGGGTTGCAAAGTGAGTTAGTGCAAGTACAGTCAAAGAATGCTGCTTAAATGCTTTGTTTGACAGGAAATGAATAATTAATGCAGCAGAATGCACTGGGAAACTGGGATTGAAGACAGGAAGTGAAGTGCTTCCTGAATAGTACTTGAACAAACAAGCAAAGCCTCGAGTGAAAAGAAGAGTCAAAGGCACTGGTCCCAGCGGAGACAAGTCTTTCAGCTCAGAGAAAGAGCTCTGCAGGTCATGCGCCCAATTTTCCAGGATTCCCAGCTGCAGCTCTGTAACCATAAGGCCTCCCCCAACTCAAAGAGAACACACAAAGGCAAAGCAGCAAATTGGAACCTGTGAGCCTCAGGGACAGTGGTGAAGTTCAATTCATTTTAAACATTCGTACACACAACCATGGCTCCATGCGTTGCTACACTAAGCTAAAAACCAGAAACCCACAAAACTTCATACAAATCTGCATGCTGCCTCTGCAAGTTCAAAAGTCAGAATGGAAGAGAGGGTTATACAATTCATCTTTCAAGAGAGGGGTGGTGGGGATAGGAAATCAACTAGAGTTTCGACTTAATATCATTTACATCAGAGAGACATGATACAAAAAGGAGGCCATTCAGTCCATCAAATCCCATTTTCTCACTCCAGCTCTATAAACCTGAAAATGTCTATTTGCCTCGAACCCATACAGTTCCCCTTGGGAATCATAAATGGTCTCTACTTCCAGGTCATCACCACTTGCTACGTAGAAAGCTTTTCCCTCACACTCCCCACATGTTTCTCCCCCCCCCCCCACCCCCCCATGGTATTGCTTGCTGAAACATTAAATTGACTTGTGCCCCTTCACATTCAGTTAATGGGAACTTTTCTTTGCATACAAGATTATGGTGAGTTTAAATAAGATAGACATCGATCAAACCTCCTTCACTCTCCTTTGTCCAAGGACAGTAACCCTACCATCACTTGTCTCATCTCATGCTGAAACCCTTAACCATGCCTTGCAGTTACCTCTAGGCTCCATTATTCCAATTCACTCCTGGCTGGTCTTCAATATTCTATCCCCTGAAAATTTGAGAACATTTAAAACTCTGCTGTCCATATCTTAACTCACATCAGGTCCCATTTCACACTCACCGCTGTACTCTCTAGCCAACGGTTTTGCTAGTCAGGCAACATCTTGATCTTAAAATTCTCTTTCTCGTTTTTAAATCCCTCCATGGTCTCACCCCTCCTGAACTGCTCCAAGATCACAATCCTTGGAGATATTGACACTTCTCATTCACTATTGTGAATTCACTATTTTAATTGCTCCAGCATTGACCTTGCCAAGGACCATTGCTCTGGATTTGCCTCCTAACTCATTTTCCCACTTTAAGATCCTCCTTGAAATTAATCTCTGAGCAAATAACCCCTTATCTGACCATAGTTTAAAATTATTCAGTGAAGCCCCTTGGCATGTTTTATTACATTAAAAAGGTGCTATATAAATACAAGTTGCTGTTAGTATCAGGCAAGAAAAACAACCAGCTCAACTCCCAAGGCCACCAACCTCAAAAAATGTCCAGCCCCCTGTATTCAGATCTAGGATCATTTGAACAAGATATTGGGACTTTGTACAACATCTTGAAAACATGGAATCAGTAGGGGGACGTTGGGAGAGGATCTTTGCAAAAAAGTGCTCAGACCTCAGAAGCTACAGACACTAAAACAGAGTTACGAGCCAAAATTAGTTTAAGCAGTATTGTGGGCCAATTGTTGTACAAAGCATAGTGCAAAAGTTAAAAAGTCAGCAGATAAGGAGGAAGTTACTAAGTAGTTTGTCATTATTTGCTGTCAGAAATGCTATTAAAAAATGTTGCCAGAAAGAAAAATACAAGATTTGTATTTGCATATCACTTTTCACAATGTGCCAAAGTGCTTTAAAAATGAAAAATCCTGCAGTTCTTTTCATGACCACTAGATATCTTCAAGCACTTTACAATCAATTAACTGTTTAAGTATAGTCAGTGCTGCAGCCAATTTGCACACAGCAAGCTCGCACATACAGCATTGTAACAATGGTCAGATAAACTATTTTTAAAATGTTGATTGGAGGCAAGAACTGGCCAAGACACTGGTTATAACTTCCTGCTCTTTTTTCAAAATAGTGTCATGTGGTGTTTTACATCCACCCGAGCAGACAGATAGGAATCTGGTCTCACACGAAAGGCAGCACTTTTAATTGAGCGGCCTCCTTCAGTACTGCACTGGAGTGTTTTTGTGATCAAGCGCTGGAATGGGATTTGAAACCAGAACCTTGTGACTCAGAGGCAAGTATGCCAGCAGTTGAAAAGTTATTGATATACACTTAAAGGGTAGTCATTGCGCAAGGTAAGAAATATAACAATCACGGTCCAACAAACAGAAACGTGATCACGTCCAGATAATTTGTTTCAGCTACTGGCTGAGGGATAAATATTGGCTAGAAAATCAGGAAGAACTCTCTTAATCTTCTTCAAAATAGTGGCATGGGATTTTTTTTTTTGTACAGCCAGCCAAGAAAGTGGGTCCTTGCTTTAACATCTCAACTTTTGCACTTTAATAGTGCAACATTTCCTCAGTACTGCACAACCTAGATTGTGCTCAAATCTCTACAGTAAGCTTTGCACACACAACTTCAGATAGATAGAGAAGAATGCTGTACTCTTAGGGGGAGAAACTCAGTTTGCAGCATTTACTCAAAGTATAATGCGAGCAAGGAAAGGATAATTACATTGTTGATATTTTGTGTAGAACTCACTTACCTACACAGATGGTGTCAAAATAAGAGGCTACACAAGAGAATTGCAGCAGATACAATACACTAATATTCAGCAACATGGGTCACAAGGCCTCGACTAATAATGCTCTAGGGACAGGACTTCAAATTCTACCTCAACAGCTGGGGGAATTACACTAATCAATAAATCTGGAATTGAAAAGCTAGTCACTCAAGTAATAATGATTATAAAACGCAAGATCCATAAAAATCCATCTGATTCACTAACGTCCCACAGGAAAGGAAATTTGTCATCCTCAACTGGTTGGGCTGACATGTTTGTTTTCTCAGTGTCTGGGAAACAGAAAGTAAAACTACAGGCTAGTTAGCTTAACATAAGTTGTTGGGAAAATGCTAGAGTCTATAATTAAGGCAGTCTTACTGTACTTTTCTTCATGATTAGAACAAGTCAACATGATCTTACTGAAGGAAAATCCTATTTTAAATCTATTCTGAGTTTTTTTTTAAAAAAGAGGATGTAATAGGGTAGATAAAGGAGAACAAATAGATGTAGTATACCTGGATTTCCAAAAGACTTTCGATAAGCTTAATAGGCAAGACAAGGGCTCATGGAATTGGGAACAATATATTAGTATGGACAGAGAATTGGTTAATGAATAGGAAACAGAGTAGGCATATATTGTACTTTTTCACATTAGCAGACAGTAAATAGTGATGGAGTCTCTGCTTTTTACAATCTACAGAAATGACTTAGATATATTAACTGAATGGGCAACAAGATGGCAGATGGCACAGGGAAGCGTCAAATTATTCACTGTGATCGTAAGAATAACAATGCAGTTTTAAAAACGTTAAGAAAGTAGTAAGTGTTGATGCTCCAAAGATATGGATGTGCTGGTTCATTGAAAGCAATAAAATAGCATGCAAGTTCGGCTACAATTAAGGCAGCAAATAGCATATTAGTCATTATTGCAAGGGGATTGGAGTACAATAGTAAAGAAATCTTGCTCTAGTTGTGCAGGGTTTTGATGAGGTGACATCTGGAATTCCATGTGCAGTTTTGGTCTCCGCATTTAAGAAAGGGTAGACTTTCACAGAACTCATAGAAACCCTACAGTGCAGAAGGAGGCCATTTGGCCCATCAAATCTGCACCAACCATAAACCCACCCAGGTCCTAATCCCATATCCCTGCATATTTACCCGTTAATCCCACTAACCTATGCGCCTCAACTCTAAGGGGAAATTTTTAGAATGGCCAATCAACCTAACCTGCACATCTTTGGCCTGTGGGAGGAAACTGGAGCAGCCAGAGGGAACCCACACAGACACGAGGAGAATGCGTAAACTCCACACAAACAGTGACCCAGGCCGGGAATTGAACCCCAAGTCCCTGGAGTTGTCGCCCACAATATTTCACTGGAGATGGTTCTGCAAAGGTCGACTAAACTGGAATGAGAGAATTGTCCTAATGATGAGACTGAGTAAACTGCGCTTATATTCTTTGGAGTTAAGAATGAGAGGCAATCTTATTGAAATTTACAAAATTTAGGGTGGGGCTTGATGGGGCAGAGACAGATTTTTCCACTCGTCAGACAAGAGGCCAGTCATTTAAGACGATGAGTGAAATAAAGGTTATAATTTTTGGATGATTGTGGATGATCTATTACCAAATACATTTAAGACTGGGAATAGACGGATTCTCTCGGGAAATTAAGATGTGGAGATGCCAGTGTTGGCCTGGGGTAGACAAGGTGAGAGGTAACAACACCAGATTATAGTCCAACAGGTTTATTTCAAATGACAAGCTTTCGGAGTGATGTTTCTTTGTCAAGTGAAGTGGAGCAAATTGCTTAGGTGCAGAATATATAGGTGGAGTGATGATAGTCCAACACTAAACAGGTAAACAAGAGTGTCAAAAGGATAAGTATGGACAGTATAAGCTGGCTGAATAATAAGTCTTTATGTGTAATCATATGTACTAATAGACAAATGCAAGCAGTTAAGTATAATCAGTATGTGTAAAGTGTCAATAGTCTGTATAATAAGGAATGACCCAAGATCTGGTAATTCAAGGCAGAGAGATAATTACAAACAGTCACAGAATGATAATGGTGATATCATTCTTATTAACGCTCCTGTTTATCTGTCATTGTCGGGCTATCATCACTCTGTCTATATATTCTGTGACTGCGCACCTCACCTGACAAAGTAGCAGCAAATTAAGAGGTATGGGGAGGGAGCAGGAGAATTGAGTTGAAGCCCAGGATCTGCCATGATTGAACCCGCTCAGCCATTCGATGCAATGTGCTGCGTGATCCACTTCTGTTTCCATTTCTTCTGTTCTGGCATCTTCCTTTGTCAGGGTAGCTGGAAACGTGCAGTATTCTGTTTCCACGGCCAAAACAGAAAAATGACTCAGCTTGGGGAGGAGGTGGTAACAGTTAATTCATTTAGAAGCAAAACATTCCTTCAAAATTAAATCTTGTTCAAGGGAAACAGGGTGGAGAGAGAGTGCAATGTAAAGATAAAACAGAAAAAAAAATTCCAATCACAGGTGATTGAACAAGAACTGAGCATGGTTGGAAATCTATAGGTACTGACCCAGTTTGAAGACAGAATTGTATTCAAAATACAGATTAGAAATCATTGCTTAGTATTTGTCAGTAATTGATTTGTTGACCAATCAACATTTCACAAAAGGAAAGAGATCATGGGGCTGCCTGATTAAATTTCAATTGATGTTGATAGACCATTTGTTGAAAGATGATTTACAATAAATAAATCAGCAGAGGACTGTTTGAAAAAACGTTTGTAAAACATTGTTTAAGCCAGAATCTTGGCCAAGGAATGAAGATTTAAGAAGAAAAGTCCAATTAATAGACAGTCACCAGAGCTGTAATGCCTGAGTTACAGAGAAACATCCTTTGTTGGGGAGGCAAGATGCACAGCAGTAGAAAGCAAGCTAGCTCTCTGATAATATCCAACATAGCAATAGAAGAATGATTGCCAATACTAAATTGCTCCTTGATGCCCAATGAGGTGTAGCTTTTATGGTGCTTTGGATCATCCTGAGATCATGGAAATTGTGCCAATAAAAACAAGTCTTGTGCTTTTAGAAGGAGATTACTTGTATGTAAATCAACTACTACATTTCTGACATTACAACAGTGACTACATTTCAAAAGTACCTCATTGGCTGTAAAACACATTCCCGGTGATTGTGAAAGGTGCTATATGAAATCAGACTACAGAAGCATAGAATCCCTACAGTGCAAAAGATGACCATTCGGCCCATCAAACTTGCACCAACTCTCCGAAATAGCATGCTACCCTGGATTGGCTGTGGGTTACAGGAAAAAAGCAAGGCGATGTCTGGGTAACATGCTCTTTTACTTATAACTTTCATGATCTCAGGATAATCCAAAACACCATAAAACGGATGGATTGGAAGGTACCTAGAGCTGGGGGTTTGGATGGGCAGGAATTTGTAAAATGTGTACTGGAAGGATCATTGGAACAGTATGTGGCTAGCCTGACTAGAGAAGGGGCTATATTGGATTTAGTTCTGAGTAATGAGCCAGGGCAGATGGTTGATGTTGTAGTGGGGGAACATGTGGCTAACAGTGACCACAATTCTGTCTACTTTGGGATACAGGTGGAAAAGGATGCTTGTTGCCCTAGGGGCAGGGTGCTAAATTGGGGGAAGGCTAACTACGGTCGGATTAGGCAGGAACTTTGGGAACGGGTGTTCCGGGGTAAGTCCACGCTAGGCATGTGGGAGTCTTTCAAGGGAATATTGAAAATGTTGCAAGAAAGATACGTGGCAGTTATGAGGAAAGATGGGAAAGGTAGGATTAGAGAGCCGTGGATTACTAGGGATATTGAGGACTTGGTTAGGAAGAAAAGAGAGGCGTACGATTGATCGAAGCAGCTGGGAACCGAGACAGCGTTGAAGGAATATAGAGGGAGTTAGAAGGGCAAAAGAGGGCATGAAATGGTTTTGGCGGATAGGATTAAGGAAAATCCAAAGGCTTTTTACTCCTATGTTAGGAATAAAAGGGTGGTTAGAGGAAAAATCAGACCTCTTAGGCACAGAGGGGAACTGTCCTTAGAGCCTGAGGGAATGGTGGGTATTCACAAAGGAGAGGGGCTTGTTGACAGCTCCTGTCTCTGAGGGAGTTGTGGACCAGTTGAGGGAAATATCCATACCAAGGGAGGAAGTGTTAGAGCTTCTAGATAGCATTAAAACTGATAAATCTGTGGGGCCTGATGGCATTTATCCTAGGCTGCTTATGGAGGTGCAAGGTGAAATTGCTAGGCCTTTGACGCAAATCTTTGTCTCTTCTTTGGACAAAGGTGAGGTCTGCACAGCACTGTCACTGCGCTGTCGTGTTGCCCATCAGATGGTCCAGGTCAAGCATACACTAACGATGTGAAGCAGTAAGATACTCTTGAAAAAGGTCCAAGAGCAGTCCTCTCATGACCCATCGCGTGCATGCCCCTCGTTAGACAACAAGGTGGACCAAAGCACCTGTAGGATAAAAACAGTACATCAATATCATCATCTATTTACACACTTCCCAGGGACTCCCAAGGCTCATGATCCCTATTTTAAATCAGTTTTCTATACCCCTCCATTCCATTCTGTTCATGTGCCCATCTAAGTATCTCTTAAATATCTCCAGAGTACCTGCCTCCACCACTTTACTTGGTAGCGCATTCCATGCCCCCACCACCCTCTGTGTGAAAAAACTCCCTCTAGCATCCAAATAATACCTTACCCCCCTCACCCTAAGCCCGTGACACCTCGTGCTATTTGAGTCCATCCTAGGGAAAAGCTTAGCCCCGTTTACTCTATCTATCCCCTTCAAAATCTTGTACTGGGACTTCTTCTATTTGTAATATATATATATGACTTGGAAGAGGGAGTAAGTGGAGTGATCAGCAAGTTTGCAGACGATACAAAAATGGCTGGACTTGCGGATAGTGAGAAGCATTGTCAGGCGATACAGCAGGACATAGATAGGCTGGTAGCTTGGGCAGATAGAATTCAATCCTGATAAATGTGAGGTGATGCATTTGGGAGAAAGAATGTAGGGGTGAGGTATGTGATAAAGGGTAGACCTATTAAGAGTATAGAAACGCAGAGGGACCTGGGGGTGCAGAGCACAAGTCTCTGAAGGTGGCAGAGCAGGTGGAGAAGGTTGTGAAGAAAGCATATAATATGCTAACCTTTATAGGAAGGAGTATAGAATACAAGAGCTGGCCTTTAATGTTGCAGTTGTATAAAACGTTGGTTAGACCTCATTTGGAATACTGCGTCCAGTTCTGGTCGCCTTACTACCGGAAGGACGTGGAGACTCTGGAGAGAGTGCAGAGGAGTTTTACCAGGATGCTGCCTGGTATGGAAGGTCTGAGTTACGAGGAGAGATTAGGCAAATTGGGACTGTTTTCCTTAAAAAGACGTAGACTTAGAGGAGATCTAATAGAGGTGTACAAGATTATGAGGGGTATAGATAGAGTAAACAGGGTTAAGCTTTTTCCTAGGATGGACTTGAATAGCATGAGGGGTCACGGGCTTAGGGTGAGGGGGGTAAGGTATAATTTGGATGCTAGAGGGAGTTTTTTCATACAGAGGGTGGTGGGGGTATGGAATGCGCTGCCAAGTGGTGGAGGCAGTCACTCTGGAGTTATTTAGGAAATGCTTAGATGGGCACATGAACAGAATGGGAATGGAGGGGTATAGAAAACTGATTTAAAATAGGGATCATAAGCCTTGGGAGTCCCTGGGAAGTAGTGTAAATAGATGATGATATTGATGTACTTGTTTTTATCCTATAGGGCTTTGGTCTACCTTGTTGTCCAACAAGGGGCATACACGTGATGGGTCGTGAGAGGGCTGCTCTTGGATTTTTTCCGAGAGTATCCTCGTGCTTCACGTCACTAGTGTACGCTTGACCTGGACCATTTGATGGGCAACACTACAGCTCAGTGACTATCGCTGTGCTGTGCAGTTACATGGATTTGGGCCTGTGTCTGTGGGAGTTTGCGCATTCTCCCTGTGCTTGCGTGGGTTTTCTCCGGTGCTCCGGTTTCCTCCCACATCCCAAAAATGTGCTCTTAGGCTAACTGGCAAAACAAATTCTCCCTAAATTTGGTTTTTTAAATCCATAGATCTATAAACAGGGACAGGGATCAGGGGTGAAGATGGGAACATCGGAGTGGCAGCACAGGCTCGTTGGGCCGAAGGGCCTGTTTCCCGTGCTGCTTTGTTCTTTGAAGCATGTGCAATTATAGTGATGTGGCCAACTTGTACGTTGCAAGGTTTCACAAACAATACTTTGATAATCTGGTGCTTTTTAAACAAGTTGCTATTGGCCAGTGCAGGGTTCAGCACCCCTGCTATCTTTGAAATAGTGTCATGGGATCTTTTCCTCACAATAGACAAGGTCTGGGTTTAATAAGTCATATCAAAAGATGATACCGCCAACAGTGCAGCACTCCCTCAGTACTGCACTAGCCAGTGAGATGTAGTAGGAGTCAAGTCTTGAGTGGGACTTGAACCTACAACCTGCTGACTCAGAGGCAATGTTATTGTCCACTAAGCCAAAATGGATTTGGGTACATAGCTGAGGCACTTCTATGAGTCTAAATTTTTATACTGACCCTTGAGCCTCTGATTTTTAAAGCAAAAATAAAACCTAAACTAATTGTAGCTAGTTTGAAAAAAAAAACAGGCAAGCACACAAGTATAAAAGATCATATAAATGATAATGTAGCATCAGTCTTGGTTTTTAGGTAAGGTTCCCTTTTTTCTAAAAAAAAGATTTTGTTATCTATTTTCTCACCTTTTAGTTTGACCACACCTTGTTTATTTTGGTGTCTCCTTAAATGAACATTTGTACTGACTGACTGGTGATGATGGCACAACTTAGTATCACCTTTATTGGTCCAATCACATTAGTCCCAGACTAGAAGCCTTGCTCATTTCTGAACATGTTTCCTCCTCATGTAGGGATAACTATGATGGAGGATTAACCGTGAGTTAAACAAACTTAGAGTGCCAAAAGCGTAAAAGTGAGCACTGATATCCCATATACTACAAGGGACCCCTCCAGTACCTCCAGTCTCTGCAAAACTGCAGAGACTAGATATCTAAAAATCTCTCAACTAAAGATTGATTCAGTTTCTCTCACCACAAATGCTGTCAGACTCGCTGAGTGCTTCGAGCAATTTAATGTTTGTATTCAACCACAGATCTACCTTTCCTTCGAATTTTACATCGAGTCAAGATAATCTCAATTAGCTACCAAACATCCTCTACTGCAAGGATGCTTTTTCATGCAGTGAGTACAGAAACTAAACGAATCCTTTTGCCATCAGCAGGATTTGGGTGAATGACTGATTTTCTCTGATTCTGAGTACAATATTTATGTATTTAAACTACTCTGAGCAGAGACTTTAATAACAGCCTATGTTCTATGGCACAGATTTAAGGTGCAGGGAAGCAAGTACAGAGGGGATACCAGGGGAAAGTTTTTCACTCAGAGGGTGGTGAGTGAATGGAATTGGCTGCCATCGGTGGTGGTCGAGGCGAACTCGCTGGGGTCTTTTAAAAGACTTCTGGATGAGTATATGGGATCCAATGGGATTGGGGGTTATAGATAGGTCTATGGCTGGGTAGGTTTTGATGTGTTCGGCACAACTTGTGGGCCGAAAGGCCTGTTTGTGCTGTAGTGTTCTATGTTCTGTCTTCTTTCAGATTATCAGAAGCATAAATCTCAAGTGGAGAAAGAACACTACTAGAACTGGCTGCTGATAGAGCAGCAGAACGTCAGTAAGCAGCAACGCGACCCATCCAGCTTAAACCCACTCAATCCACAATGAAATTCAAATCTTTCATTAGCACAGTCGGTATTGACACACTTAAATCTTGTCGCCTTTTCTCAGTGCAAGATGCAAGCATCATTTTAAAGTTTGGTGGGTGATAAGAGTCCCAATTTTAACTATCTCTCCTTCTTCCCTCTCCAACCTACATGTCCAATGGAGCACAAGAGGGCAGTCACTCGTTCCCTTGGATTCTGCTGCCTTTCCGCCAGGTTTCTATGTTAACTCGTTCTGAACAGCCCAAGAAGGAAGTGGACTTTACCACAATGCCAAAGGCTCAAGAGGGAAACAGTGACAGCCTCCCTATTTGATCTGACAAGAGGTAGGTTGGGGGCTAAATTGATAAATTTCATAAACTTCCTTGTAGGCAACAATGCTCCCAGGTCTCAAGGAAGCCTTGGACCTCCCTGGTCTGAAGCTTCATCCCACTGCCCCGCCCCAGCCTGAGAAATCCCCTTCCTTCAATGCCCGCAACCGATTGCTGGGCACCATTCCTACAAGCTGCACTTAAATCCCACTCTCACCCACTGGCCAAGTCAGTGGGTTTGGCTGGGTTCAAGCTAGACGGCCAGGAAATTTGTGTAAATGAAGCTAAGTAGATTGACTCAAAAAAACTTTTGTCAACTTTGTCGGAGGCATTCCTGGAAGATTGCTCACATGACTTTCAATAGATATTACTTTATTTCCCTTTCCATAGAATCTCTAGATGGCTATTCAGGCCATTGACTCTGCACTGATTCTCTGAAAGAACATCCTGTGTAGGCCTACCTAGCCCACCATATCTCCATGCATTGACCATGGCCAATCCTCCTAACCTGCACACCTTTGGATTGTGGAGGAGACCAGAGCACCTGAAGGAAGCTCACGCAGACAGGGGGAGAACAAGCAAACTACACACTAACAGTGACCCATGGCTGGAATCAAACACAGGTCTTGGCACTGTGAAGCAGCTGGGACCCCTATAGTTGAATATTTTTGTTTGTGATTTTTTAACGCAGCTGACCCAAGATGTTCCGAGAACCAGGGAGCTGCACTTGATCATGTCAAAAAAGGGGGAAACAGGGCAGGGGAAGCAATCTTAGGTGCTCTGACCATCCCCATCCTGTAAGAAGTCTCACAACACCAGGTTAGAATCCAACCAGTTTATTTGACAGTAATCTTACAAGCTTTCAGAAACGTGAGGTGTGTGGAAGGTTTTAATCAAAGAGCATATAAAATCACACACAGTTTACAGAATACTGGTAAAATTGCAAGTCTTTACAGCTAACCTGCTATTCAAGTCTTAAAAGGTGCAGACAACGTGAGTGGAGATAGCATTAGCAGAGGTTACAGAGATGTGTATTGTCTCCAGACAGGATAGTTAGTGAGATTTTACAAGCCCAGGAAAGTCATGGGGATTACAGATAGTGCGACATGAAGCCAAGATCTCGGTTGAGGCTGTGCTCATGTGTGCAGAACTTGGCTATCAGTCCCTGCTCAGCAACTCTGCACTGTGTCATGAAGGCCATCCTGATCACTTAGATTATGTCAATGCATAAAACTCTCAAATTGTACAAAACTAAACACTGACATAAAGAGGAGATAGGCACAATCTAACCAAAGCAATCCCTTCCCAAGGGTTCATGAGATGCAGTGGCAAATCAAACTAAATTGTCCAAGTGGAAATTGCTTTAATTTAGTTCACAATATGGGTCACTGGAACTAACATTGCTCAAACCCAATTGCCCTTAACCCAGTGGCTCACTAGACCACTTTTGGAGGCCATTTGTAATAAGACAGACATCCATTTGGACAGTGACCTCTGAATATCCCAAAAAACACTTTACAGCCAGAGTTCTTTTGAAATATAATCACTGCTGTAATGCAGGAAACGTTGCAGACAATTTGTGCATAGTAAACTCCCATAAACAGCAATGTAAAGAAAATCATAATAAGTGATTACAGTAGAGGGATAAATATTAGTCAGAATACCATGGTTACTTCCCATACTGTACTTTGAATAGTGGCATGTAAACTTCCATCTCTACCATGGAAAGCAAACATTTCATTTGAAAGATGGTAGTTTTAATAGGGCAGCACTCCCTCAGTACTGCACTGGTTTATCAGTCTGGATTTTGTACTCTGATCACAGTAGTGAGACTTGAACCCAGACAAATGTGAGCAATTGAGATTAGCTTAGTGTAAAAACTAGGGGGCATTGACAAGTTGGGCCAAAGGGCCTGTTTCCATGCTGTAAACCTCTATGACTTGTGACTTAGAGGCAAGTGTGCTATTGAATGGGCCACACCTGGCACCTCATTAACTAGAGTATTGCTCTAGGTCCAAAGTCACATATAGGCCAGAACAGTCACAGATTTTCTTCCCCAAAAGGACATCAGTGAACCTGTGGGTTTTTATGACAACCCACTAATTACATGTTGATCACCTATTCATCACATATAAGATGATTAGAGGTTTAGATAGGGTGGACAGTGATAGCCTTTTTCCTAGGATGGAGAAAGCTAGCACGAGGGGACACAGCTTTAAATTAATGGGTGATAGTTATAGGACGGATATCAGAGGCAGGTTCTTTACCCAAAGGGTGGTTCGGGAGTGGAATGCCCTGCCTGCAGCAGTTGTAGATACGCCAAGTTTGGTGGCGTTTAAGAGCTTAGTTGATAAGTATATGGAAGAGAAGGGAATGGTTTAGTTTGGAGGGGCATTGCTTTTTATATGGTCGGCGCAAGATCGAAGGCCGAAGGGCCTGTTCTGTGCTGTAATGTTCTATTGACCTTAAATAAATCTGGAATGAAAAATAATTCACTGAATTTAAATTCCCTCATTACCAAAGGGGAATTTGAACTCTTCTTCAACTCTTCTACATTCTTCTACAAAGGTAGAAATGAATCTACCTTTCTAGGTTACTAGTTCAGTAACATGGTATTGATACATAATAGTTAAACATTGAGTTAGTTGAACTAAGTATTTTTCACTCGTGGGAAAAGTTAAGCAGTGAGATCAATGATCCCCAAGATTACAAACACAGATTTGTATGGTTGTGATTCAGAAGTTCTTACATTTTTCTCAGTTGTGAATAGATTACATCTCTTACAAACTAAAACTTAATTTTTAAACTAGTAGCATCCATTCTGATTCTATTCTACAATAAATACTTCATTTAATATATGTGTGAAGCCTACCACATTTTAATACTTAAGAACATCCTCGAAACAAGCTAGAAACAGCAAGAAAAACTGAAGTTTCCAAAAGCTCTAATTCATTTCTGGAGATCTTTTCGCTTCCTGCCCCAACAGTTCAGACATTCCTGACAAGTGCCACTAAAATGTCACTTTAAGGACAGAACAGTGACAGATGACTATAGTCATTGAATTACTTTAGATTTTACCTTTCAAATTACATTAAATAGAAAAAAGTTCCAATTTTTGTCAGACTCAGTTGTCATGAAACCAATCTAAGCTGGATAGTTGTCAATCACCAGCCAAAGCGTCAGACGTAACTCAGGTGATAACACTCTAGTCTCAAAGCCAAAAGGCTGCAGATTTAAAATCCACGAGACAATCTTCTTTGAGTTTGCTGATCAAACCAAAGCAACAGCAAGTTCCCTGTGCTTTTTAAAAAATTAATTCATAGGATGCAGAAGTCAATGGCTGGGCCAGCATTTATTGCTATCCCTGGTTACCCTTCTTCAGAGGCCACCACATTGCTGTGGAGTGAAGCAGATCCAAAAAGAGTTACTGGATACTTGTTGTATAAAGCTCCAAAAGCACAACCTCACATAGTAACTCCCTGGCAATACGTAATACACACAACTCACACACTGCATTTAAAACAGCACTATCATTTACCATCATAGTAAAACATCCCAGAGCACTTTGTGGGGATGCAATTAGACAGCAATTGGCACAAACCCAGAGGAGATATTAGGATTATAAATTGGGTTTCTAGGAGAGTGTTTAAGGAGGGAATAAAGATTCCACCTTGGCTGGATTTTTTTTCTAACATCATATTACTCGATAAAAATCACTCAGCTACATGCCTTACTTGCAGTATTAAGTGACAGGACTGAGTTTCTATCACTGAAATTTTCTTACAAGGTACTGTATACCTGCCATTGTGAACTTGCTCAGACTAGCATCTATGGTTCACATTGAGGGTTCTAGCATATGAAATGTGTTCAGCTGGCTGTTGCAAGAACCTGGCACCATAGTTCTTTCCAAACATAAATACAAAGACATTCTGAATGCCAATCTCAATAGTGGAAAATGAACAACCTTAGATAAATCCAAATGGCAGGATCTCTATCATCAAGCTGTTGCGACATTGGAGAACAGAGTCAACCCCCCTTGAGAGCAATAAATATGCTGCAAAGCCAGTGCCTTTCCCCATTCCTCCAACAGTTCATATTGAACAGCTGGTGAACAACTAGTCTCCTTGCTGACCATTCATCTAACAATCCATCATATCGAAGGAGAGAAGTTTAGCAAGAAAATTCCGGAGCCAAGAGTCTAGACTGCCACAGACAAACAGTTTATATTTATAAACATGTACAACCTAGATACGCGTTTCTTTCCTCCAAAAAGTACGCATTACGCACGGCTGGAGTGGAGTGGACTGCTGCTGGTGATATTTACAGAAATGTAAATGTGCTTCATTCAATGTCATGTGTATCACTTGCCAGTTTATGTAGAGGAAGATTTCAGTAATCTGAGGAGCAGTGTGAGAAAATACTTCACTGTGCTAGTCAAAGTTCTCTTTCAACATTGAAGAAGTCATGCCGCCATCAGCTTTAGAGTGCTTTCACGTACAGGTCTGATGGCCCAAATAGTCTAAAAACTATCTTCAGTTGCAATGCTACAGCGGCATTCACAAGCTCCTTTTGTGTGTGCATACTCGCACACGAGAGTTCAAGTGAGCTTAGTAGGAACAGTCTTCTCATCAAGACCTGCTGCCATTACCTTGGCAACCTGACAAACTCTTTTTCACTGAAATCACAGCCAGCTGAAGGAACAAAGCTTGCAGCAACAAATACCTGGCATTCCAGAGGATGTTGGCAAATGAGAGAGGCGAACCATTAACAAATTTGATGTGAAATCTTATCTTTGGATCTCGGTGCTACACTACGTTCATCAGTCTCAAGTCAAATTAAAAACTACATTTTTGAGGAGGACATGGTTAATAGCCCTTGTGATCTCTTCATATCCCCACTCCTCCGCCAATTCCACTCAGATTGGTAAATCAGACTAACATCAGACGAGGAGGCCAGCATGCCCTGGGATCAGCTGCTTCTCACCTGCCAGGAATTGGCTGCAGCCACAGTGTATGTATGAAAATGATTCATTTTGCCTGTTTTTTTTCTTCTCCTAAAGCTCTCACATAAGTGTTATGATAAACATTTTAACTGATCTTGGCAGCCAAACTACATCCATTCACCAATCCCACTAGATCTGCGATTGAATGCACCAGTCATTAATATTTAGTCAGTCAAGCACTGCTGCAGTACAGGTAAAATATATCACTGCAAAAAAAAAACTCAAATCTCAATGGGGTTAGCCAACGCTACCTATGATAGAAAGACGATCTCCTATTTCTACTGTCTATCAGACTGAATTAAGACTAGACAATGTCACACTGATCCTTGAACTAGACTCAATTTGAAAAATAAATGGCTACCTTTTCCATAGACCTAGTAGAATCATAGAATCCTACAGCGCAGAAAGCGGCGATTCGACCCGCTTTCATGTCTGCACCGACCACAATTCCACCCAGGCCCTATTCCCACAACCACACTAGCTAGTTCCCCCTGACACTAAGGGGCAATTTTAGCATGGCCAATCTACTTAATCCACGCATCTTTGGACTGTGGGAGAAAACTGAAGCAGATGGAGGAAGCCCACACAGCCATGGGGAGAATGTGCAAACTCCACATAGACTCAAGCCGGGAATTGAACCCAGCTCCCTGGCACTGTGAGGCAGCAGGGCTAACCAGTGTGCCACTATGTCACCAGTAGAAAAGTCTCAGGGCATTGTTCTTCACCCTGACTGATGGCACGGATGATGGCTATTACTGGTTATAAAACGAAAAATGATTTATTTAGGTAAATGAACAACAAGTGATTAATGAGTTACCAGTTACAGATCTATGTCAAGGCCAAGCTTGAAACAGCAAGGCTAGTGGCAATTGCTGTACCAGATATTGTGTGCTAATCAAAGACTGATTTTAATTGATTGCTTTCAATGTAAAGGATCAAGGTCCTCAGTGCAGGAGACCACCTAGGCTGAAAATTCCCCTGAGACATAATGCTGATAAATCAGAATGGATGTGGTGCCAATTTTTGCTTTTAAAAAGCCTCAAGGCAGTGGGAGGATTAAAAAAAAAGTATTTAACAGATTCAACCTTGAATTACGAGGTTATTGTAGATCATTAATACAGAAGTTTTTCATTTAAAAAAGTCAAGCTCACTTTGATTAGTTTGTCACAAATAGTCAAGAACAAAAGCCAAGCTCCAAGAAAAGAAAAAAAAAGTCTTCTTCTCAAAAATCAACACAAAACAGGTATTACTCACAAATCTCACCAAGTCCACAGAAACATCAGCAGCATTAGAATTATCCCACCATCAGTCACAAGGCAACTGCTGATAATTTCATACACAGAAGTATGATCCTTCTCTACTACAAAGCTTGCATGCAGAAGACATACTTGGGTTGCTGTACATTAGTTAGACACTGTCCAAGGAACTCTTATGCCCTGTCACTAGCTGACCTACTAGGATTTTGGAACATTTATTTCACAACTTGAGGGACCCCATGCTTCTTAACAGCATGTAATGTCTTGTGTTGAAATACCTTGAACATCATAGTGGCAATGTCACTGGACTCAATCCAGAGGCTGGGGACACAGGTTCAAATCCCATCTTGACCTCTTAAGGTCAAACCAAATAAACAAACTCAAGTTAAATCAAGACAAAATAAAAAGGGGCAGCTCCCCAAAAGGAGGAGGAGGGAACAGCTCAAACAAAATCAAAGGAAACTTGAAAACATCAAATTAAAGTGTCATTATTAGGGTCAATAATGCACCCCAGCCCCTGTGGTGCCCAATGGGCACAGAAGGTGTCAACTGTGCCTGTGAATACTGCATGCTTCCTCTCCAGGGACACGTGGCTACAAACATAGCCACAACAGAGGGGCAGACAGTCAGGATGGACAGCCCCCTCAACTGTCTACTGCCTGGACGTGTAAATAGCACGCTTTGGTAGGCCCAGGAGAAGGTTCATGAGGAGATCGCCATCACGACCCAACCCTCTCTGCACCAGGTGTCCGTAGGACTCAAGGTGGCACAGTGGTTAGCATTGCTGCCTCTCAGCTTCAGACATCCTGGTTCAATTCCAGTTCGAGTGATTTCCGCATGTCTACATGGATTTTCCTCCGGGTGCTCTGGTTTCCTCACAGTCCAAAGATGTGCATATTAGGTTGATTGGACGTTAAGGCACAATTTAGTGATGGGCAACACAGCAGCTCAGTGACTATCGCTGTGCTGTGCAGATATATGGATTTGGGCCTGTGTCTGTGGGAGTTTGCACATTCTCCAGGTGCTCCGGTTTCCTCCCACATCCCAAAGATGTGCTCTTAGGCTAAGTGGCAAAACAAATTCTCCCTAAATTGTCTCAAATTTGGTTTTTAATCCATAGATCTATAAAAATGGGCAGGGATTGCGGGTAGAGATGGGAACATTGGGGTGGCGGCACGGGCTCGTTGAGCCAAAGGGCCTGTTTCCCGTGCTGTTTTGTTCTTTGTTACGGGAATTAGTGAGGTAAATGTTTGGGATTATGAAAATGGGCAAGATGCTCTAACAGAGAGTAGGTGCAGACTTGATGGGCTGAATGGCTGAGTAGCAACCCTCTCATTTCAAGGACAATAAGTGGTGACCTTGCCAGTGACACCCACATCTCACGCAAGAACCAAGCTATGAGATTGTGATGTGCTCTTTACTGTTCCCTATTCTGATATTTACCAATCTGAAATAAAACTTTTACGGGACTGTCATTCTCTTTGAAAATATGATGGCTTCTTACATTTGCCTTGAGGCTCCACGAGGGAAAAAAAAAGGAAATTAGCTGCTCTGTCAGCAACAAAAATAAAGACTCTGGAAAGCTGGATATTTCTTTTCCAGAAACTCAGTTGTTGACTTTACCAAATTTGGATGCAACCTCTTCAGGGCATCATGCTGAAAATACAATCACAGTAGATGATGATGTCCACTATGTCCATCTGTAACCTATGGAACAAATGCTACATTATGGTCTTAGTAATATCCACTGAGTTTAATGGATGCTTTGTTGCTGAATGTCTGGGAGGTTTTTTGAAAGTCTAAAACACCAATTGATTGTGTTGGAAAATGAGTCCATATAGAAAATAGTAAAGCTTCACAGCACTTCAACGATTAAATGCTCCACACTTGCTTTCAACTTGTCTGAATTAGTACAAAGGTAAACTCCAAGTGAAGTTTCTATAAGTGATGCTTTCTCTCCCTCTTTCAAGGGCAATAATTAACTCTAGACTTCCCATTCCAAGTCGACTGAGCAACCTGAGGTCACAAGTAGATTAGACAAAGAACAGAGAGTGGATGTTACTACTTAGATTTCCAGCCTTTGACAAAGTACTGCATAGGTGGCTGCTAAACAAGAGTCATGGTGCCAGAGGCAAGGTACATAAATAAGATTGGCTGACTGGCAGAACTCAGTAAGAGGTCTGACAACACCAATTTTAAATCCAACCGATTTATTTGATAGGCTGAAAGCTTGCAAGTTTACTATCAAATAAATCGGTTGGATTTAAAAATGGTGTTGTCAGACCTCTTACTGAGTTTACCCCAGTCCAACGCTGGCATCTCTGCATCATGACTGGCAGAAGGCAGAGTTCTGCAGGGGTCAGTGTTGAGACCACAACTTTTCATTTTACATGTCAATGATCTAGGTGAAGGAACTGAGGGCATTGTGACCAAGTTTGCAGATGATACAAAGTTAAGTGGAGGGATAGGTAATTATTCAGGAAGCGGGGAAGCTCTGCAGAGAGATTTGGTCAAGTTAGGAGAGTGAGCAAAGTTGTTGCAGATGGAATATAATGCAGATGAAAGAGAGAGTTATGCACTTTGATAGGAAGAATAGAAGTGTAGATTATTTTCCAAATGGGGTGCGAATTCAGAAATCAAAAGCACAAAAGAACTTGGAAGTACTAGTTCAAGATTCTCTTACATCTAACTTGCAGGTTAAGTTGGTAGTTAGGAAGGCAAATGCAATGTTAGCATTCATTTCAAGAGAACTAGAATACAAAAGCGAAGGCTTTTAAGACTTAGTTAGACCACATTTGGAGTATTGAGAGCAATTTTGAGCCCTGTATGTAAGGAAGGGTGTGTTGGCCCTGGAGTTTTTTATTTAATCGTGTCACAACTAGGCTTACATTAACGCTGCAATGAGGTTACTGCAAAAATCCCCCAGTTACCACTTTCTGGTGCCTGTTCGGGTACACCAAGGGAGAATTTAACAAGACCAATGCACCTAACCAGTGTGAGAGGAAGCTGGAGCACTCAGGAGGAAACTCACACAGACACAGGGAGAACATGCAGACTGCACAGAGCCAGGAATTAAACTCGGATCCCTGGTACTGTGAGACAGTGTTAACCACTGTCCAAAAAAAAAAGGTTCACGAGAATGATCCCAGGAATGCAAAGTTTGACATATGAGGAGCATTTGAGGACTTTGAGTTTGTACTTGGGAGTTTAGAGGAATGAAGGGGGATTTCATTGAAACTTATAGAATACCAAAAGGCCTAGCTAGGGTGGATATGGGGAAGAAGTAGGCAAGACAATGACCCAAGGGCACGGCCTCATAATAAAGGGATGACCCTTTAGAACCGAGATGAGGAGGAATTTCTTCAGCCAGAGGATGCTGAATCTATGGAATTTATTGCTACAGAACACTCTGGAGGTAATTGATCCCCTTACCATTCAAGAACCAATAAATATATTCAAAGATTACAGGGAAAAGGCAGGAGAATGGGATTGAAAAAACTAATCAGTCATGCTTGAATGGTGGAGCAGATGTGATGGTCCAAGTGGTCTAATCCTGCTCCTATATCTTATGGCTCACCTGCACTAGACTTAAGTTGTTAAATCATGATTCTACTTTAGATCAAACTTCATATTGCTGCTAACTCAAAATTTTTATGTATTTTTTACTTTCTCTTCCAAGTACTCTGGAATGGTGGGATTGGCTTCTGAGGAGAGTTTGAGGAAACTGGGGCATATTAACTTCAGTGTTCATTTCAATTTGAAATGATATTGACAGGACATTGTGGGGGATGGGATTAATGTCCCAACTCAAAACTAATGGCTGGCTGCCTGAATCATTCAATTCAAAATTATATTCAATGAAGTGATGTGAAAATGGCAGTATATTCTGAGAAAATTACTACATGCTTAAGGCAGCATGAAAGTGTTCCCTTTTTAGGCAAATCCTGTGATCACAAATCAACAATTGGAAACCACCCGAGCATTTGAGCCACATCTTGGTATACAAGTGTATCCAGAGTGAGTCGCAGTAACGCCTGTACTACTTTTATTTTAAATCAGGGATGAGAAAAGTTATTTAACCATCAAAATTCTTGGAAAGCGTAAAAGATATACATTCAAAGCCAGCAATTTTCTTATGTAGCACCTTCGTTTCTGATAGACAAGGGAATTAAGAGTTGAGGGGAAAAAGCAGGAAAGTGGAACTGATTCACTTCAGATCAGCCATGATCTTATTGAATGGCAGGGCAGGCTCAAGGGGCTAGATGGCCTACTCCTGCTCCTATTTCTTATGTTCTTAAACGTAGTAAAGCATCCCAATGCTTTTTTTTTAAGTTTGTTCATGAAATGTAGGCAATGCTGGCTGGGCCAGCATTTATTGTCCATGCTTGAGGGCAAATAAGAGTCAACCACATTGCTAGAATCTGGAGTCACATGAAGGTCGGATTTAGGTAAGGATAGCAGATTTCCTTTCCTAAAGACATTAGTGAACCAGATAGGTTTTTACAGCAATGGAATTGGTCATGAAACCAGATTTCTATTGAATTTAAATTTCACCATTTGCCATGGTGGAATTCAAGCCAGACTATTACCCTGGATCTCTGGATTACACTGCATTTGCCTGACGAAGGCACAACATAGTGTCGAAAGCTCGTGGATTTACTATCAAATAAATTGGTTGGATTTTAAATTGGTGTTGCAAAACTTTACTGAGTTTACTAGTCCAGCAACAGTACCACTGTCTATCAAACAAAATTTAACACCAAGTCACTCAAAGAATGACAATCAAAAGTTTGGTAAATTAGGTAATTCTAAGCAACATTTCAAAAAAAAAAGAGGCAGACAAACAGAAGGTTTACAGACATGTAGGATATACAACACCTTTCTTTCTGTGGAAGCCATCACCACTAAGTGCCTCAAAAGCCAAAGATAGATATGCACTGAAGCTCCTTTAATTCACTTATACCAAACAGTCAGTCCCAATCACTGAGGAATTACCAATGCATTTTCCTCGATATCCTGTGTCAGGCCTCTCCAAGTCAGATCTGATAGCTTCTGCTAAATTCAGGATTGGTTTTGTGCAGATGGCCTGAGGCTGCTAATAACTGAATGAACTGCCTGTGTTGAACTTTTACCCCCAGCATACAGAGAAAGCCTTTCATACCACTAATCTGGGCAGTAATTGAACTCTAATTCCAGACATGAAATGCCACTGTACCATGCACTGCATCCCGCTAAGTATGTCTTTTTGAAAATTACTTAGAATTTCAGGGGAGCAGCAGCTTAAACAAAGCTAAAAGCAGGATTATATTTTGATATTTATAAGGCATTTGAGAATTACTCATGCTCACCAAGATTAGAAATATCCTGGGGGAAACAAAAAAAAATTGCAGAGCAGAAGCAATGACGGATCACATAACAGAAAACATTTCTTAATGGCTCTTATCTGGGTTGCAGTCAGTAAGAGGCCTGACAACACCAGGTTTAAGTCCAACCAGTTTATTTGATAGTAAACTCACAAGCTTGAGGTTTCCCTCTGTCAGGTCTTACTGTGTTTACCCCAGTCCAACGCTGGCATCTCCACATCATGATTGCAGTCAGTTAGTGATACTTAAGGTCTGTTACTGTCATTTTTTGCAATTCTATCATTTTGTGTGTTTCTTTAATAAAAATAATTTGTGGAATGGGGGCATAACGAGGGGGAGGGAACATTTATTTTAACATCGATTCATGTTTTAAATAGGATTTGGTACGAGTTGAAAAAAGAAAATAATCTTTTCTAAAAAAGTGTGCATTAAGTGCACAGTTTCATGGTCACAGTGATCTTGGTTACATTCTTTTGATGAGTATTTATTCTCTGGAGCCCCTGATGATTTAGCAGATAAAGACATTGCCTAATTTAGTACTGACCCACAGGGGCAGAACATCCCAGGCTCTGTACTGAATTAACTGGTTTCAGCCGGTTGGAGCTTTGCAATTGACCTCATTGCAATGTTTTTGGCTGGTCTATTAGGTGATGGTTAAAGCGAAAGGGTCATTGTTCTCGCATTTAGCTGCTATCCAATATCTCCATTACATGCCACAAGAAGACCAGGGCACAGATACAAGTCCTTTACATCTGATTTGCCTGCTGACATTCAATGTCAGTGAAGGACAGTCACTGAAAAAAGGCCTGTGGCTCTGGCCAACAACTCCAAATTCTACCCATTGTGTTTCTATGGTGACAGGTTGAGCAAGTAGTCAGTTTCCAGACTTCCATCGTCATCCTCTTTGGCTGGTCAGAGGTATCACCATATGCAATTTCAGTCCCCCTATCTAAAGGGGGAGATGCTTATAGCCATCACACATTGTGGCTCAGACTGAAATCAGGGAGATCTTAGCCTTTCCCCTCTTGCTTTGTTGCACTAAATGTCATTGGGCACACAATGCCAGTGAGCTGTTCCTAGAAATAATTTAGGTCATTTTTGACCAGCTCACACAAATCACCCCATGATTTAACACCACACACATTATCAGCCAGAACCAAAACCAGAAGCAAATCAAAGTTCAATGCTCTTGTACATTTTATTTCATAATTATAAAAATTGACATTGTTGTGAAGTTAGTGTTTGTAAAATTATTTAAAAATTGTAAAATGCTAAGAGTTGTAAAATTGCATGTCAGTTTAAAAAGGCAGTTTTCTGAACAAAGAACAAAACAGCACAGGAAACAGGCCCTTCGGCCCAACGAGCCCTCGCCGCCACCCCGCTGTTCCCACCTCTACCCGCGATCCCATGTTTATAGATCTATGGATTAAAAACCAAATTTGAGACAATTTAGGGAGAATTTGTTTTGCCAGTTAGCCTAAGAGCACAACATCTTTGGGATGTGGGAGGAAACCGGAGCACCTGGAGAAAACCCACGCAAGCACAGGGAGAATGCACAAACTCCCACAGACACAGGCCCAAATCCATGTATCTGCACAGCACAGCGATAGTCACTGAGCTGTCGTGTTGCACATCAATGTCCAGGTCAAGCATACACTAACGTGAAGCAGTAGGATACTCTTGAAAAAGATCCAAGAGCAGCCCTCTCACGACCCATCGCGTGTATGCCCCCGTTAGACAACAAGGTGGACCAAAGCACCTGTAGGATAAAAACAAGTACATCAATATCATCATCTATTTACACACTTCCCAGGGACTCCCAAGCTCATGATCCCTATTTTAAATCAGTTTTCTATACCCCTCCATTCCCATTCTGTTCATGTGCCCATCTAAGTATTTCTTAAATAACTCCAGAGTACCTGCCTCCACCACTTTACTTGGCAGCGCATTCCATACCCCCACCACCCTCTGTGTGAAAAAACTCCCTCTAGCATCCAAATTATACCTTACCCCCCTCACCCTAAGCCCGTGACCCCTCGTGCTATTTGAGTCCATCCTAGGAAAAAGCTTAACCCTGTTTACTCTATCTATACCCCTCAAAATCTTGTACACCTCTATCAGATCTCCTCTAAGTCTATGTCTTTCTAAGGAAAACAGTCCCAATTTGCCTAATCTCTCCTCGTAACTCAGACCTTCCATACCAGGCAGCATCCTGGTAAACCTCCTCTGCGCTCTCTCCAGAGTCTCCACGTCCTTCCGGTAGTAAGGCGACCAGAACTGGACGCAGTATTCCAAATGAGGTCTAACCAACGTTTTATACAACTGCAACATTAAAGGCCAGCTCTTGTACTCTATATCCCTTCCTATAAAGGCTAACATACTATATGCTTTCTTCACAACCTTCTCCACTTGCTCTGCCACCTTCACCTGTACCCCCAGGTCCCTCTGCGTTTCTATACTCTTAATAGGTCTACCCTTTATCATGTACCTCCCCCCTATATTCTTTCTCCCGAAATAGAACATAGAACATAGAACATAGAACAATACAGCACAGAACAGGCCCTTCGGCCTTCGATGTTGTGCCGACCAAAATAAAAAGCAATGCCCCTCCTAACTAAACCATTCCCTTCTCATCCATATACTTATCAACTAACCTCTTAAACGCCACCAAACTTGGCGCATCTACAACAGCTGCAGGCAGGGCATTCCACTCCCTAATCACTCTTTGAGTAAAGAACCTACCTCTGATATCCGTCCTATAACTCATACCCCTTAATTTAAAGTTGTGTCCCCTCGTGCTAGCTTTTTCCATCCTAGGAAAAAGGCTATCACTGTCCACCCTATCCAAACCTATAATTATCTTATATGTTTCAATAAGATCCCCCCTTAGCCGCCTCCTTTCTAACGAAAACAGCCTCAAATCCTTCAACCTCTCTTCATAGGACCTGCCCTCCATACCAGGCAACATCCTAGTAAACCTCCTCTGTACCCTCTCCAATGCCTCCACATCTTTCTTATAATGTGGGGACCAGAACTGCACACAATACTCCAAGTGCGGCCGCACTAGAGTTTTGTACAGTTGCAACATGATGCTGCGGCTCCTAAATTCAATCCCCCTACCAATAAAAGCTAAGACTCCATATGCCTTCTTAACAACTTTATCCACTTGACTGCCTACTTTCAGGGATCTATTGACACATACACCAAGATCCTTCTGTTCCTCAACACTATTAAGAGCCCTACCATTAGCCCTATACTCTACACATTTATTGTTCCTGCCAAAGTGCATTACCTCACACTTTTCCACATTAAACTCCATTTGCCACCTCTCGGCCCAGCTCTGCAACTTGTCCAAGTCACTCTGTAAACTAAAACACCCCTCTTCACTATCTACCACACCACCAACTTTAGTATCATCTGCAAATTTACTGATCCATCCCTCAATACCCTCATCCAGCTCATTTATAAAAATTACAAACAGCAGGGGCCCCTCACCTCACCGAAATGAAATGCATACGAAATGAAACGAAATGCATCACCTCACCGAAATGAACTTGGAGTTTTATTGAAAAAGAGAATTTGCAGGTGCACATAGAGTACACAGACTGAAACGTTGTATCACGAGGCTAGCCGGTAGTGCTGCCAAGACAATAGGCTACTTTTGAAGGTTGCCTAGTTTAAACTAGATTTGAATAACAGCAGCCTATCAGATTTGAATTTGATGTTTTAGTAACAGAAGATTCCGGTTGTATTTTCAGAGTGACTAAAAATTCTATTTTTTGTGTTAATATGTGGCGACTACTAATCTAAACAGCATTTCATTAGAATGGTGTTTTATTCAGTTAGCCTGTTCACTGTTAGATAAATAAAGTGTTATTTATTGATCGTACAGAGAGAATCTCAGGTAGCTATTTCGATTTAACCACTGAAAGTTGAAGAGCAGATCATACTATTCCTCTCACACTTTTAACAGATTATAAAGTGAGGTACTCTGAGTGGGTAAGAGTTAGTCCTAAGCAAGGGGATCAATCTTCCCTTTATAACAATATCCTCAGTGGTTAATCGGGAGATTTTTCTGCTTTACCCTGGATACAGTTAATATTAGTAAGCCTCCTGCTTCAGCTTTGTCTCATAGAACATAGAACATTACAGCACAGAACAGGCCCTTCGGCTTTCGACGTTGTGCCGACCAATATAAAAAGCAATGACCCTCCAAACTAAACCATTCCCTTCTCTTCCATATACTTATCAACTAACCTCTTAAACGCCACCAAATTTGGCGCATCTACAACTGCTGCAGGCAGGGCATTCCACTCCTGAACCACCTTTTGGGTAAAGAACCTACCTCTGATATCCGTCCTATAACTATCACCCCTTAATTTAAAGCTGTGTCCCCTTGTGCTAGCTAGATTAGGCTTTTAAGACTTAGTTAGACCACATTTGGAGTATTGAGAGCAATTTTGAGCCCTGTATGTAAGGAAGGGTATGTTGGCCCTGGAGTTTTTTATTTAATCGTGTCACAACTAGGCTTACATTAACACTGCAATGAGGTTACTGCAAAAATCCCCCAGTTGCCACTTTCTGGTGTCTCAGTTGGGAGAACTTTTGACTCCAAGTCAGGGGGTGATGGATTCAAGTCCCACTCCAGTGACAAATAAGGCTGACACTTATTGCATTTGTGAAAGTGCCGCATTGCACTATTAAATTTGAAATCCCACTTATATCTTACGTGGACATGTAAAAAAAATTCCTAAGGCATTATTTGAAGGGCTGGAGAGTCCTGACCAATATTTATCCCATATGAAATGACGCAGGTGGTGATATATTTTGCAAGTTCAGCTCGTAAGAATCTTTGAGCTACTAGAAGATGCTGGTATAATTAGTGACAGGTAAGTAACAGACATATAGTTAGATTCCAATTTTATGACAATAATTACAAGAGAAAAATATTAGAAATGTACTGTATGGTTTTTGATTGCTATGACTGATGTGATAGTGAGCTAAGACCAGAACTAGGAATAAAAGATTGATTAGGGCAAGATTAGGGCCAGTCAGGACAGTAGTGGGAAGTTGTGCATGGAGCCTGAAGAGATAGGAGAGGCACTAAATGAATATTTTTTGTCAGTATTTACACAGGAAAACGTCAACGTAGTTGAGAAGAACACGGAGATACAGGCTTTTAGATGAGACGGGATTATGGTACGCAAGGGGGAGGGGTTAGCAATTCTTGACAACATGAAAATAGATAAGTCTTCTGGACCAGATGGGATTTATCCTAGGATTCTCTGGGAGGCTAGGGAGGAGTTTGCAGAGCCTTTGGCTTTGATCTTTATGTCATCATTGGCTACAGGTATAGTGCCAGAAGACTGGAGGACAGCAAATGTTTCCTTGTTCAAGAGGGGAAGTAGAAACCATCCTGGAAATTATAAACCGGTGATCCTTACTTAGGTTGCGGGCAAAGTTTTGGAAAGGATTATAAAAGATAGGATTTATAATCATCTAGAGAGAAATAAATTGTTTAGGGATAGTCAACACAGTTTTGTGAAGGGTAGGTTGTGCCTCACAAACCTTGAATTCTTTGAGAAGAAGGTGACCAAAGGGGTAGATAAGGATAAAGCAGTTGACATGGTATATATGGATTTTAGCAAAACATTTGATAAGGTTTCCCATGGTAAGCTACTGCATGGGATTGAGGGTGATTTAGAGTTTAGATCAGGAATTGGCTAGCTGATAGAAAACAGAGGGTGGTGGTTCAGTTCAGTTACTAGTGGTATACCGCAGGGATCTGTTTTGGGGCCACTGCTGTTTGTCATTTTCATAAATGACATAGATGAGGGTGTAAAGGATAGATTAGTAAATTTGTGGATGAACTAAAGTCAGACGAGTTGTAGACAGCGAAGATGGATGTTACAGTACGCAGAGGGACATAGATAAGCTGCAGAGTTGGGCTGAGAGGTGGCAAATGGAGTTTAATGCAGAAAAGTGAGAGGAGATTCACTTTCGAAGGAGTAACAGGATTACAGAGTATTGGGCTAATGGAAGGACTTTTGGTAGTGTCGATGAGTAGAGAGATCTCTGTGTACACATGCACAGATTCCTGAAAGTGGGCACCCAGGTTGATAAGGTTGTTAAGAAAGTGTATGGTATGTCAGCTTTTATTGGTAGAGGGATTGAATTTCAGAGCCATGAGATCATGTTGCAACTGTACAAAACACTGGTGCGGCCGCACTTGGAGTATTGTGTACAGTTCTGGTCGCTGCATTATAAGAAAAATTTGGAAGCATTGGAAAGGGTGCAGGGGAGATTTACCAGGATGTTGTCTGGTATGGTGGGAAGGTCTTATGAGGAAAGGCTGAGGGACCTGAGGTTATTTTCATTAGAGAGGAGGTTCAGAGATGACCTAATTGTGGCATACCAGATGATCAGAGGATTAGATAGGGTGGACAGTGAGAGCCTTTTTCCTCGGATGGTGATGGCTAACACGAGTGGACATAGCTTTAAACTGAGGGGTGATAAATATAGGATGGATATCAGAGGTAGGTTCTTTACTCAGAGGGTAGTAAGGGCATGGAATGCCCTGCCTGCAGCAGTTGTGAACTCGCCAAATTTAAGGGCATTTAAATGCTCATTGGATAGTCATATAGGTAATATTGGAATAGTTTAGGTTAGAGCATTATGAGATTAGTTCCAGTGGTCGGTGCAACATCGAGGGCCGAAGGGCCTGTACTGCACTGTAGTGTTCTATTCAATGATTAAAATATGATTGATATTCTGGTCATTTATATGCTTAAAGCCCACTTTATTAGAAAAGATTATTTTCTTTCTCAACTTGTACCAAATTCTAATTCTCATTGTGTCTAAATTGATGGCTGCAGTTCAAAATATTCTTGGTTATAATACACTTAATGATGTCGAGGTTATGAAAGGCACCACTTAAGTGCACTTCTTTCTTGCAAACATGACTGCAAACGAGCTCATCCAACTCTCCTAGGTGAGAGGAAAGTCAGGTGCTTACTTTATAGACAGGCACTTCAGCAACTTCCCCCTCAATGGCTAGCACTGCTGCCTCAGTGCCAGGGACCCAGGCCCAATTCCAGCCTGAGGTTGTGTAGAGTTTGCACATTATCCCATGTACTTACTTTCTTCATGGTAGGTTCATGAAGAAAGTAAGGAGATATGGGATAAAAGGAAATTTGGCCAATTGGATAAGTAACTGGCTGTCTCATAGAAGACAGAGGGTAATGGTGGAGGGAAAATTTTCAGACTGGAGGCCAGTGGTATACCACAGGGATCAGTGTTGGGTCCTCTGCTTTTTGTGATTTTTGAAGACTTGGGAGGGCTGAAGGGTGGGTTAATAAATTTGCTGATGACACCAAGATTGGTGGAGTAGTGGATGAGGTGGAGGGCTCTTGTAGGCTGCAAAGAGACATTGATAGGATGCAGAGCTGGGCCAAAAAGTAGCAGATGGAGTTTAACCCTGATAAGTGCAAGGTGATTCATTTTGATAGGACAAACTTGAATGCAGATTACAGCATCAATGGCAGGGTTCTAAGGATTGTGAAGGAACAGAGATTTTGGGGTTCATACCCACAGATCTTTGAAGGTTGCCATTCAAGTGGATAGAGCCATGAAGAAGGCCTATAGTGTGTCAGCGTTTATTAACAGGGGATGAGTTTAAAAGGGGTTATGCTACGACTGTACAAGACCTTAGTGACACCACATTTGGAATAGTGTGTGTAGTTCTGGTCACCTCACGATAAGGAGGATGTGGAAGCATTGGAGAGTGTGCAGAGGAGATTTACCAGGATGCTACCTGGTTTGGAGGCTATGCCTTATGAGGAAATGTTGAGGGAGCTGGGGCTTTTCTCTTTAGAGAGGAGGACGACAGGCAACTTAATAGAAGTTAATGATGATGAAGATAGAGTGGACGTGCAGAACTATTTGCTCAGGTGGATGTAGCTGTTACTAGTGGGCATAACTACAAAAGTTCATGGTGGGAGATATAGGAGGGGCGTTCAAAGTAGATTCTTTACTCAGAGTGGTTAGGGTGTAGAATGCAGTCTGATGCGATAGTGGAGTCGGACACATTAAGAACTTTCAAGCGGTTATTGCATAGGCACATGGAGCACACCAGAATGATAGGAAGTGATCTTGGGTTTGGACATAGCTCGGCACAACATCGGGGGCCAAAGGGCTTGTACTGTGTTGTACTGTTCTGTGTGCTATGTCTCTATGGGTTTTTTCTGGGTGCTCCAATTACCTCCCACAGTCTAAAGATGTGCAGGTTAGGTGGGTTGGCCATCTTGAATTGCCACCTTAGTGTCCCAAGATGTGTAGTTAGGGGAATTAGCAAGGTAAATATATAAGGTTACAGGGAAATCAGGCCTGAGTAAGATGCTCTGTCAGAGTTGATGCAGACTTGATGGGCCAAAAAGCCTCCTCGTGCACAGTAGAGATTGTGTATTTGCAATACATGCGGAGCATGGTGGTACAGTGGGTAGCACTTCTGCCTTTCAGCTCCAGGAACAATTTCTGGCTTGGGTCACTGTCTGTGTGGAGTTTGCATATTCTCCCCATGTCTGTATGGGTTTCCTTGAAGTGTTCCGGTTTTCCAGCATAGTCTGAAAGACGTGCTGGTTAGGTGCATTTATCCAAACAGGCAACTAGGGGAATTTCACAGTAACCTCATTGCAGTGTTAATGTATGCCTTACTTGTGAATAATAAATAAACTTTAATATTTGTGCTGGAACACAGCAAACTGCTCCTGCAAGTCTCAAACACCATTTCACAGAAAGGTGAGGTTGGGCGCAAATAGTCGGAATTTCTTTTTACTTACACTTTCCAAATTTCTTATCAACCTGTCAAAATAAAACAATTGGAACTCCCAAGGGATCTTTGCTGCTATAGATGGAAATGGTCTAGAAACCTTGAGGAGACCATACATTAAAGAATGCAGTGAAACTGAAAATGGCCAAAGTTATCACCTTCCAGTTGCTGAATTGGATATGGATATAATCAGACTCCATTAGCCACAAGACAAGCTCCAGAGGAATCTGGCATAGACATTGGAGCTGGGCTATTGAGCTCATCATTCAAACCAGAATGATGGTCTGTACCTCAAACGCCATTTCTCTAACTAATGATCTCAGTATTAAAGGCTTCAATTGACTAATCACAGAATTATTTGCAGAAAGATAGTTCCACACTTCTACTACTTGCAAATGAGGAAATGCTTCTTGAATTCATTCCTTTATGGGCCTGGCTATGATTTTAAAAATGATACCCTCTACCTCTGGAGACTCCACTAGAATAAATAAAAACCCCTATCAATCCAGTTGGATTCTCTTTGCATTACAAACACCTCAATCAGATCATCACTTAATTTTGTACATTCATTCATTCAAGGGAACACAAGCTAATGTTATTTAATGTGAATGCACAATGCAATGTAATTAATTAATAGCTAGTGTGAAGCTAGAGAATGCATACAATATGTAAACATATCACATTTGCTAATCAAGCCAATTAGATCTAGCAACAGTTCACCAATTTTCCCTTTCTTCTTAACTCTCCATTCAACGCCAAAATCCTAAACAAAAACAAAACGTGCAATTCTGATCGGACTCCTAGATTAGCAATCTTGTATCTTGTATTTCTTTTCCTTCAGATCTTTTGGAACTGCAAGTTATCAAAGACCAAGCTAACTAGCATTATTCTAGTGCTGAGTTTTCTAAATTTACGACAATAGATTTAAATTTGCTGAACTGTAAAATTCCCAGCAACATCAGCATAATTCTGAGAAAATCTCAGACTCCGATTCTCCCTGAATCAGCATGTGGCTATTTGCATACTTTCCCTAGCTCATTTTCATTTGCAATATTGGAACTAAGGTCATCCACAACGAAATACATTTCATTCCTTTCCCCACTTAGATGTTGCACAATATTGGAACATAATTTGTAGAAAATAAAACTGGATGAGGCCACCATGGATTCTTTACATGAGGGATGCCATCTGAAAGATATAAATAACTCACTAGCTACCATTGGAAAAAGACATAGAGGAGCAATAGGGTTAAACGGTTGATTGAGGCTGGGTTTTCACCCGTTTTACTGATGTCTGGCTTCCAAGGAAAGAAGTGCTGCAGTGAACAACGCCAACAACGCCTAGCATTTACAGATCATTCTAAATATGGAAAAAACAGCCAAGGGGCTTCAGTTATTTTGTATGACAAAATTATCCCCATAGAATATGGTGGCCTTATTTGAAAAGTGGCTGCATTAGTAAGGTCTCAGAATAATTCTCTGGTACTCACTTAGTTGACTAACCCTAAGGACTCCATTTTCTTTTAGCCTATGTTCTCACAAGGACAAGGACAAGAGCAATAGATACCTGGAATTACCACCACCAGGGAGGTTCCCTTCAAAGTCACACCATCCTAACCTAGGGAATATAACTGATTGTTGCTGGGTCAAAATGCTGGAAATCCTTCCCTAACAGCAGTCTGGGTGTACCAACACCTCAAGCACTGCAGCAACTCAAAAAGACAGTGCACAACTACCTTCTGAAGGACAACTAGGAATTGGCCTAAGTAGCAGTGCTGACATTCTGTAAATTTTAGAAAAGACAGACTGTTCTTCCCTTTGGGGAATAGCAGGGAAGGATTCGTGAGTTAATTATAAGTCTGTTGAGCTGTGTTATGAATATTCCTGCTGTAGTCAAGTCCTCGTGCTGGACTTTTTAAAAAATTTATTTGTGGGACATGGGCGTCGCTGGCTGACCAGCATTTATTGCTCATCCCTAGTTGCCCTCAAGACGACCTTCTTGAATCACTGCAATCCATATGGCATTGTGGGTCAATCCACAGCACTAGGGAGGGAATTCCAGGATTTTTGCCCAGCAACTGTGAAGGAACAGCAATATTTCCAAGTCAGGATGATGAGTGGCTTGGAGGGAAAACTTGCAGATGGTGGTGTTCCCATTTATCTGCTGCTCTTGTCCATCTAGATGAAAGCAGTTATGGATTTGGAAGATGCTGTCTATGGATCTTTGGCTAATTACTGCAGTGCATCTTATAGCACTGCTGCTATTGAACGCTGATGGTGAAGAAACTGAATGTTTGTAGATGTGATGCCAATCAAGTGGGCTGCTTGTCTTGGATAGTGTCAAGCTTGAGTGTTTTTGGAGCTGCACCCATCCAGGCAAGTGGGGAGTATTCCATCGCACTCCTGACTCGTGCCTGGTAGCTGGTGGATAGGCTTTGGGAAGTCAGGAGGTGAGTTACTCACCACAGTATTCCCAGCCTCTGTGCTTATGTGGTGAGTCGAGTTGAGTTAAGTTTCTGGTCAATGGTAACCCCAAGGATATTGACAGTGGGGGAGTCAGTGATGATAACACCATTGAATGTCAAGGGGCAGTGGTTAGAGTGTCTCTTATTGGTAACAGTCATTGCCTGGCATTTTGTGGCGTGTATGTTACTTGCCACTTGTTGGCCCATGTCTGGATATTGTTCAAGTGCAACCAGATTTGGATATGTACTGCTTCATTCGTGAATGGAATTGGAAGGACTGCAGAGCTTAGATCTGATCCATTGGTTGTGGGGTAGCTTAGTTCTGTCAATCACTTGCTGTCTGTGCCATTTGGCATGCAAATAGTCCTGTTTGGTAGCTTCACAAGATTGATACCTCATTTTTAGCTATGACTGGTGCTGCTCCTGGCATGCCCTCCTGCACTTTCCATTGAACCAGGGTTGATCCTTTGGTTTGATAGTAATGGTTGAGTAAGGGATATGCCAGAACAGGAGGTTGCAGATTGTGCTGGAGATTGAACCTGGGACTTTCAGTCCAGAACTAGGAGTACTACATTGTGCCACAAAACCTCCTCACAAAGGGCTTCAAAAGAAGCACTGGCCAGAACTAACAGTGAGTCAAAGAAGGAGCTTGGTGCTTTATGTACCAAATGCAAATCCAACCAAGGATGATACTTATGATGCTTTCTGTTGGCTATATGTCCGGCATTTGAAACAAATCCAGACACATGCCACCCAGCAAGTCCACAATAGAAAATTGTTCTCAAATGGACGATTACAGTCAAGGTTTCTTCACCAGTTCATAGATCATAGAACATAGAACAATACAGCACAAACAGGCTCTTCAGCCCACGAGTTGCACTGATCACATCTACCAATCCACAGACCTATCTATAACCCCCTATCCTATTCTTTTCCATATACTCATCCAGAAGTCTCTTAAAAGACCCCAGTGAGTTTGCCTCAACAACCTCCGACAGCAGTTGGTTCCATTCACTCACCACCCTCTGAGTGAAAAACCTACCCCTGACATCTCCTTTGTATTTGCTTCCCTGCACCTTAAATCTGTGTCCTCTCGTAGTGACCATTTCAGCTCAGGGAAATAGTCTCTGAGAGTCCACCCTATCTATCCCTCTCAACATTTTATAAACCTCTATCAGGTCGCCTCTCAACCTACGTCTCTCCAGTGAGAAGAGTCCCAGCTCCCTCAACCTATCTTCATAAGGCCTGCCTCCCAATCCAGGCAGCATCCTTGTAAATCTCCTCTGAACTCTCTCAATAGCCTCTACATCCTTCCTATAATGAGGCGACCAGAACTGCGCACAATACTCCAACTGGGGTCTGACAAGAGTCTTATAGAGCTGCATCATTACCTCCTGACTCCTAAACTCTATTCCTCGAATAATGAAGGCCAGTACACCGTACGCCTTCTTGACCACTTCCTCCACCTGCGAGGCCGATTTAAGAGTCCCATGGACCCGGACCCCGAGATCCTTCTGCTCTACAACACAGCTAAGACTCCTACCCCTTATATTGTACTCCTTCATCTCATTATTCCTGCCAAAATGGACCACTACACATTTATCTGCGTTGAAGTCCATCTGCCACTTCTCCGCCCAGTCTTGCATCCTGTCTATGTCCCGCTGCAACTTTTGGCATCCCTCCAGACCATCCACAACACCACCGATCTTTGTATCGTCGGCGAACTTGCTAACCCATCCCTCCACTTCCTCATCCAGGTCATTTATGAAAATGACAAACAGCAGGGGTCCCAGAACAGATCCCTGGGGCACTCCACTGGTTACCGACCTCCATGCAGAACAAGACCCATCCACAACCACTCTCTGCCTTCTGCCGGCAAGCCAGTTCTGGATCCATGAGGCCAAAGTCCCTTGGATCCCATGCCCTCTCACCTTCTCCAGAAGCCCTGCATGTGGGACCTTATCGAACGCCTTACTAAAGTCCATGTACACTACGTCCACTGCCCTTCCTTCGTCAATGGAGAAAGAAGCACATCCCAAGGTGCTGCTAACTGGCCTCTTCCATATTCACAGCATTTGGCACATTTTATTTCAATTTCTCAGAACGCAATTAAATTGACAATTCCACAGACTCAGACAGTGCAAGCTTTGAACGCAGAAAAGTCCAGAACTAAGGGGTTATAATTTGAAGGTGAGAATGCCTTTTAGAACTTAGGTGAGAAGAAGTTTCTTTACCCAGGATGTGTGGAATTCACTACCACAGAAAATAGTTGAGGCTAAAACCTTGTCTGATTTCAAGAAAAAATTTAAATGTAGTTCTTGGGGCTAAAGGGATCAAGGAATATGGGGGTGAGGGGGTGATCAGGGTATTGAATTTGATGATCAGCCATGATCAAAACGAATGGTAGAGCAGGCTTGAAGTGCCAAATGGTCTATTCCTGCTCCTAGTTTCTATGTTTCTTCTAAAACAGTGTAATTCAATCTTTGTACATTCAACCAAGGGCAGACAAGGACTTTGTTTGACATCTTATCTGAAAGGCAGCATCTCTGACAGTGAAGCACTCCCTCAGTGCTACACTATGGCCTAGAATTCGAGCTTGATTCTTTGCACTCGGTCTTGAATACACTATCCTTGCCTTAAGAGGCTTCCTTGGAGTCAAGGCTACTCTAAAGACACAATGATCTGTGCTTCAACTACTCCTTGCAGCAATATGTTCAATATGTCAGTAACCATCACAATAAAGGACTGACAACTTTAAAATGACCACCAACAAACCTCACAGCATCTGAGAACAATGAGGTAGATTCACAGGTGAGTTCCTGATTTATACTCCCCCTTCCCAGCTAGCCCCATGCCTAACTACGGCAGCAAAAAGCAATGAAAAACAGGGAGAAAAAAAGCAAATTGAAAATTTTTCACACTCAGCCACCAGCACTTCCAAACACTCTGCTTCAGAGAACAATATCTGTAGAACAATCTCTGTAGCATGATTTCAAAAAAGATCAGGGAATCTCTTCTTAGTGTTCAGAACAATACTTACCTTTTTATTATCGTCACAACTGTTATCTTGTCACTGTCACATTGCTGTTAGTAGATGCTTACTGTGCACAACTGGTTGCAATATTTCCTACATTGACTACACTTCAGAATGTATTTCATTGGCTGTAAACATCCTTGGAGGCTGTGGAAGGAGCTGCGCAAATATCAAGTCTTTCTTTACCTCCTTTTTTTTTCCCCTATACTTCATTTTTCATTGTCATTTTTCCTGTTTAATGACACTCTCGTTGGGTCTTTCCCTCCTTTTTTTGCTTCTTTGCTCTGTATTTGCATGAAAGCAATTAAATCTCGAACATCGTCCAGTTCTGACGAGGAGACATTGTCCTGAAATTTTTAACATTGCCTCTTTCTACACGACCTGCTGAGTGTTTTTTTCTGGGACATTGGCTATATTTAACTCCAGATTTTTAGCTTCCAAAGTAATTTACCTATCTTGCTTAAGTTGACTTTTCTCTACACCCTAGCTATGATTGTAACAGAGTATGAAGGAGAGGGTACAGAATGTATGTTTCGTTGAATTTTACAGCCTGCAAGAAATAATACTTTTCACTGTATACTAATATGACAATAATAAAATTAAATCATAATTCACTTTTGTTTAAAATTGAAAAAATGCCAAAACAACCTTAACAAAAAAAAAAATCACCAGGAAATATTATACAAAAATAAGACAGTAAGAGAATGGGGAAAAAGAACAAGAAATGACATTGGAAGTATATATCTGAAATTGTATCTTAATAAAATAAGAACTAGGAGTCCAAGGAATCATTAGCTGCTCAAGCCTTTCACTATCATAACTGATCTGATCCTGGTCTCATCTCCACTTTCCTGCTTGTTCCCCAAAAGTTAAAAGAACTGTCTATCCCAGCCTTAAATGTATCCAATGACTCAATCGCAACAGCTCACTGGGGTAGAGAATGCTAAAGATTTACAACCCTCAGAGAGGAAACGCCTCCTCATCTCCAGATTTAATAACTGACCATTGATTCTGAAGCCACATTCCCTAGTTTTAGTAATGAACTAATTAAGGCAATGTTTCAGGAGCTATATTACAATAATAAAAGTCTGCTTCGGTAGTATGTGAGAACTGAAAAATGTTTCTAAAAAATAACAGCTGTCCAGGGAACTTGGACTTTTACTGCATTTGCTAGTAGGTGTAAGAGCTGGAAAGAAAATGGGAAAGTGGCCAAATTATATAAATTCTCTGCATGTGTTTTATACAAGTTAAGCGACCGTGTTAATGTTTAAAAAAACCTGCAGTACAAGCACACATGAAACAGTGTGCAAAAATTACCATTTTGTGCAGAGTGCCAAGTTGCACTCTGGCAGGTGTGGAATATAAGCCCTTGAGCCCAGGGTCTCTGCAACATAGAGATGAAGGGGTGGACAGAGATAGAAAATAGAGAGGGCAATTGTTTCTTGCCTCCTAATTACTCATACAAACAAAAGAGTAGGATTGGTGGGGATCCCAAGCAGATTGGGTGCCTGTCACTCATCTACAGTTCGCACACATGGTCCTGGGGAATCTAAGAAGAGAAAAAAAAAAAGAGGCATTCATACCCTCACAATGTCTAGGACAAACAATAATGTAAAAGTTCTGGCTAGAGATTCAAATGACATCAGCCAAGAAAACTGCCAAATCAAATGGCACGCAACTCCCTTGAAATCCTATTAACATTTTTACAATGAATTCCAGATAGATGTCTCCATCCAAATAAGGAATTCCAAAGGAGCATTCACTCCCATTATAAAGAATTCCTGATTTCAACAAAACAGTGTAAGGACTTTAATGGTGCTGCGATTGCTGAGAGGACTAGCCAACACAGCAGTTCCTGTGAATCGATGCATCCTGTCTTTGAGTTTCACAAATAGAAATGGTCTGAACAGGCTTTCTGTCGAGGACAGAAAGAAAGAGAGAGAGATTCTGAAAGATAATCCAATAGTTGTCAAAATAGAATAGCAATTATAAACAGCACAAATGATCAAGGTTCCTACTCATCACAATCTAATAATCCACAAAGAAAATAATTACAATCGCAGGACACACAAAAATGTTTTTCTGCCAATTAACGTTTGCAATTAGTTTACTGTTGCAAGAAATACAACAGCTAATTCTGCGCAAAGCAAGCCCCCAAAAATAGCACTGTGATTACGACCAGATAATCTGTATTATGATGTTGGTTAAAGGATTGATCAAAAGCACCAAATATTTTCTCAGCATGTTTCACGATCATCTGGGCTGGCAGGTGGAACTCCAGTTTAATGGCTGAGATAAAGCACTTTTGACCGTGCAGCACTCCTTCACTATTTTGCTAAACTGAGTGCAGGTCGCTGCAGTCAGAATTGAACTAACAACTATTGGACTCAGAAGGGAAGTGTACTACACACCAAGCACTGCTAATGCCACACTGGAGGTGCAAGTTTGGGGACATGAGGCAAGCACAGGATTGAATTCAGCTAAGATGCAGTCCCTTTGGCCACAGACATTATTGGGAAGGCACACAAATAAATAATGTCCACATAGGCTAGATACTCATGGACAAGGAAGAGGAGGGAGAATAGTTAATGAAAAAAAATTCTATTCTGAGTAGCTGGGTTTAGCTGACCAGACCCAAACACAGCAACAGCTGGAGAGTTATGACTTGCTTCCTGTCTGCCTCTGGGGTGCCAGAGGCCTAGAATTAACAAGGATTCGTGCTTATGATCACTAGAAAATGACAACTTTAAGGCCTCTCTGCACGTACGTCAAATAAAACACTTGCCTCAGAATTTATCTTTGCTCTAACTCCTTATATAGGCAAAGGACATGTTAACACTCAGGGCTTTGCATCACATGTTAAAAGTGGGCACTTGGATGAAAGGCTGGAAAGTTGCCATCACCTGCTTAGTAACCAAAAAGGAAGGTCATCAAATGCAGGAATTACATCCTAATTACTAACACAGGGACAGGAGAAGATTATTTATTATTTGTGTCTGTTGCACCATTTGGTCCTTGTTCTAAATATATCCATCAACAAAAAAAAAATTAAAAATGCGAGAAAATCTCGGCAGATCTTACAGCATTTGTGGAGAGAGAATAAAGCTAACGTTTGGACACTGGATTAGCTCTGTTCTCTTTCCACACAAGCTGTCAGACTTGCTGAGATTTTCCGCATTTTCTATTTTTGTTTCAGATTCCAGATTCGCAGCAATTTGCTTTGATCCAAGATTTCCGTATCAGATGATCAAGGTGGAGGAGCACAAAGCCTCAAAGAATTTTTAGCTTAAAAAAAATTACATGTCAATATCTTCCAACACACCACAGATTATATAAATTCCAAACTCCAGCTCTAAATCTTCAAAGCTTACAGTTTTCTCCTGTGTTTCCCACTCAATAATTCATTTCTTTCTCCCAAATCCATCCACGTTCTAAATACTGTTCCAAAATCTAAGATTGTTCAGCACTTCTTGCATTCTTTCTTGAACAGAAGACAAGAAAAAAAAAGTGCTCTTTTATCAATGTTTCTCTCTACTGCCAACATTTTTTTCCTCTCTTGGTCATCACGTTTCTGTCTCTCCCTTTTGTAAATCAACATTACTAGTCTGTGCTATTCTGAATGAACCACCTTGTTCCTCCCAAGCTGCAGATACATCTGCCTAAACAGAGTATTCCTGATTCCACACCACGCTGAGACTAATTACCTTATTCTCTTACTTCACACTTTTCACCACCTGAAAAATGTTTGCGCTCTTCATCTCCCTCAGTCTTCCTTTCTCAGTTGAGCTTTAAAAGACTAACTCAACATTTAATCATTACTTCCTAATTTACTTCAATTTCTCATTCATTCTTTTAGTTTTGGCGTCAAGCTGCTATCAACTATAATTTTATTTTTCAAAAATTCTACTCTTCCCATTGTGCATCAGATTTTTTCTTCAACAGATTCCTCCATCCACATTTATAACAGAAAAACCTATGTAAACTTACTGTTCTATAATTACACCCTTCCACTATGGGAGGCACTACAGCAATACTGATAGTCTACCTTAAAAAAATGCAGGCATGGGAATTTACATAAGCAACCCAGAAATAAAGAGATTGTATGGCTTTAAAAAGAGGATTGAATTACATCTGTACAAATTAGCCATGACTATCTAACCTGACCTCATCTGAAGATTACAACTGATCTTCATTCTCAAGTGCAACATCATAGCAGATCAACTGATAATACTTAAGTGATTGAAGGAGAATAGGGGAAGTCAAAAATTCCCTGACTATTTCTGTGAATGGTTCCAGAGCATTGGTGCATCATAGGTCTACTTTCCTCCCTCTCCCAGTGAATATTCCAAGGAATCCTGCACCCTTTCAAAAAAAAGCTAGACCACTCTGAAGGGGGTGTGTTCAAATTACATATGAAACTCTGTCTCCATGCAGAAATTTTCAAAATGGTGGCATGGCTCATCTGACAAAAAAAAGGAAACAAAATCTCTGATAAAGTACATAAATCACTTTCCACACTTCAGGATCATCATCTGAACATTTAAACTATAGAACACTCTATGCTCACCACCTTCTTTCACACATGATAGAGTCAGTCTTCAATTCAATACTGCCAATGCAGAATTTTTCCTAAATGTCCACTAAGAAACAACATCAGAGAATAAAACTCAAACTTAGGAAATGATCCTCTCAAATAACCTGTACAACATGCACACTTGGAGAAAAATACATTTTAAATATGCTGCATTTAAAAGCTGGTGTTGTGGCTTTTCAGCATCAGTCTCTCCATATGGCTGCAAAACAGCTCCTGCCTCCCTATCGCAGGTATGAATCATTCTGCAGCCCTCAGTGTGACTACACTTACACTCTGTTTTCATCTAATTAAATAATTTCTCTGGATCCTTATTCATCCCCTTTGTGCTAATATCTGCATCCCACGGCCACCCTGTTCTGCCTCCCTGGAATCAGGCTTATTCCTTTCCTAAAAGGAAAACTTTATCTAATAAAGGACACACAAATAACACGATTTATCTTGCTGGCATTAAATGCCTCTGAGGTAATTAAAGATGAACATCCGTTTTGAATAACAGTTGCTATCCAATTACATTCATTAAAATGAATCCTCGCGTGTATCCTGGCTGAGACAGTTGAATTGCTGCGGATGAGGTGAGTCTGAAGAGGAAGGCGGATGAGAGGAAATGAAATACCCAGGGACATCCTTCAACCTCTCCCTGCCTGTGTTACCTGTACTCCCGCTCCTGCTGCAGTCTCCTCTCCAGCTCTGTCTCTGCTCTTCTCCCACTCCCCGCGCCTCCAGCTCATATCCCTGTCGGCAAGGCGGGACCCGCGTGCCCAATCCGGCCTTCCCATTGGTCCAAACTGCCGCCGGGGACCGCCCCCGATCACCCCGCTGAACGTCCCGATTGGTTCGGCCGCCTGTCCATTAGCTTTCTGTTGCAAAGCGGTGCCTGGCGACCTTTCACTGTAAACATTAATTAAAGCGAAACCGAGCGCTCCCAAAGCTGGGCTGCAATCAACGGATACTGCTGCATACTCCGCACAGTTTATCCATTTTAAACCAGCTGGCTGGGGATTAATGATTTACAAGCACAGCATTTAACTGCAAAGTCGCACTCTGGATTTAATAGTGTACACCTCTAAATAGAATTAAGGCGATACCTGCACTCCTGTTACCTCCTCAGCGCCTCCCCAAATTATTCCCAGCCAATGAAATACTTCGGAAGTACAAACACCATGTCCCAATGAATTTCCAAGGCAAGATTCCTTAAAGATTCAAGAACAACTTCTTTCCTGCCATCAGACTTTTGAATGGACCTACCTCATATTTAGTTATCTCTGACTTAATATTATATTCTGTGCCCTCTCCTTTCCTTCTCCCTTATGTACTCTATGAACGGTGTGTTTTGACTGTATAGCGCTCAGGAAAATACTTTCCTCAATACATGTGACAAGAATAAGTCAAATCAAAGAATAAAAAGCGTATCAACCTTCCAGCATTGGCCTCGAATCTCGAGGAATTGAAGATCAACCTCTGGAACACTTCTGTGCATACAATCCTGGAGAAAAATCATAAGGACATTAAAAAGTATTGCTTTTTTCATCCTTTTTTTGCAGATTTTTTTTAATCAGATATGAAAATATTGCAAATGAAAACAAAAAGATTATTTGGCTGACAGTCAAGCAACATCCAATTAAGTAATGAGTCTTTCTGCTTTCCAGCTGGCACAGGAAGAGAGTGTGTCACAAGGACAGATGTCAAATGATTAAAATGAGGGGGGTAAAGTTATGTGAAGAAACATCCAGGAATACAGCTGACAATGCTCAAAGTGAGATCAATGACCAGACAACAAGGGCTGAGCTTTTTGGACATGGAATGTTTTCAGCCAGGGATGGTGTGATAGACTATTTACAGGTCCATCAGAGCAGCATATTTTCAGGATCAATTTACTGGAAGGCAACAGATTCAGGATCTGCCTTTAGGTTTGTTGTCCAATGAGGGATGGCAGACAGGTTTAGGAGGATGGAAGGCTTATCATCTCACTGGCAGCTTTCACAGCTGCTGGAATGCCAGTGTACCGCTGAGGTGAACACTTCAAAAGAGGATGGATGAAATGGTTGACAGAAAAGGATAGAGGATCTTTGCCATCACTGCACCCATGCACTGTCTAAGAGAGCAATTCTCAGGAGCTAATAAGCCTCCACCTGCTGATATCTTCAGGCTTGCCATTGGCACTATTCAAAAGTCAGCAGCAACAAACTGTGTTTACCTTCAGGTTGACACATTCATATTGATCACAGCACCAACAGTGTTGAGGTGTAAACAATTAACTTTAATGCAGCCAGGAGACAAACAGTTCAATACAATAACACAAAATGGCAGGTACCATCAGTGACAACATACATTGTATCTTTTCTTCATGCCACTTTAACTTCTCACTGAGCCTCTTCTAAACCCAGTTTCTGATGTAGGTTAGAGTCTTTGTGACAATATCAAAATTCCAATACCCTTGGAAAATTGTTGATGATTTTCCATTTAATATTCTTAATTGGCTTCCTGACAATGGTGGATGTATTGCTGTCACCACACAGCCTCTGATAAAAGTGAGTGCAAGTGGGAACATGTCAAGGAACCAACACAACGCATTGTTGCCTGATTTTGATCCCCATCTCTATCTCCACATGAGTCACCAAGTGTCTGGTAAAATTCTTCCCCTGCCACTTGATCAAAGGATGAACTGTGACCAAGACACTTCTTGCTCTTCTTCAAATAGTACCATGGGATCTTTACAATTCACTGAACAAGGCAAGGGGGACCTCAATTTAAACATCTCAGCTGAAAGACAGCATCTCCAACACTGAAGTATCCCTTCTGTACTGCAATGATGTATCACTTTGGGGTATACAGTCTAAACCCTGGAGCAGAATGCTCTTGACTCTAAAGTTGGAGGGCTCTTATTGATCAAAGTTAAAATTCGAAAAAAATAACTGGTAGACAAATCTTCCAAAGGCAATATTATAATGAACTCAGTGACCTATTGTACCTTGAGGTAGATATCCTCCCTTTTCTGCATGCTTTACCATTGCAGCTCAGTTCTTCAAAATACAATGCAACCAATTCGACTGGAGAGAAATGGATTTCCGTGGTTTGAAAGGGCTGTTTATCTCACATTAATAAGCTGAATAATAATAATCCTGAATCAGACTTAATTCATTTTATGCCAAATTAAAGTGCTGCTGCCCACAACTAAGTCTGAAGATTACAGATTTAAGCCCTTCTTGGACTTTGAGTGTTGTGTTGTGAGAGTCAAATCAGATTAAACCTTCCTTCTCACCCACCCTTCACTCCCCCCACCTTTGTTGGCTCCATTGATTCAGGAGGATGTTAAGAGACCCTGTGGAATTCCCATTGTTCTAATCAACATTCTACCAACAACAACCATAATCAAAATTACCTGTTTATTCATCTGATTGTGGAATCCTACTGTATATAAAATGGTTGCAACATACATAACAACCACAGCAGTTCCTTGCATAAGAGGGTTTTTGAGATGTTTCAGAGACAGAAAAATATATATTCAGAAGGACACAAAAAATGCTGTGATTACATTCTTTGTCATCCAAGCTCATTTTTCTGCAATTATGATCCCTCTAGCTACATTGTTAAAATGGAGTTCTACTGGAAAATAGTTTGGAAAGTGCTACTCTAATTTCTATGCTAGCTGTCAGGAAGCAAGCATCGCAGAAGTGCATATTTGTGCACCTTGAGGCTTGCCAGCCTGCCAGTCTTTGATCAACTATTGTTACAGATGTGCAAATGGCCTCACCAGGTTTATTTATATCTGTAATAACTTTGGTTTGCCAAAATGTTCAGGTTAATCCGCAGTTGGGCTAGAGCCACAGTTTATACTGTGCTACCAGAACCTGAAGATCAGCAGGCTTGGCAGAAAGGTAGATCCAGCACCAGAGTTTTTAAATAGCTGAGTTTTTCTAAATTAGCAGCTAAATAGTGGCACTATTATCAATTACTGCACTGAAATATTACAGATGCCTTTCTACATAAATAGGAGCTGCAAATATCAATGCATGTTCAGTTTTCAGAATAGAATTTTTAATAAAATTAAACATTTAAAATTCATTTTAACAAAGGGAACTGTAGGAGTTTGATGCATCTGTCTTCAATGAAGCATCTCCACCTAGTGGATTATCTGGGAAGTACTTGATTTCACTTTTTTCATTGTTAAACTGTACCTGCAATCAAATTTAATCACACTGAAAAGAAAGATGTTGAACTTACACAGTCTTTTCATCACTTACTAGTACACATCTAGAATATTGCTAAAAAGAGAAACATGTTGTTAAAGCTTTTCACCTTACACTCATCAGGACAAATGCAAGAATGCCCAAGTTCAAAAGATCACAACAATTTTTACTAGAGAAGAAAAGGGTGATGACTGGTTGGCAAGCTGATTCTGATTGGCTGAGACTTTGCCATAAAGAAAGCAAACGAGAACTATTGGCTACTCGTGCTTTTAGGTAATTCAAAAATGATGCTAGGCTTGAACATATTCTTTACTGTCTGCAAGAATGGATCCCTGCCTATGGCAAGTGTTAATGAGCCATATTATGACCTCAAATTGGTTATTATTGTGTCTATTACAGCACTCAGAATTGTTCAGCAAGAATCATGTCAAACAGCAACTGTTTTGTTTTGCGTTTTGCAAGCCCTGGTTGCGTACAATCCATTACAAACAACCAGAGAAACATGTTTGCTTCAACTGCCAATCATTGGGACATGATGGGCATGACCCAACATGGGCTTTTATGTGCTGGCATCATATCAGTGCTGAAATTCATACATGATTTTGCTCAGCAGGGCTTGCTGAAGTAGAATTAATCACAGCTATTCTGCAGGGTGATCGCTATTCTGGACAGATCATTATCTAGCATGTATCACAAAAGCTTGCAAATTGGCCAAACTTTCAGATTTTTACTCTTTCAGACTAAAAAGTGCTCAGTCTCTTTCAAATTACACTGGAAAGGCCAAATATCTCAAATTTGAAGAAGTTAAACTAGCCATTCTTTGCTGTTACTGTGCAGTGGTGACCCAAGAGATTGCTTCCACCAATAGGATGCAGAAATTAAACCAAAAAGACATTCTGCTGATTAGCAATACGACTTTGAGCAATATCATATATGAATTTCAGTGCTGTACAATATCAAGTACGAAGGTTATACATCTAAACAATTGGCAAATTAAATCAAACATGTTACTCTGATTGTTCATAATAGACTGTAAGTAGAGACTGTATGTAACCAACTGGAGCTTGCAAAACTCAAAACAAAACATCTACTTAGATGTGCTTCTGCAATTGGGCAGCGCTTACTGAACAATCCTGAGTGTGCTAATAGCCACACTAACAACGAATTTAAGATAATCAGTCGTGTTGTAATGCAACTAATTCACACTTGCTAGCAGTGACATACATTCATACACAGGGACCTGTACCTCAAACAAAAGGAATATGTTAAAGCCTTGCACCTGGATAGCACTGCACCCTCATAGCATCAGGGGCCCTGTTTATGTGGAGTTTGCATGTTTTCTCCTTTTCTGCATGGGTTTCCTCTGGATGCTCTGGTTTTCTCCTGCTGTCTGAAAGATGTGTTGGTAAGGTGCATTGGTCATGCTAGAATTCTCCTTTATTTTACCCAAAGAGACCAGAGTGTGGCAATTAGGGAATTTTCACAGTAACTTCATTTCAGTATTAATGTAAGCCTACTTGTGACATTAAAAAAAGTTTTTTTGAATTGTCTGGGAGCTTGGGAAGTCTACAGCACCCATTTGCTATATCCATGACAATGCCTCAGCCAACCAGAGGTGTTTTGCTAACCAATTAGTGCACATTATTTCCTGTGCAGTCTTGTCAACTCTGCAAAGCCTTCCTTACTAACATCTGATGCCAAAATTGAGATTAGTCAAATAGATCAGCCTGACATAGTCATACTCACTGAATTATACTTTATAGAAATTGCCTCAGACACCAGCATCATTATCCCTGCATATGATCTAACGAAGGAGCAGCATCCAAAAGCTAGTGATGTTTGCTACCAAATAAGCTTGTTGGACTTTAACTTACTATGAACTGTCTCACAGGGAGGACAGACCTAGCAAAGGTGGCAGCACATTGAAAGAGTGTACCTGGGAATCCTCAGCATAGAATCTGGACAACATGAAATTTGATGACATCAAATCAAATGTGGACATTTGATGAATACTCCTGCAGCCCTCACCCTCTCAGCTGATGAATTAGTACTCCTCCATGTTGAAAAACAATTGGACAAAACACTGAATGTGGCAATGTACTCTGAGTGGGGACTTCAATGTTCATCACAAGACTGACTCAGTAGCACCACCACAGACTAATTTTGCCAAATCCTAAAGGACTTAACTGTTAGAATAGGTCTTCGGCAGGTATTGAAAGAGCCACTGACAGGGAAAAACATACTTGACCTCATTTTCACAACTCTAGCTAGGCTGGAAATCATCTGGGCCTACCTTCTTGCATTAATGCTAATATCTTACTTAATGATTTAAATATCATCCAGGAGGCTCCCCCTGACTCTACACTGTGTACTTTGATTTTTTGATAACCCATCCCAGTCTATGTTGAGTTTTAATCTAGTTGTCTCTGACTGGGCGTTCAGATTTTGGGCTATTTCCACTGGTCTTTAGATGGTCATCCAACACTTGCAATACTATTTCAACTTCAGTCACCATTACAAAGCAAAAGCATGTGTATCATTGAGAAATAGAAGTTGGGAGAAGATGGAAAAGGTTACGGAACCAAGCTAGAAAATGTTGGAACACAGATCAGCCATGGTCTAACTGAATGGTGAAACAGACTCATGGAATAGATATTCTACTCATGTTCCTATAATCCTAGCCAGGCATCAGCTACACAATGTAAACAGGATTCTGCCTGACTGGAACCTGAACTGCAGTTAGTGAGATTTTGCAACCCCAGGCAAGTTAGGAGTGTTACAGATAATGTGACTTGAACCCAAGAGACTGTCCTCATGTGTGCGGAATTTGGCTATCTGTCTCTGCTCAGCAACTCTGCATAGTTGCGTGTCATGAAGACCGCCTTGGAGAATGCTTACCTGAAGATCAGAGGCTGAATGTCCATGACCGCTGAAGTGTTCCCCAACAGGAAGAGAACACTCTTGCCTGGTAATTGTTGAGCGACGTTCATTCATCCATTGTTGCACTGTCTGCATGGTCTCCCCAACGTACTATGCCTTGGGACATCCTTTCCTGCAGCGTATCAGGTAGACATCATTGGTTGAGTTGCAAATGTATGTACTGTGTACCTGGTAGATGGTGACATCTTCTCCAGAGCCTTCAATATGTCATTGATGAAGACGAACATCCCGTTAAGGCCATCCCCACAACCCCATTTTTTGCCCTCAAACAACTGCACAACATCAAACAGACCATTGTCCGCAGCAAACTACCCAGCCTTCAGGAGATGTAACCATGACACCACATAACTCTGCCACAGCAATCTCTGCAAGATGTGCCAGATCATCAACATGGATGCCATTATCTCATGTGAGAACACCAAGTACCAAGTTCATGGTACATACACTTGCAACTCAGCCAACATTGTCTACCTGATACGCTGCAGAAAAGGATGTCCTAAGGGGAGACCATGCAGACGGTATGGCAACAGATGAATGAACACCATTCGACAATTACCAGGCACGAGTGTTCTCTTTCTTTTGGGGAACACTTCAGCAGTCACGGGCATTCGACCTCTGATCTTCTGGTAAGCGTTCTCCAAGCAGCCTTCATGGCACATGACAACACAGAGTCACTGAGCAGAGACTGATAGCCCAGTTCCGCATATGAGGGTGGCCTCAAACGGGATCTTGCGTTCATGTTGCACTATCTGTAACTCCCCAGACTTGCTGGGGCTTGCAAAATCTTACTAAGTGTCCTGGCTGGAGATAATACACGTCTCTTTAACCTGTGCTTAACCCTCCCTCCACTTACATTGTCTGTACCTTTAAAACTTGATTACCTGTAAAGATTCGCAATCCAACATTATTTTATAAATTGAATTTGTCTTTATATGTCCTGTTTGTGAATAGAACTCCCACTCATCTTAGGAAGTGGCAGCGCTCCGAAAGCTAGTGGATTAGAACATAGAACATAGAACAATACAGCACAGAACAGGCCCTTCGGCCTTCGATGTTGTGCCGACCAAAATAAAAAGCAATCCCCCTCCAAACTAAACCATTCCCTTCTCTTCCATATACTTATCAATTAACCTCTTAAACGCCACCAAACTTGGCGCATCTACAACAGCTGCAGGCAGGGCATTCCACTCCCTAATCACTCTTTGAGTAAAGAACCTACTCTGATATCCGTCCTATAACTCATACCCCTTAATTTAAAGCTGTGTCCCCTCGTGCTAGCTTTCTCCATCCTAGGAAAAATGCTATCACTGTCCACCCTATCTAAACCTCTAATCATCTTATATGCTTCAATAAGATCCCCTCTTAGCCGCCTCCTTTCTAACGAAAACAACCTCAAATCCTTCAACTCTCTTCATAGGACCTGCCCTCCATACCAGGCAACATCCTGGTAAACCTCCTCTGTACCCTCTCCAATGCCTCCACATCTTTCTTATAATGTTGCGACCAGAACTGCACACAATACTCCAAGTGCGGCCGCACTAGAGTTTTGTACAGCGGCAACATGATGCTGCGGCTCCTAAATTCAATCCCCCTACCAATAAAAGCTAAGACTCCATAAGCCTTCTTAACAACTTTATCCACTTGACTGCCTACTTTCAGGATCTATTGACACATACACCAAGATCCTTCTGTTCCTCAACACTATTAAGAGCCCTACCATTAGCCCTATACTCTACACATTTATTGTTCCTGCCAAAGTGCATTACCTCACACTTTTCCACATTAAACTCCATTTGCCACCTCTCGGCCCAGCTCTCCACCTTGTCCAAGTCACTCTGTAAACTAAAACACCCCTCTTCACTATCTACCCCACCACCAACTTTAGTATCATCTGCAAATTTACTAATCCATCCCTCAATACCCTCATCCAGATCATTTATAAAAATTACAAACAGCAGGGGCCCCAAAACAGACCCCTGAGGTACACCACTTGTCACCGAACTCCACGATGAATATCTCCCATCAACCACCACCTCTGTCTTCTATCTGCCAGCCAATTCCTAATCCAATTAGCTAAATCACCCTCTATTCCACACATCTGCATTTTCTGTAGAAGTCTTCCATGGGCCACCTTATCAAAATCCTTACTAAAGTCCATATATACTACATCAACCGCCTTACCCCCATCCACCTCTCTGGTCACCTTCTCAAAAAACTCAATGAGGTTAGTAAGGCATGACCTACCCTTCACAAAACCATGCTGACTATCCCCAATCAATTCATTTCTCTCTAACTAACTATAAATCCTATCCCTAATAATTCTCTCCAATACTTTGCCCACAACAGAAGTAAGACTCACTGGCCTATAATTCCCTGGAAGGTCTCTCTTACCCTTCTTGAACAATGGGACCACATTCGCTATCCTCCAGTCCTCCGGAACCACACCCGTAACCAACGACGACCTGAAGATCAGAGCCAGAGGCTCTGCAATCTCCTCTCTTGCCTCCCAGAGAATCCTAGGGTAAATCCCGTCCGGCCCAGGGGACTTATCCAACTTCAAACCTCGAGAATTTCTAACACATCCTCCCTATCTACTACAATACTCCCCAATTTGCAACCCTGTACCTCAGTGCTCTCCACAGCTACATTTCCAGCACTCTGCGTGAATACCGAAGAGAAATATTTATTCAGTGCCTCGCCAATCTCTTCAGGCTCCACGCACAACTTCCCACTGCTATCTATGACTGGTCCTAATCTTGCCCTACCCAATCTTCTATTCTTAACATATCGAAAGAAAGCTTTAGGATTCTCCTTAATCCTATCAGCCAACATCTTCTCGTGTCCCCTCTTAGCTCTCCTCAATTCACTTTTTACCTCCTTCCTAGCTAATCTATAGCTAGCCATTGCACTACCTGAGCCTTCAAGCCTCATCCTGACATAAGCCTCCTTTTTCTTCTTACCCAGCCAATCAACTCTTTTCGTACACCAAGGCTCTCTTACTCGTCCATTTCCTCCCTGCCTGACAGGGACATACTTATCAAGGACTCTCAGCAGCTGCTCCTTGAATAAGCACCACATTCCAGATGTTCCCATTCCCTGTAGTTCCCTAGTCCAATCTACGCACCCTAATTCTCTCCTGATGGCCTCATAATTACCCTTCCCCCAGCTATAACTACAGCCCCCAGCTTCATGCCTATCCCTGTCCATCACTAAGGTGAACGTAACCGAATTGTGGTCACTATCACCAAAATGTTCACTAACTTCCAAGCCTAACACCTAACAAGCCTAGATTGTGCTACTAAATAAACCTGTTGGACTTTAACCTGGTGATGTGAGGCTTCTTAATGTGCTTACTCCAGCCCAACGCCAGTATCTCCACATCATGTATCCAAGAATCCATATAGCCCTGTCTGAAACAGGCATCAGCTACACAATGTAAACAGGATTCTGCCTTACTGGAACCTGGACTGCAATTACTAATCTAGGACCACAGTCCAGCATCTGCCATGCATGTTTATTCAGGGGCAGAGCAGAACGTACAGCAGGAAGAATTGGCTGTGCTCAGTGACCGCTCTTCCTTTCTGTCATTCTCCTACCTGAACCAGCTGGCTTGATGAATCTTCAGCCAACATATGACATGCCAAAAGCCTGTCACCATGAGTGCCAGTGGCCCTCTGCAGCAGGGACAGGGCACTGCTCAGGTATGAACAATCTCCTTCTGTGTTCTACTATTCTAAATTTCTATTTGTTTCTGCCTAACTGTGAGACACATTTTGGTCCATCTCTACTGTGACACTAAACAAGAAAATATAAACCACACTTGATGAAAAAACAGACAAATGGATGACAACAGACAACAACCCTATTCATTCCCACCAGATTGGATCTTAAACTGATTTCAGTTGACCAGAATACAATGGGTAGAATTTTCTCAAAATTTGTTGAATGTCAGGCTCTGACTTGAAAACTGGTGTTTATCTTGTGTGAAGCACACTTGAGTTTTAAAGTTTGAAGTTTATTTATTCATGTTACAAGTGGGCTTACATTAACACTGTAATTAAGTTATTGTGAAAATCCCCTAATCACCACACTCATGCGCCTATATGGGTACACTGAGGGGGAATTTAGCATGCCCAATGCAGCTAACCAACACATCTTTCAGACTCTGGGAAGAAACTGGAGCCCTCAGAGGAAATCTAAGCAGACATGGGGAGAACATGCAGACTCCACAGGCAGTGACCCAAGCTAGGAATCAAATCCAGGTCCCTAGTGCTGTAAGGCAGTTGTGCTAACCACTGTGCCACCGTGTTGCCCAGATTTTCTTGAATTCTGACAATAAAAATCTGGGTGCCTGTTTGCACCACCCATCATATGGGGTGTGGGTTGATAGTCGTCACAGAGTTTAAGAGCACCCCAAGTAGTAGAATTAAAATTTCCCCAGGACTGGCCCCCTCTCCTCCCACAAGGCTCTCTCCCTGCACCCCACCCCGCTTCACCCCTTCAGAAGGAGGCCATTTGGCTTATCGAAACTGTGACAACAACAATCCCATCTTGGCTCTATCCCTGTAGCCCATGTATTTACCCCGCTAATTTCCCTAACAATAAGGGTTAATTTAGCATGGCCAATCAACCTAACCTGCATATCTTGGAACTGTGGGAGGAAACCAATTCAGACACTGTGAAAACGTGCAAACTCCAAACAGACAGAAGCTGGAACAAAACCCAGGTCCCTGGGGCTATGAGGCAGTAGTGCTAATTATTGTGCGATGGGGTAGGCTCTCCCTCTCCTGGCATAATCATTAGATGCCATCCCCTTCATTGTCTATGGTCAACAATCATTGCAGTAGGATCACCGGCAAACCCCTTCTCCAATGCCAGGAGCCCCTCAATGTTCACTCTCCCCTCAATGCTGGCGACTCCCACCCCCACTGTCAAAGCCCATTCCCTACCACTGTCAAGTCCTCTCTTTCAAACGCCTTGGTGTTCTCTTTCCTGTCAACAAAACACACATAATGGGCAAACTCTTCCCTCCACCCCCAGTTTGGCTCTCCATAGGGCTCACTTCTGGTGCTGACTGGCATAGGGACAGTGCCAACCTGTGCCAGGGTGGTCACGTCTCTCTCTCCCCAGTGACAGATAGATAATTACAGCTCCTCAGAGATCTCTTCAACTGTTGTAATTTTTGCCAATGTGGCATTACATTGGAGAGATATGAATGTTGTCACTATTGCGATGCAGGAAACATCAGATCAGATATGCATTGACATAGCAAGTCCCCATAAACAGCAACATGTAATGGCAAATAATCTCTTTTTGCAAAGTTGGCTACAGATGAATGTTAAATTCGCCTGTTGTTCTTTGAATAGTGGCAAGGGATTCTTTACATCCATTTGGCAAAGCAGATAGGGAGGACCATGATTTTATATTTAATCAGAATGACAGTGTTCTGACATTGCAGCACTGCCCAAAGTACCAGTTTAGTCTTTGCATTCAGATCTCTGCCTTCAGACCGCAACCCACTGAGCCACAGCTACTGGGTGGAAGTTTACAACCTCTTTACACTTGTTCTGTGGCTAGAAAATGTTATAAAATCAGGTGTAAATCAGCTAGCGCAAATGGTCCTCATTTTCGTGCTCATTCCTACCTTACCACGGGAAAAAAAATTGAGACGATCGGAATCCCATCCAAAACAGGAAGACATCAGTTTAAATGTTTTTGCATGCATCATAAAGCTTGCTGTTCTTTTGGTTACTGCTGAGCTGAGGATGAATTGCACGCAGAAGTTGTCCAGGCCTTACAGGTGCTTTGGTCCACCTTGTTGTCTAACGAGGGGCATACACACGATGGGTCGTGAGAGGACTGCTCTTGGATCTTTTTCAAGAGTATCCTAGTGCTTCACGTCGTTAGTGTACACTTGACCTGGACCATTTGATGGGCAACATGACAGCTCAGTGACTATCGCTGTGCTGTGCAGATATGTGGATTTGGGCCTGTATCTGTGGGAGTTTGCGCATTCTCCCAGTGCTTGCGTGGGTCTTCTCCGGGCGCTCTGGTTTCCTCCCACATCCCAAAGATGTGCTCTTAGGCTAATTGGCAAAACAAATTCTCCCTAAATTGTCTCAAATTTGGTTTTTAATCCATAGATATATAAACATGGACAGGGATCGCAGGCAGAGGTGGGAACATCGGGGTGGCGGCGCGGGCTCGTTGGGCCGAAGGGCCTGTTTCCCATGCTGTTTTGTTCTTTGTTCTTTGACTTGCAGAGCGAAAGGGACACAGGATGTGGCTGCCATTCACCCTGGGGTGAATGGGGCTGCAGAAGGATGGGGCTGAGACCCTGGCAGTTCTACATGCAGACGTCCTTTGAGCAACTGTCAGACATTGCGTGCCACCGACAGCTCTAACTCCGAAAGGAGGGGATCGATGTCTGTGCCATTTGTTGCAAGACCTGTAATGTTGGGGCACTGGGAGATGTGGGGCTGTGAAATTGATAGCTATCTTAAACACTTATGTCACCAGGCCCTTCCAGACTGTCAGTGCAGACCTTTGTGGAATATCATGATCATCTGTCCGCAAGTGTATGAAGGAAGTCATGGGTGCCTGAATGCCCAGGCTGGTCAGAAGATCAAATTTGACCTGGATCAAATTTGACCTGGATCAAATGTAGGGAGCATGGTTTGCAGGATTCACAGCCTTTGCGGGAATGCCAAATGCAGACAGGGCTATAGACTGTACCCACGTCACCCTCAAGGCTCCGATCAAGAATCCAAGAAGAGTTTCCATTCAATAAATGTGCTGTTGGTGTGTGGACATTATCCACCTCTGTGCCAGACAGACTGGTCGCATGCACGGCAGCTTCATATTGAGGAGTTTAGATGTCCAAGCAGTCTTTAATGAGGAGTACAAGGTGCAGGGATGGCTTGTGCTTGACATGGGGAACCTGCTTCAGATTTGGCTGATGACTCCAGTGCAGAGGTCTAAGACTGAGGCTGAATGGGAAAAATAAAGAAATGGTTACCTGGCACACAAAATGATTGCCTGGCACACAAAATGGTTACCTGGGAAGAGACATTAAACAGGCACTAACTTTTAGCACAGTCACTTAAAGTTAAAACGTGCAGTAACTGAAATGCTGCAAGAATCTTGTCAGAGCTTGGGGCATCTTAAAGACAAGGGCAGACCTAGAACAATGGAGACTGATAATAGGATCAGCCCTAGATGGGAACATAAACACATAAATGCAACAAAAACCAATCACTGAATATATAGATTAAAACCAATCACTGATAGAGGAAATGTATCTATTCTATAAACAACGTTATGTTAACTGCTCTGAAAGATATAAAGATGATCAACTGATACTGTATGATGAGAAGGTAGCTGCCAAGTATTGCGGAGTACCAGTGCTTTCTCCCGAAGTTTCATGTCCGCAATTAAACATCCAAGTCTGACTCCAGTGGTAAATTTCCCACAAGGCAGAGACCAAAATAATGAAGCACACACTGGCATCCATCCAATAGTGGAGTGGTGCATAGATATCTCTGGACCACTCTGGTGGAGTCTCCAATATTCATCCAACACTGTGGTGGTGTGCTGTGCTCTATGCAACCTGTCACAGCAGCGAGGAGACCTTCTTGGGGAGAATGACATGGAGGCCAATGGTCTGACATTGCTGGGGAGAAGACTATTGAGCAGGAGGAGGAAGAGAAAGAAGAACAGCAACATCACCCAGGCGCTAAAGGGCTGGGAGCAGCCAGGATCAGGCATGCAAGAGCAGTAAGGCCTTGATCAACACTTAGTTTGGGCAATACGAGGCTGTGCTGCCTCTCATCGGGTCTCTTCTTTTGTTGCCCCCCACCCCATCCCCGTGGAATCCTACCATCTCCAGAAAAACATTTTAATCTTAGAGTGTTGGGACTGGATATGCTGTGTTAGTGAATTTCTTTGGTAGGCAGAAGAATGATGACAACTTGCTAAGCACATTGTGATGATTCCCTGGTGCAAAGTAGTCTGACTCCTACTTGTGCATGCTGGCACTGGGCCCACATCTGGATAGTGGGTAAGGGATCACTAAATCCCCCACTGAGGTCCCTAGGGTGGGTGTGACGGGAGAGGGGAGGGAACCATTTGTGGATTCTGGGGATGCCATGGCAGATACTATAAGTTGCTAATATTGCATGCCACCCATTGCAGCCAGTGATTTATTTGAGCACCTTCAATCAAAGAACAAAGAAGAACAAAGAACAAAACAGCACAGGAAACAGGCCCTTTGGCACAACGTGCCCGCGCTGCCACCCTGATGTTCCCACCTCTACCCACGATTCCTGTCCATGTTTATAGATCTATGGATTAAAAACCAAATTTGTGACAATTTAGGGAGAATTTGTTTTGCCAATTAGCCTAAGAGCACATCTTTGGGATGTGGGAGGAAACCGGAGCACCCGGAGAAAACCCACGCAAGCACAGGGAGAATGCGCAAACTCCCACAGACACAGGCCCAAATCATGTATCTGCACAGCACAGCGATAGTCACTGAGCTGTCGTGTTGCCCATCAAATGGTCCAGGTCAAGCGTACACTAACGACGTGAAGCACTAGGATACTCTTGATAAAGATCCAAGAGCAGTCCTCTCACGACCCATCACGTGTATGTCCCTCGTTAGAAAAACAAGGTGGACCAAAGCATCTGTAGGATAAAAGCAAGTACATCAATATCATCTATTTACACACTTCACAGGGACTCCCAAGGCTCATGATCCCTATTTTAAATCAGTTTTCTATACCTCTCCATTCCCATTCTGTTCATGTGCCCACCTAAGTATTTCTTAAATAACTCCAGAGTGCCTGCCTCCACCACTTTACTTGGCAGCGCATTCCATAGCCCCACCACTCACCGTGTGAAAAATCTCCCTCTAGCATCCAAATTATACCTTACCCCCCTCACCCTAAGTCCGTGATCCCTCGTGCTATACGAGTCCATCCTAGGAAAAAGCTTAACCCTGTTTACTCTATCTATACCTCTCATAATCTTGTACACCTCTATTAGATCTCCTCTACGTCTCATAGAGTTGTGGGTCTTCCCCCACTGTTATCAACATGAAGGTCCCTCTGGTGACCATCAGGATAATAATATTCCTATTAGAGGGAAATCTGAGACAAATGGATCGTAGGTAGGTGATGAAAAACATTTACTGATGACAATAAAAGTGTCTTATTGACAAGTGCTAACATAAAAACATATGAACAGGAAACAAAATGCATAAATACTCTATCTACCCAGCGCTGCTACAATTTCTTAACACCACAATAAAATCTTGGATCAATTGCACAATTTTGTTGGAAAATACAGATGGACATCCTACCTAGAGCCGCGACTTATTGCCAAGGATAACTCCCTATGGAAGCCAGATATCACGTTTAAGAGGGATAAAGATCATTGCGTTGCAATGGTGGATGACGGTTCGAAGACAATTGTGGCAGCTTGGGGAAGGCATGGGAAGAGAAATGTAAAGTATAACCACCTGGGTTCTGAAATTATGAAGCTGACAGGAGGCCTGGAACCATGATATTTTAGATTTGTAATGGGCGCCAGGGGCAAATGGCTAGAACAACAGCTTAATGACGTTCCTGGTTATTGAAAGGTTTCAATCATTCACCCAAAATATCTCCAAGACTCACCTTATCATTAACATTGGAGTTATTAGGTATCTTCAATGACAGGTGAGAGACACTTCATCAATCAACTTTCAAGCTCTGTGCTCGTTTTACAATTTGACTCTCAAAGCCTTTATGGAGACCATATCAACTTTTATGGACTCCAATACTTGTTTGTTTATACATTTGTGTTGTTTGTTTGTTTTTCATGCAAAATAATAATGCCTTTCCATCCTAGGTATCTTGGTCCCCCTTGGTTTGGTCAGCGTGGGGACGCCACCACCAAGAAGCACCCCCTTGTTCAGTTGTGTGAACCTACCACTACATCTCAGTGTCTCCCCCGGTTATACATCGGAGGTGGAGGTGGCCAGCTGCCTACTATGTGCTGTGGCCTATGATGCTTTTGGCGAACGTCCTCTGAAGGGCCTGGACCTTGAGAGCCCTGGCTGGCTTCCAGGTCCCTAGGATGCATCCATGACAACCCCTTCATCCTACTATCCCTGCGATGCCCCTGTGTCAGGAAGGGTGGAGTCAGAAGGTATATAGCCTCAGCCACAGTTTCTTGGCTGGAAGGCTCTGGCACGTGTTCAGGCCCTTCCTCCTGCCTCTGGGTTCTTGTAGGTCCTTGGGTCACTCCATGAGATGATGGCACTTCTGCAGTGAGCTCCAGAAGCTCCGGTGTCAACTGGTCCTGCCAGTCCTAGAGGATTGGGGTGAAAGGGTATCCTACCTTGCCTCCAATGCCTCCAGCAGTCAGGCCAGGTCAGATTCAGGAAATCTGAGTGTTAAGTTCCTGAAGGTCATTTCTTCCTGCACTGCCTGCTTGTCTGTCCATCCTTAAGACTTTTATGGAGCTGTCTCTTGTTAGGGCAGATCAGCTGCAGGCAATCTGGGCGAGCCAGGTGCCTTTAGAACATTCCAGTGAGTTTAATGCAGTTTGCCTTGTTACCATGGAGGGGAACCAATGTCAGCACTTGCAGGTGTGCTGATGAAGTGGGGTACTAGGGGTGAAAACTATGCCTCTACAATGATCAGGGGCAGAGAGAGAGAGAGAGGGTCACGTCAGACAGCCATTGATGCCAGGAGGTGATGGGATGAGGGCCATGTGAATGGGTCCAATGAGGGGATAAGGGGATCAGTAATGTTGGTCTTTGAGGAGACTATACCTGGCCTAGTAGAGTCCTGTATGAAGTCTCATAACACCAGGTTAAAGTCCAACAAGTTTATTTGGTAGCAAACGCCATTAGCTTTCGGTACTCTGCCCCATCACGAGTGAGGAGTTCTGATCACAAACAGGGCATATAAAGGCACACAGTTTACAGAATACTGATTAAAATGCAAGTCTTTACAGCTAATCAAGTCTTAAAGATGCAGAGAATGTGATTAGAAATAGCATTAAGCATAGGTTAGACATGTGTATTATCTCCAGACAGGACAGTAAGTGAGATGTTGCAAGCCCATGCCTTGGTACATTGAGGAGACCATGCAGTCGCTACAACAATGGATGAATGAACACCACTCAACAATCACCAGACAAGACTGTTCTCTTCCTGTTGGCGAACACTTCAGTGGTCACGGGCATTCAGCCTCTGATCTTCAGGTAAGCATTCTCCAAAGTGGCCTTCACAACACAAGTCAACAGAGTCACTGAGCAGAGACTGATAGCCAAGTTTTGCACACAAGGACGGCCTCAACCAGGATCTTGGGTTCATGTCATACTATTTATAATCCCATGACTTGCCTGGGCTTGCAACATCTCACTTACTGTCTAGAGATAATACACATCTCTTTAACCTATGCTTAATGCTATCTCCACTCACATTCTTTGCACCTTTAAGACTTGATTACCTATGAAGACTCACATTCTAATCAGTATTCTATAAACTGAGTGTGTGCCTTAATGTGCTCTGTTTGTGATCAGAACTCCACACTCACCTGACAAAGGGGCAGGGCCCTGAAAGCTAATGGCATTTGCTACCAAATAAACCTGTTGAACTTTAACCTGTTGTTATGAGACTTCTTACTGTGTTTATTCCAGTTCAATGCTGGCATCTCCACATCTAGTGGCGTTCTGCCAGGAGAGCTTGCTTTATTTTTCACTTTGTCTGCACATGTGCAGTTTATGGCTCGGATCTGAGCTGCTAGTTGTCTGTCGCATTAAGCCCTGTCCACTGTCTCTTTTGGCCAAAAATGATCTAGTCCAAAATTTCTGAGAGGGTGCACAAGATTGGGCTTGAAAACTCACATAAACAAATCATCCCATTTTCACGTTAGTTGGACACTTAGAAAAAAATCTCGTAAACTTCCACCGAGTGTGTTCAAATTCAGGGTGTCCAGATTCAGGGTTTGCATCCGCTCACCCATTGCCCTGGCTGTGGGCCTGCTGTCTGCTCGGAGCAGACCTCATCAACATGATGCAGCTCAGGGAACGGGCTCCTGCACTCCTTCAAACAAAGAGAAAACGAACTCTATTCTTTCGCATAAGTGAAGATTGAAAACAATACGTCTAATTGAAAATGACCTAGACCCTGAATTGAGCTGTAGCAGCATTGAGCTCGAGACTGTATCTGGGGGTAGGAGTGGACAACGCGCGACGACTAGAAGCGGGGTCGGATCTGGATAGGCGGGCGGTTGGAGGCGGAGCTAGGGCCGGAGTTGGGGCGGGGCCGGGTCTGGATCTGCGGGCGGGGCTGAGCCGAGCAGGATCTTGGGGGCGGGGCTGAGCCGAGCAGGATCTTGGGGGCGGGGCTGAGCCGAGCAGGATCTTGGGGGCGGGGCTGAGCCGAGCAGGTCTTGGGGGCGGGGCTGAGCCGAGCAGATCTTGGGGGCGGGCTGAGCCGAGCAGGGTCTTGGGGCGGGGCTGGGCCGAGCAGGATCTTGGGGGCGGGGCTGAGCCGAGCAGGATCTTGGGGGCGGGCACGAGCAGGATCTTGGGGGCGGGGCTGGGCCGAGCAGGATATTAAGGGCGGTCCAATAGGGCGGTGCCCTGCGGGTCAGGGGGAGGAGCATCAGTGACAGGCTGCGTCTCCTGGCAGCCTGGTACCGCAGCAATGGAGAGCAGAAGCCGGCTGGGTGGTTGAGTGGATCTCTGTCAGCCTGGGATCAGTGCCGAGCCCTAAGGAAGTCGGTCTGGGAGGTTTTGGGCAATCAGCCGCATAGCAGTTACGAGAGAAGGAGGAAGAGGAGCTGGGCCATGAGTGAGCTGGGCCTGACTTCGTCTTTCCTGAGGAAAACCCTGCTCACTCTCACCCTAGTGCTCTTTTATTACTGCTTCTCCATAGGGATCACCTTCTACAACAAGTGGGTGACGAAGGTAAGCTAAGTGCATACACCCCTGATGATAGTACCTTTAACAACCTGATGTTATCAGACTTCTTACTGATAGTACCTTTAACAACCCAGAACAACCCAAAATTGCTTCATTACAGTTTGATTAATGCTGTTATGTGTTCGACAATTTGTGCACAGCATTGCTCCACAAACAGAAATATGGTAAAAGTCCACATAATATTTTTCAATTATGTTGGCTGAAGGGTAACCAAATGCCTTGAGTACTGCATTATCAGCTTAGATTCTGACCCAAGTCTTTGAAGTGAAACTTTCCGACTTAGAATTCAGAGAGCTAGGATTAGACAAAGGACAGGCCCACTTGTGTTTGTCCTGGCAGAACTGATCAGAAACATGTTAAGTTAGATCCAACCTGATCAAGGTTGATGACATTATGGAACTTTGTAACTGGGTAGGGCTGACATAGGCAGAGAAGTGAAACCTTGCAAGGTAATTAGCTGCAACTGTAAAGGATTAAGACAAAGTCTCAACAGCGAAGGATGTAACTGACAATTCTTTCTGGGAAAGATTAAAAAAGACTTGAACTGTGTTTGCAGATTGATTCTTGAAGGAAGGGCAGTGGTGATTAAAATTCCTCTTATTGTAATGTGTGATTACTTTTTATATTTTCTAAAGGTTTCTGAGTTGTATGAGTAAATCTCCTGACCTGAGAAGTACTTTACTAAGAGAGGAAGGGTAATTTGACCAACTGCACAAACCAATAAATATTCATTCTGTTAGAAATCTGCGAGCTAATCTGATGAGACAAGTGCACTCATGTTAAAAAGGTGCATGATCACAAATTATGTTTCCTTTGAAGGTCTGTAGTGAACTTCACTCTGTTCTATAGTATGATACTTGTTGACCTACACTTGTATTGCAAAACCATTGTTATATTTATAGCTTTGATTATTGAATTTATCATCTTTATCTTTGGCTGCCTCTGGCTAGTAGTCTCCTAATCCTTGTTTAGCAACACAACTCCTCACTTCCCTTGCGGGTTGGACTCCCTGAAGTGAATGCAGAATAACCGATGCAGGACTAAAATGTGTTTATAACATTCTATCTCAAACAGCTTCACTTTTTGTTGAAGTTTGTTTCATTGTGTTGTTGTGATGCAACCAGGAAACAGAACTACCCTGCAACCCTGATATCTTGGAGTCATAGAGTTTTACAGCATGGAAAGAGGCCCTATAGCCCATCATGCCTGTGCCACCCATCAAACACCTATTAGTTATTATTGCAGGACAAGTACTAAACTATGCAATTTAGAAGGTTCTGTTTCACTTTGTATGTCAGTTGATGCAGCAGTAAGGTGAAAAGAAAGATTTGCATTTATATAGCATCTTTCACAACCTCCAGACATCTCAAAAGTGTTGACAGACAATGAAGTACTTCTGAAATGTAGTTACAGTTGTAACGTAGGAAATGCAACAGCCAATTTGTGAATAACTGGCTTCCAGAAACAATAATGTAATAATAATGAAATAATCTTTATTTTATATGTTGCCTGAGAGAGGGGTGCATGTTATCTAGGACACATGGGGTAATTTGCTGTTCTTTGAAATAGAGCCATGAGATCCTTTACTTCCCCCTGAGGAAGCACATAGGGCCTTGGTTTAGTGTGTCATTCATCTCAGACAGTGCAACATACTCTCAGTCCTACCTTCATTTTTGTACCCATGGATTCAGTTGGCCTCAGGGACTTGGGAAGGGAATTATGGTTCCTGATTAGCTCCCAACTAAATTGCGCTAATATTCAGAGATGACTACAAGATGCTCTCCTGTTCTGTGTGATGTTTAGTTTTCCCCTATATTCTTTCTCACCTAAAGTGGAGGGCAAAGCCTTCGATATAGATCTTTGTGCATTAAGTATATTTTCTAGCTGACTTGATAAGCTCTTTGAAATGCTGTTCATTGAAATAATGTGGAAACTGTGTATGTGGAGTTTTCAGTCTGATATCTCTCACTACCCCTCATCCCCTACCGAGATTGAAAAGTTTGTTATTCCTTCATATGCTTGCATATCACTTAGTAGAGAAGAGCAAACTAATTTCATACGTAATTTTAAAAATGATCCAAATGTTTGTTGGCCTCAGTTCCCTGAGGCCAACTGAATCCATGGGTACAAAAATGAAGGTAGGACTGAGACGATGTTGCACTACAAAATGAAACAGTTAGACTTTTTCATGTTAAAGGGGCACAATTTGAACTTTACAGTGGATTATTATATCTTGCATGATATTTTTAAAGTGCTTGATATATTTCTGTCAGTTATAGAACAGCATATCATTTAAAATCCCAGTGAGATTACTGGAAACTTGTAATTGATTTTAATGATTTTTGTAATATATTTTTCTCCTATTTCTTAGAATTTTCATTACCCTATCTTCATGACATTGGTCCACCTTGTGATGATCTTTATATTTTCTGGAATGAGCCGAACATTTACCTCTTGGTGTACTGGAAACTCACGTATCTGTCTGTCATGGAAATTATATATGAAGAAGGTTGCTGCCACAGGTACTTAATTTTCTACTCTTGCTCCTTTCCGCAACCCACCCCCGGAACCCAAACCAGGGGCACTTTCAGGCTGTGAAATTTATAAATTGGGAGCTGGCTGTAAAATATATGCATGGGCTCAGACTCCTAGTTTGAAAGAACTGTTTTCAGCTGGTGCACTGTAGTTATATTGCTGGCTCTCCACCTCACTGAGTGCTTGTCAAAAGTAGCACTGTGTGAATGTCTGTATGTAAGCATTCCTTGGATGATAAATTTTTCATTGTTGTGAGAAATGCCTGAAATTTAAACAAAATAATGTTTAATTGTCTAATATCACAACTTCTGCCCTGATCTCAGCCTTAAAGCTCAATACCACCTTACCCTCCCCTCCCCTTTTTTTCCTCTACACATTGCATAATCCAGCAGTAGCTTATCTTCACCAATGTTCTATTGCTCACATGGAGTGTGTTGACTGCAAGTATACTTTGGCTTTTAATAAAGACAAAAGATAAAAATGGTTGCATTTGTTGAGGCTTCAACTGCAAAATCTTATTTTTCATCCATATAAAGTTGTAGTATTACATACCTTATTATGCAATGTACTACATATGCTTAATCTTAAATAATAGTCTTTCTCCATCCACATTACATTTATTGTCTTTAATTCTCATTAACGTAAGCCACTCTACTATACTATATACTTAATGTCCAAGAACAAACAACAATACAGCACAGGAACAGGCCTTTTGGCCCACCAAGTCTGCTGACATAGATACCTCTCTAATGTAATATTTTCGTGTCTCTATGTTGTCCACATTTCTCTATTCCCTGCCAACTCATATATCTATCCAGATGCCTGTTGAACATTTAGAGAATCTGCTTCCACCACCTCTTCCAGCAGTGTGTTCCAGGCATTAAGAAACTCTAGTGCGGCCGCACTTGGAGTATTGTGTGCAGTTCTGGTCCCCACGTTATAAGAAAGATGTGGAGGCATTGGAGAGGGTACAGAGGAGGTTTACCAGGATGTTGCCTGGTATGGAGGGCAGGTCCTATGAAGAGAGGTTGAAGGATTTGAGGTTGTTTTCGTTAGAAAGGAGGCGGCTAAGAGGGGATCTTATTGAAGCACATAAGATGATTAGAGGTTTAGATAGGGTGGACAGTGATAGCCTTTTTCCTAGGATGGAGAAAGCTAGCACGAAGGGACACAGCTTTAAATTAAGGGGTATGAGTTATAGGACGGATATCAGAGGTAGGTTCTTTACTCAAAGAGTGATTAGGGAGTGGAATGCCCTGCCTGCAGCTGTTGTAGATGCGCCAAGTTTGGTGGCGTTTAAGAGGTTAATTGATAAGTATATGGAAGAGAAGGGAATGGTTTAGTTTGGAGGGGCATTGCTTTTTATTTTGGTCGGCACAACATCGAAGGCCGAAGGGCCTGTTCTGTGCTGTAATGTTCTATGTTCTATGTTCTATATGGATGGTTTGTGGTGTTATACTTCAGTAATCTCTAATAATTGATTAATATCTTAAGGACTCTCAGTGATTTCAGGTTTATTGTTTGACCCAAACAGATAAAAAAACACTTCAGTAAACTTGAATCCTTTTGAGAATAAAGTGATGCTTGCTCTGAGAGAAACAATGCAAAGTGAGTGCGCTTGCACAAATGTAAACTTGTGTAAAGATGCCATCAAGATAATTCAGAAGAGGCAGTGAATCTGGAGAAATGGTTGAATTCAATAGTGAGTTCAGAAAGTCTTGAGTGCCTAATTCATGGATAAGATACTGTTTCTCAAGTGACAGTTGAGCTTCATTGGAACAAAGAAGGAGGCCAAAGTCAGTGAGTAGAGCAGAGAATTAAATGACTGCGGACTGAATTGAGTTTTTCAGCAAAGCAGTCACGTGGTCTGCATTTGGCTTCCCCGATGTTGGGCAGACAACATTATGAGCAGTGAATACAGTAGGCTAAATTGTAAGTAAATCTCTTGGGAAGCGTGTTTAGGGGTCAAAATGATGGAAGGGAGGAGGTGGATGTCAAGTATTACATTTGTATTTACATGCAAGGTGTCATAGAAATTGGGGGATGTTTGTGGAATGTCTGAGACCAGGGTCTTGGGGTGGGGAAGATTTCTTTGGGAATGCTGAAAAGAAAGGGAGAAATGTATAGTGTTGGCATCATGTTGGTGGTGATAGAAATGGCAGAGAGAACCTATTGTGTTTTGGGAAGGGATGAGAGCAGGACTCTGACAAATGGGACATTCCTAATGGGCAGCATGGTGATACAGTGATTAGCACTGCTCCTCACAGTGCCAGAGATCTGGCTTTGGTCACTGTCTGTGTTGCACATTCTCCCTTTGTCTGCATGGGTTTCCTCCAGGTGCTCTGGTTTCTGATCACAGTCCAAAAATGTGTGGGTTAGGTGAATTGGCCATGATAAATTGCCCCTTGGTGTCAGGGGGACTAGCAGGGTAAATACGTGCAGCTATGGGGATAGGGGGCTGAGTAGGATTGTGGTCTGTGCAGACTCAGTGGGCCAAATGGCCTCCTTCTGTACTGTAGAGATTCTGTGATAAGATTCTGTGTATGGGGAAAATCCTTGAAAGTACTGATATGAAACTAGCTTTGTTGGAACAAATGCATCAAGATAAAGAAACTGAGAGAATGGAAGAAGGGTTGGAGTAAATGTAGTTGAATTAACTGAAAATTATACAGCTTGTAGATATTGCTTGACAGAGGGGAAGTAGAGAAGTCAAGGAAAGGAAGAATCAAGAGATTGACCTTGAAGTTGAGTGAAGGGTAAATATATGAAGCAAAGTTAATAAGTCTTTCAATAAGAACAAAAAAGCAACAGTAACACAGTTGTCAATGCACTGGTTAAGAAAAGGTGAGGAGGGGACCTGAGTAGAATTGGAACACAGTTTCCCACATATCCCACAAAAAATCAGGTAGAAATTGCCCTCTCTCTTCAGGTACCATGCCCTAAGAGGGCATTAGTGACTATGGACCTTCATGTTTTGATCTATGATTATGTTTGGCAAAGTACAGCAGTGGTTTGTAATTGCTTTCTGTAGATTCTGGCTGACCTGTAGACTCTTCTGATCTTACCATCTGCCTTAGGTGTATTAGAAGATAAAAATGGTTGATAACTAATCAATCTAACCTGGAGCTTCTGGCTCAGAGCTAGGGACTGTACCCACTGGCATCACAAGACCTTCCCAGGTGTTGCTAGAACTCATAAATATTCCCAGAGGAACACCTTTTATTTGGAGGAAGTAAAACCTTCATCCAGTTGGAGGAGGGTGGTAGTCTTGTTAAAAGAATAGGTGGGGATTGGAGGTTATGAGTGACTGGATATTCAAGAAAAGGAAATTTTTAAACCAAAAAGTGACAGAGGGTGCCAGAAATGTCATATCTGTAGGCCTTTAGATATGGGGACAAATGATAAAGTTGAGATAGGAATCTTCCAGAATCATGATAGGTTCCTCTTCTCTTCACCTTTGCTCATGCAAATGTAGCACTTGCAGCTTGGGAAGGAGGTAGGGAAGACTGCGACTGGTGGGGTATTGTGAAACAAGCGACCATGAAGAAAAGATCTCCAGAGGTGTCGGTCTAGTGATGGTCTGGAATGTTCAGAATTAGGTCATTATCCAGATTAAGGTAGAAAGAGGTGTCAGCAAGTTAGTTTTCAATCTCCACAAGTCAGAGGCAGTTCAACAAATAACCTTTGTCAGCAGTTTCAACCACAGTGACAGGGAAATAAGTGCTGCAAATTCCGAGGGAGCGGAGCAGAAAAATTGAGCTGGCTGATGTGATACTGGCAGCTCTAGAAGAGGAAAGAGGACAGAAGGAAGTGCCCAGATGGAACAAGAGTTCTGAAAATGTGAGAAGAGGTCTGTGTACATGGGGAAGCTCCTGGATAAAGAATTGGGTGTAGGAATGAAGGTAATAGAAGAAAAGCTCTGCATCTTTCAGAGCTAAAAATTCATGAGGTAAATAAGGTCAGGTTGTTTTGAGTCAGAGGGGAACGTCAAAGTGAATAATAAAAACAGAGCAAAGGAATTGGAAAAAGGGATGGATCAGAGGAAAGTGAAGGGAAAGAAGGATCCAGATGAAAGTTGGTATCTAAGCATTGATACCTGTAAAGAAGAAAAACACACAAGGAGTGATCTTGAGCCCGCACTCCTGGGTGAATGCCGGTGATGCCTCAAGATCCAGAAGTTGTAATTCTAGCCCGCAGGAACATGATTTTGGATCTTCCCCATCCTTTACCAGCAACATCAGATTCATGCACATAACATTTAAAAATATTCAAATGAACGTAAAGCAGGTTATCCGCCCACCACCTCACCAGATATTGTCATGTTAGTGCAGTTCACAACAGGTTCAAGCAGATGTGAATCTATAGTGGGAGTCTCTCTGGGAGTGTAAAGATAAATATAATCCCCAGGAGAGAGGGGGGACATAGCCAGGCAGCCCTGGTGATGCCCCTGGATCTAACCTTGGCATAGATTGACACTGTGATGCCAACTTGGCAGTGCCAACCTATGTCAAGGAGCCAGCTCCATTGACAGTCTCATGAGGATTGGGGGTGGGGAGGGGTGGATTCATCTAGATGTGGTTGTAGTAGCCAGGGAAAAATGGTTGAGGCAAAAGGAGAAGGGGGCCAATGATCAGGGCCCAGGGGAAAAGGGACTGATGATTGAGTGTGGGGAAGAAGGGGCCCATGGTTGGAGGAGGGGGGGGGGGGGGGAGTGAGAACAGGCCGATGATCGGTGTGGAGGGCAGGGGGAAAGGGGCCTAAGATCTATGAGTGGGGGAAAAGGGGCCAATGATCGGGGAATGATGGAGAAGGACCCAATGATTAGGGGCAGGGGAGAAGGGGTCAATGATCAATGGGGTGGGATGGGGTAGAAAGGGCTAATGATTGAGCGCTGGAGAGAAGGGTCAACAATTGATGGTGGGGGAGAAGGAGCCAATGATGGGGAGCAGGGGCCAGTGATCAATGGGCACGGGAGAAGGGACCAATGATTGGTAGGGAGGAAGGGCCTAAGATGGGTGGAGGGGTGGACGGGAGAAGAGCCAATAATTAATGGGGAGAAGGGGCAGAAGATCGATGGGGGTGGAGAGAAGGAGCTGATAATCAGACTGCGGGGAGAAGGAGCTGATAATCAGGGTTGGAGGAGAAGGGGCAGATGATTGGAATGTAGGGAAAAGGAGCTCATAATCGGGGCTGGAGGAGTGGAGGCCAATAATTGGTGGGGAGGGATGAAAAGGGGCTGATGATTGGGCGTGGTGAGTGGGGAGAAGGGACCAATTCTGACTGAGGGTAGGAGGGGAGTCCTAGACTTCTATGGTGGGCTGAGGGGAAGGATTATCCAGGTTACGTTTTCTGTGCAGCCTGTATTGTAAGATCTGGAGAGAAAACCGACCTGAGAGAAACATGCCAGTTTTCTTGCTGGAAACAACGTTCTTGGCATTTTTTGGTAAGATTTAGCCCATTGCCAAATATTGGATAAAGCCAAGCATAATCATCGAACTCTAAAAGAGAATAAGTTGATGTTGTTTATACAAAGAGGTTGAGAACCTGCACATGATGGTGCATAGATTGAGACTGGCGGAGTGATAGCAATAATTTGAGAATCACATAATATCTTGGAGCTATCCAAAATCAAGAGTGGATCAGGAGCTTGAAGAATGGAAATCAGGACCAGTTGATGACAAAGGAGTTCTGTTAGTGAAGGTCAGTTTTAGCAGATAACTGATCAAATCTGGGAAAACAGTAAAATGGAATATTGGTAAATGATCATTACGAGACCATTCCAGTAACATTGAGAAATGAGGTGAGCAGGATAGAGAATCTTGTGGAAAGAATGCAAGGAAGTGTCATAAATAATGTGTGATGACAACAGACAAATTTTAGCAGATGAAAAGAAAATCAGAAAGACTTACAAAAGGATTAGAGTGAGAAGCTGATAATCACATAGCACCATGAAAACTATGCTGTAAGTGATCAGCTAATGAGCAACTTCGTTGTGCTGATTTTTCATACTGAATTATTTTTTAATGTTGATATTACAGCCCTTGCAACTGCCTTAGACATTGGATTGTCAAATTGGAGCTTCCTGTTCATTACAGTGTCACTGTAAGTCACCCTCTTTATTAATGAGATTGTTCATAACAGAGAATCTATATAACTGTCAATGTAATTTGAAATAATTTGAATAATTATATTAATTAACTGTTTTTGTTCATCAAGTTTTATACATTTTTAATAATATACTTTTCAAATAATTCCTGTCTATAAGACTCTAATAGCTTGCTAATAATCAACATACCCAGTCATTGTTATTTAACATTGATCTGTTTCTCCATATTGGAGGAGGAATCTAGCTGGATTTTTAATAATTGGCTTGTTGGTACCTTTTAGCATCTTTATGACCTATGCACTGCTGCTACCTATCTGTAACAGTGCCTTCAGCTGTCAAGACCTAAACTTTAGATGTCCCAACCTAAACCTCCTATCTCTGTCTCTACTTTTGTAAGATGTTTTTGATCTAGGAGGTAGGTTTTCACACTTTTGGCCTCTTGTACGTCTCCTTCTTTGACTTCTCGTGAAGCACCTTAGAATACCTTAATTGTGTCTAACTGGGTCTGTCTCCACAAGGACACCTATTTGCCCTGCTCTTTCAGGTAGTTCAGACAATAGATAGCAGAAACCAATGATTGAATCTGGAACATCCTGATCTGATAGTCCTAACATACAATATCTACCACAGCACCATTGTCTCCACATGGGTGACAAATTTCTCAGCTAAACACATATTTGAGGCACTTATAACTGAGATTATGTACACTTATTATTCATATTGGTTTTAATTGCTGCTTTTTTTATTTCAGGTACACAATGACAAAATCAACTGCCATCTTATTTATTTTATTCTTTTCAGTTGTATTCAAATTGGAGAAATTGGTAAGATTGCCACTTCAGCTTAAACCATTAACGAAACCAACCTAATGTCAAGATGAAAAGAAGTGATTCATTGGTGGATTATTCTTTTGTTAAAAAACTGAGGATGTTATGCAAGAGTACCTGAGACAATAGTCCAGGTGAAGTAAATCAGCAACACTTAGGTTTTCAAAGCCTATAGGAAGAGGGATTAATTGAGTAATTGATTCAGAGGTGAAGAACCTTATGACAATGTAATTCAGGGCCTTTGGAATGATAATTGAGATGCAAGGAGATAATGGTTGATTTGTATTTGAGTGAGAGCTTCTTGGTGGTACCCAGGCATTGTGGAGCACAGTCACTATATCCATCATTATTTTTCTGCCTTTTCCTCCTAGAAGTACCACAGTATGGTCCCACAGGCACTGACATCTTGCCAGATGATTGTTTTTGTGGGTGAAACAAAATGGTAATATGTCTGGCATGTTCTCCTACCAAGAGGACATAGTTTAGTTGACTCGTTCTTGACTCAGTAGTTAGACTTCAACACATTTTAGCAATGACCTTTCATCAGAACCAACATAAAAAAATTAAATAGATTTTAAGCCAGCATAGAAGCAGTGAAAATAATGAGAGAGGAAAGGAGCAAAAGAGAAAAGGTCAGTGATAGGGTGGAAGACAGGAGAGAATAAGTGACATAATAAATAAATGATTCAAAACAAAAGAAAAAGAATCCAGTGAGGTGTTAATGAGAAAATGTGGAATTGTTATCAACAGCTGTCATCTGTCTAAAAACAAAACAAAAATGGGAGCAGAGATTATGATCCAAACAATTGAACTCAGTGTTGAGTTGAGAACACTGTAAAGTGCCTAACTGAAAAATGAGGTGCTGTTTTTTGAGCTGACATTGAGCTTCACTGGAACTGTGTAAGAGGCTGAAATCAGTTTGGGAATGGAGCAAAGAATTAAAATGACAGATGATTAGAAGCTTGTTGCAAACTGATTGGAGCTGTTTGTTAAAGTGGTCACCCAAACTACATTTAGTCTCCCTAAGGAAAGACCACATTGCGAGCAGTTATACAAAATTAAAAGTTTGGGTAAATCGCCAATTCACATTAAAGGAGTGTTTAGGGCTTTAGACAATGAGAAGGGATGGATCCTAAAGCTGGGATGAGCAACATGTCGTGTTCAATGTATGCTGTGAGTGAGACTACACTGTGAAAATGTAGCAAGGGGTGTTTTGAAAAAAAGTGCAATGAAAACTTATGGACATTTTTACACTCCATAATGAGTGACATTGCTGGGTAAATTTCAAGGTATAGTTCCTGGGCCTTGTTTTTGCATCCCTTATGCTTTGTGCTGTATATTTTAAAGATAGTTTGCATATTTTAAAATTGCAAATAATGGATCTCTGAGAAACAAAAACACCAGTCATTAAAAGTTGCATCACTGGTCAGACTGTAAAAAAGCAAGCCAAGCTTTTATTTCTAGAGAAGTTGAATTGAAAAGTAGAGAAGCTATGCTAAACCTGTATTGTCCTTTGGAAGGACCACATTTTGAGTAGTGCGTGTTATTCTGATTGCCATTTTATAAAATGGAAAGAGACATTATAGAGAAGGTACAGAAAGACTTGCAAAAATGATATCTTAGAACTATAAGTTTAGCTATCAGAAAAGAATTGGCAGGCTGGGTTACTTTTTTCTGAACAAAGAAAGCTGAGGGATGACTAAATAGACGTTTTTAAAATGAGGAAATTTTGATGGAATGATTACAGAAAAAATGCTTCTCCTTGAAGGGAAGAGTGTAGCTAAAATCCGTCTATATAAGATAGCCACTTAAAATTCAATATAAATTCAGAAGAAACTTGTTCATCCAAAGAATGGTGAGGATGTGGAACTCACTACCACAAGGAGTGCCTCTCGGAACATCATCTATTGACAATATCCGCTGTCTCTTGGGCTCAGACATTTTCTAAATTAGAGGCAAGAAGCTGTCCAATTACTATAAAACATGGCACCGTCAATAAAACGATCTTCTGCTTCCATAATGCCACGGCCAAGAGAGGCCTCAACATTTTGAAAGGCACGAAACTGAATCACAAACAACATCCCTTTCAGCTTGATGTTACGGTTGACTGAATACTGACATACAAAATAAATCTGAGCAAGGTGGCAGCAAAGATTTAAACAGAATAACCTCCTCAGCAAATTTGCTGGCTCTTCATGAGGTGCAAATGCTGAAACCTTAAGAATCCCAGCTGTTGCTATTGTCTACTTGACTGCAGAGTACTGTGCACCAACATAGTACAACTCGAGTCACTCTAGTCTTGTAGATACCCAACTCCACCACAATGTGTAACATCTCAGGTCCCCTCCAATCAACTCAATTCCCTTGGCTCCCACCCAAAGCAACATCCGCATATAACGCAACAAGAAAGTTTACATCAACCCAAGTATGCCACTGCACAAGGGCCTTACCTATTCACCTGCTGCTCACCTTCCATCATTTTGGCCAGTATAGCTAAGACCACTGTGCCAAGGCATAACAGCATAGGCCCTATGGTTGGAATGGAAACAACATGTCACCTGAATTCAAGCTGCCAACAGTGGGCACTCCTCAACTGTTTCTGCGCTGGCCAAAGCCTTTGTGCAACAAATTGACACAAATGGCGCCTTGCAGGAAGCCCAGACTGCAGCTGTGGTACACCCTAATCAATGACTTTCATCATCAAAGACTGCCTCCCAACAAAATTCAGCAGAGGACTGAGAGAGCTCCATGTAACCACTGCAGAAACTATTGCCTGGTTTGATGATTAGCGCATTGCTTAAGAAATAAAGTGGTTGAAACAAATAATATAAATGCACTTAAGGGAAACTAGACAAGCATAAGGAAAAAACAAATATATAGTTACAGTGATATATTTGGAAAAATGAGAGGAGGCTCAAGTGGAGCATAAATTTTGGCATGAGCTGTTTGGACAAAATGATCTGTTTCTGTACCGTATATCCTATGTAATCCTATACAATGTCATTTTATGAAATTGTGGTTTCACTTGTCCCACAGGATGATCAGTAACTTTAACAAATTTCTATGAAATTGTAGGAGCAGCTTGGGTTGTGCAGTTTTATTTTTGTGAATTGTGACAGCTTTGCTATTAACTGGCTGCTGCTGCAGGTGGAGACAGCATTGCTGAGTAACCTTTGAGATTGCTGTGCCAACTGACAATGGACCCTAACCTTGCTATCTGATAAGTGGCCTTTTCTGAAGCTAATATAAAATGGAGATATGGAATAAGTGCATGGTTTCTTGGGTAGTTCTGTCATAAGAACTAGGAGCAGGAGTAGGCCATCTGGCCTCTCAAGCCTGCTTTGCCATTCAACAAGATGGCTGATCTTTTTGTGGACTCAGTTCCACTTTCCTGCCCACTCGCCATAAGCCTTAATTCCTTTAATCTATCCTTACCTTAAAAACATGAATGAGGTAGCCTCAACTGCTTCACTGGGCACGGAATTCCACAGATTCACAACTCTGTGTGAAGAAGTTTCTCCTCAATTCAATCCCAAATCTACTCCCCCTTATTTTGAGTCCATGCCTCTAGTTCTAGTTTCATAAGTTAGTGGAAACAACTTCCCTGCTTCAATCTTATCTATTCCCTTCATAATCTTATGTTTCTGTAAGATCTCACCTCATTCTTCTGAATTAAAATGAATATAGCCCCAGTCTACTCAGTCTCTCCTCACAAACCAACCCTCTCAACACTTTAATCAACTTAATGGATCTCCTCTGCACCCCCTCCAGTGCCAATATATCCTTTCTCAAGTAAGGAGACCAAAACTGTACACAGTACTCTAGGTGCGGTCTCACACTTGTACAGTTGCAATATAATGTTGCTGTTTTTAAATTCCATCCCTCTAGCAATGAAGGACAAAAATCCATTTGCCTTCTTAATTACCTGCTGCACCTGCACCAACTTTTTGTGATTCATGCACAAGGACACCCAGGTCCCTCTGCACAGCAGCTTGCTGCAATTTTTTACTATTTAAATGTTGGTCTGTTTTGCTATTATTCCTATCAAAATAGATAGATTGGAGGGATGTCAGAGGTTGCAGCGAGACATAGATAAGATGCAAGGCTAGGCAGAGAAGTGGCAGATGGACTTCAACCTGGATAATGTGTAGTGGTCCATCTTGGCAGGTCAAATGGGATGAAGGAGTATAAAATCAAGGGTAAGATTCTTAGCAGTGTAGAGGATCAGAAGGACTTTAAGGTCTGGGTCCGTAGGACTCTTAAAACGGCCTCACAGATAGAGAATGTGGTTAAGAAGGCAAATGGTATACTGGCCTTCATCAGTCAAGGGATTGAGTTTAGGAGTCAGAAGATAATGTTGCAGCTTTATAAGACTCTAGTCAGATCTCTCTTGGAATACTGTTTTCAGTTTTGGTCACCTCATTACAGCAAGGATGTGGAAGCTATTGAAAGGGTGCAGAGGAGATTAATAAGGATGTTGCCCGCATTGGGTAGTATGCCTTATGAGGAAAGATTGAGGGAGCTCGGTCTTTTCTCCTTAGAGAGATAAAGAATGAGAGGTGATGTGATAGAAGTGTATAAGATGTTAAGAGGTATAGATCGGGTGGCTTCTAAGAGGCTTTTTCCAAGGGCTTGAATGGTTGCTATGAGAGGACACAGGTTTAAGGTGCTGAGAAGTAGGTATAAAGGATATATCGGGGCTAAGTTTTTCACTGAGGGTGGTGGGTGAGTGGAATTGGCTGCCGTCGGTGTGGTGGAGGCAAATTTGATAGATTCTTTCAAGAGACTTCTGGATGAGTACATGGAACTTAATAGAATTGAGGGTTATAGGTAAGCTTAGTAGGTATAGAACATAGAACAATACAGCACAGAACAGGCCCTTCGGCCTTCGATGTTGTGCCGACCAAAATAAAAAGCAATGCCCCTCCTAACTAAACCATTCCCTTCTCATCCATATACTTATCAACTAACCTCTTAAACGCCACCAAACCTGGCGCATCTACAACTGCTGCAGGCAGGACATTCCACTCCCGAACCACCCTTTGGGTAAAAAACCTACCTCTGATATCCGTCCTATAACTATCACCCCTTAATTTAAAGCTGTGTCCCCTCGTGCTAGATTTTTCCATCCTAGGAAAAAGGCTATCACTGTCCACCCTATCTAAACCTCTAATCATCTTATATGTTTCGATCAGGTCCCCTCTTAGCCTCCTCCTTTCTAACGAAAACAACCTCAAATCCCTCAGCCTCTCCTCATAAGACATGCCCTCCATACCAGGCAACATCCTGGTAAACCTCCTCTGTACCCTCTTCAATGCCTCCACATCTTTCTTATAATGTGGGGACCAGAACTGCACACAATACTCCAAGTGCGGCCGCACTAGAGTTTTGTACAGTTGCAACATGATGCTGCGGATCCTAAATTCAATCCCCCTACCAATAAAAGCTAAGACTCCATATGCCTTCTTAACAACTTTATCCACTTGACTGCCTACTTTCAGGGATCTATTGACACATACACCAAGATCCTTCTGTTCCTCAACACTATTAAGAGCCCTACCATTAGCCCTATACTATACACATTTATTGTTCCTGCCAAAGTGCATTACCTCACACTTTTCCACATTAAACTCCATTTGCCACCTCTCGCCCCAGCTCTGCAACTTGTCCAAGTCACTCTGTAAACTAAAACACCCCTCTTCACTATCGACCACACCACCAACTTTAGTATCATCTGCAAATTTACTGATCCATCCCTCAATACCCTCATCCAGATCATTTATAAAAATTACAAACAGCAGGGGCCCCAAAACAGACCCCTGAGGCACACCACTCGTCACAGAACTCCACGATGAATATCTCCCATCAACCACCACCCTCTGTCTTCTATCTGCCAGCCAATTTCTAATCCAATTAGCTAAACCACCCTCTATTCCACACATCTGCATTTTCTGTAGAAGTCTTCCATGGGCCACCTTATCAAAAGCCTTACTAAAGTCCATATATACTACATCAACCGCCTTACCCCATCCACCTCTCTGGTCACTTTCTCAAAAAACTCAATGAGGTTAGTAAGGCATGACCTACCCTTCACGAAACCATGCTGACTATCCCCAATCAATTCATTTCTCTCTAAATAACTAAAAATCCTATCCCTAATAATTCTCTCCAATACCTTGCCCACAACAGAAGTAAGACTCACTGGCCTATAATTCCCAGGAAGGTCTCTCTTCCCCTTCTTATGGATATCATTAGCGCAACTTGTGGACTGAAGGGCCTGTTTGTGCTGTAGTTTTTTATATTCTGTGTTCTTTGTTCTAAAATGGATGACATCACATTTACGAAATTTGTACTCCATTTGCCACTCACTTAGACTATCTGTTATCCCTTTGCAGACTTTCTGCAAAGTCTGCATATTTTGCATATTTTGTGTGCCATTCATTTTAGTGTCATCTGCAAATTTTGACACACTACACTTGATCCCCAACTCCAAATTATCTGTGTAAATTGTAAACAATTGTGATCCTTGAGGCACACTAATCACTGATCAGCAACCAGAAAAACACCCATTTACTTCACTCTGCTTTCTGTTAGTTAACCAATCCTCTATCCATACTAATATATTACCCGTAACACTGTGCACCTTTACTTTATGCAGCAGCCTTTGGTGCAGCGCCTTGTCAAATGTCTTCTGGAAACCTAGATACATACACCACATCCACAGGTTCCCCATTGTCACCTTGCACGTAATGTTCTCAAAGAATTCCACTGAATTAGTCAAACATGACCTGCCCTTCAAGAACCCATGTTGCACCTTCCAATGAGAGAATTTATATCCAGATATCTAGTGATTTCTTCCTTGATGATAGAGTCCAGCATTTTCCCCACTACAGAAGTTAAGCAAACCAGACTATAGTTACCCGATCTTTTGACTATCCCCTTTTTTAAACAATGGCGTCACATTTGCTGTTTTACAATTTGCGCGAGCCACTCCAGAGTCCAGCAAACTTTGTTAAATTACCACTAGTGCATTTGCTATTTCTCCCACCATCTCTTTTAGTACCCTGGGATGCATTCCATCAGGACCAGGAAGTTACCTACTTCAGCCCCATTAGCTTGCCCAACACTATCTCTTTAGTGATACTGATAGTTTCTTGGTCCTCCCCTGCCATAGCTGCCCTATTATCAATTTTTGGCATGTTATTTGTGTCTTCCACTGTGTAGACTGACACAAAATATCTGTTCAATGCCTCAGCCATTTCCTCATTTTCACTTATTGCATCCCCCTTCTCATCCTTTAAAGTACCAATATTTATTTTAGCCACTGTTTTCATTTTATATATTTGTAGAAACTTTTGCTATTTGTTTTTATATTTTGAGCTACTTTACTCTCATTATCCATCTTACTTTTCTTTATAGCTTTTTTGTAGCATTCTGTTGATCTTCAAAGATTTCCCAATCCTCTAGTTTCCCATTAATCTTTGCCACTCTGTATGCATTTTCTTTCAATTTGATACTTTCCTTTATTTCCTTAAATATCCATGGCTGATTATCTATTTTTCTAAAATCCTTCTTATCACTAGTATATACTTTGACAATCACCTCCATACATACTTGACTTATTGTCACTTGGCATTATTTTCTTTGCTTAAGTTCTTGAATATTTGATCTGATAAACAAATTTGAGAAACTTAAATCTTAAAAAGTGCCAGAAAATGTTTATTTTTTTAAATTTCCTGAACAAAGAACAAAACAGCACGGGAAACATAGAACATTAGAGCGCAGAACAGGCCCAACGAGCCCATGCTGCCACCCCGATGTTCCCACCTCTACCCGTGATCCCTGTCTATGTTTATAGATCTATGGATTAAAAACCAAATTTGAGACAATTTAGGGAGAATATGTTTTGCCAATTAGCCTAAGAGCACATCTTTGGGATGTGGGAGGAAACCGGAGCACCCAGAGAAAACCCACGCAAGCACGGGGAGAATGCGCAAACTCCCACAGACCCAGGCCCAAATCCATGTATCTGCACAGCGCAATGATAGTCACTGAGCTGTTGTGTTGCTTATCAAATGGTCCAGGTCAAGTGTACACTAACGACGTGAAGCACTAGGATACTCTTGAAAAAAATCCAACAGCAGCCATCTCACGACCCATCGCGTGTATGCCCCTTGTTAGACAACAAGGTGGACCAAAGCACCTTTAGAATAAAAACAAGTACATCAATATCATCATCTATTTACACACTTCCCAGGGACTGCCAAGGTGCATGATCCCTATTTTAAATCAGTTTTCTATACCCCTCCATTCCCATTCTGTTCATGTGCCCATCTAAGTATTTAATAAATAACTCCAGAGTACCTGCCTCCACCACTTTACTTGGCAGTGCATTCCATACCCCCACCACCCTCTGTGTGAAAAAACTCCCTCTAGCATCCAAATTATACCTTACCCCCATCACCAAAAGCCCGTGACCCCTTGTGCTATTTGAGTCCATCCTAGGAAAAAGCTTAACCCTGTTTACTCTATCTATACCCCTCATAATCTTGTACATCTCTATCAGATCTCCTCTAAGTCTACGTCTTTCTAAGGAAAACAGTCCCAATTTGCCTAACTTCTCTTCGTAACTCAGACCTTCCATACCAGGCAGCATCTGGTAAACCTCCTCTCACTCTCTCCAGAGTCTCCATGTCCTTCTGGTAGTAAGGCAACCAGAACTGGATGCAGTATTCCAAATGAGGTCTAACCAACGTTTTATACAAATGCAACATTAAAGGTCAGCTCTTGTATTCTATACCCCTTCCTATAAAGGCTAGCATACTATATGCTTTCTTCACAACCTTCTCCACTTGCTCTGCCACCTTCAGAGACTTGTGCACCTGCACCCCTAGGTCCCTCTGCGTTTCTATACTCTTAATAGGTCTACCCTTTATCATATACCTCCCCCTTACATTCTTTCTCCCGAAATGCATCACCTCACATTTATCAGGATTGAATTCCATCTGCCATCTATCTGCCCAAGCTACCAGCCTATCTCTGTCCTGCTGCATCGCCTGACAATGCTCCTCACTATCCGCAAGTCCAGCCATCTTTGTATCATCTGCAAACTTGCTGATCACTCCACTTACTCCCTCTTCCAAGTCATTTATATATATTACAAATAGAAGAGGTCCCAGTACCGAGCCCTGCGGCACACCACTAGTGACCGAAGTTTGAACAAAGAGAAAGAATCCTAATAGAACCAAATTATAATATTGTTCTTGGTATCCACGATAGTGTAGTGCTCATTGGCTGTGGAAGGCTTCAAATCTGCAGACTTCAATCTTTAAAGGACTTGGACAAACTAATCAACTGTTTCCTGGAAATGTGTTTTGTATGCGAACATTGTCTGATCACTAATGAATAGAGGTCTATTTAATTGTTTGCAGTTATTTATTAAATAACATTTTTGTTTCCAGCGGCCATGGTTGATCATGGTAGTCTTGTTAATAGCTGGAGGCCTCTTCATGTTTACGTACAAGTCAACTCAGTTTAACCTGGAAGGATTCATATTGGTGCTGGTTGCATCCTTCCTTGGAGGGATACGATGGACACTGACACAAATTCTTACACAGAAGGCAGACCTAGGTAATGTCAAAATATCAGTATCACAATTTGTTCAAGTGAGACCTGAGCTGAGTAGGCATATGGTGGGATTTTGTGTAAGTGTTGTACTGTGTGAGATATTGTGCACATGTGCTGTGTTTTCTCTCTTTGTTCTCCTGACAAAGACCAACCACTCCTCATGGTTCAACATGGCAACTAATTAGCATGTCATAGAGGGAGTTAACAGTGAATTCAAAATTTAAAAAGGAAAGCAAACTTCTTGCCATTAAATAGAGCCTTTCACAACCACCAGGAATCTCAAAGTGCTTTACAGCCAATAAAGTAGTTTTTAAAAATGTAGTCATATTGTAAGATAGAAAACCAATAGCAACCAATTTCGCACAGTAAATACCCAAGTTCAGCAACGTAATGACCAAATAATCAATATCACAAAAAAAGATTAAGGAATTAAAAAAAAAAACATCAGGGATAATTGCTGTGCTTGTTGCACCATCTGATAAGATTATGGTTGACCTGATTGTGGCTTCAACTCCATTTTCTTTCTGCCTGCTACATCTCTTGACTTCCTTGCTAATCAAGAATGTTACATAACTCAGCTTTAAAAATATTCAACGACTCTGCCTGTGATAATCTATAGAGAACAGAGTTCCACAGAAAAACAACCCTCAGAGAAAGGAATTCTCCACTCCATTATTTTTAATCTCTACCCCCTAATTCTAATCTCTCCCATAAGAGAAACGTCCAGATTTTATCTAGATAAATGCGATAAATTTATCTGGAATTTAATCCAGATAAATACGAGGTGATGCATTTTGGAAAAACTAATGTAGGGGAAGTTATACAATAAATGGCAGGGCCATCAAGAGTATAGAAACACAGAGGGACCTAAGTGTGCAAGTCCACAAATTTCTGAAGGTGGCAGCACAGGTGGAGAAGGTGGTGAACATAGAACATAGAACACTACAGCACAAACAGGCCCTTCGGCCCACAAGTTGTGCTGAACACATCAAAACCTACCCAGCCATAGACCTATCTATAACCCCCAATCCCATTGGATCCCATATACTCACCCAGAAGTCTTTTAAAAGACCCCAGCGAGTTCGCCTCGACCACCACCGACGGCAGCCGATTCCATTCACTCACCACCCTCTGAGTGAAAAACTTTCCCCTAGCATCCCCTCTGTACTTGCTTCCCTGCACCTTAAATCTGTGCCCTCTCGTCGCGACCATTTCAGCCCTGGGAAATAGTCTCTGAGAGTCCACCCTATCTATTCCTCTCAACATCTTGTAAACCTCTATCAGGTCGCCTCTCAACCTTCGTCTCTCCAGGGAGAACAGTCCCAGCTCCCTCAACTGTCTTCATAAGGCATGCCTCCCAATCCAGGCAACATCCTTGTAAATCTCCTCTGCACCCTTTCAATAGCTTCCACGTCCTTCCTATAGTGAGGCGACCAGAACTGCGCACAGTACTCCAAGTGTGGTCTGACAAGGGTCCTATAAAGAAGGCATATGGCATGCTTGTCTTTATAGGACAGGGTATAGAATTTAAAAGCTGGAGTCTGATGTTGCAGCTGTGTCGAATGCTGGTTAGGCCATATTTGGAGTACTGCATCCAATTCTGGTCGCTGTACTACCAGAAGGATGTGGTGGCTTTAGAGAGAGTGCAGAAAAGGTTTACCAGGATGTTGCCTGGTATGGAGGGTCTTAGCTATGAGGAGAGATTGGGTAGAGTGGGGTTGTTCTCCCTGGAAAGACGGAGAATGAGGGGAAACGTAATAGAGGTGTACAAAATTATGAAGGGTATAGATATGGTAAATAGTGGGAAGCTTTTTCCCAGGTCAGAGGTGAAGATCATGAGAGGTCACGGGTTCAAAGTGAGAAGAGCGAGATATAACTCCAATATCAGAGGGATGTTTTTTATGCAGAGGGTGGTGGGGGCCTGGAATGTGCTGCCAAATAAAGTGTTGGAGGCAGACACGCTGGCATCATTTAAGACTTACCTGGATAGTTACATGAGCACCCTGGAAATGGAGGGATACAAACAAATGGTCTAGTTGGACTAATAAGCGGCCATAGGCTTGGAGGGGCCAAAGGGCCTGTTTCCTACGCTGTACTGTTTTTTGTTCTTTGTTCTTTCAGCTTCAATCCTGTTGAATCCCTTGTGTCTTTCAATAAGATCACCTCTTGTTTTTCTAAACACAGGATCAACCTGTCTGATCTTTACTCATGAGATAAGACCTTCAGCTCAGGGATCAGTCAAGCAAACCTTCTCTGAATGTCTTTAATGCAATTATATCCTTTTTCAAATAAGGAAATCAAAATTGTACACATTGCTCCAGATGTGTTCTCACCAATATCCTGCAGAACTTAATAAAATTTCTCTAAACGTTTTCCCTTGCAATAAACACTGATATTTCATTTGCTTTCCTAATCACTTGTTGTACCTGCATACCACTATTTTTTGATTCAGCTAGCAGGATACCCAAATCCCTGTTACCTTAGCATTCTGCAATTTCTGTCCATTTGAATTGCTTTTCTGTTCTTCCTCCCAAAGTGGACATGTTGACATTTTCCCACATTGTACTCCATTTTTGCCCACTCACTTAAATTATCTGTATCCCTTTTGCAGGCTCATTTCCTCTTTACCACCTACTCTCCCAGCTATCTTCGTGTCATCAACAAAGTTAGCAAGTCATTGATATAGATTGAAAATAATTGATGCCCCAACACCAATCACTGTGGCGCTCCATGGTTGTACTTTGCCAACCTGAATATGACCCATTTATCCCTATTAATCAATCTACTATCCATGCTAATATGTTACCCCTACACCAGGAGCTCTTATTTTGTGTAGTAAGTTTTAATGTGGCATCTTACCAAATACTTTTTGGGAATCTGAATACACCACATTTATTGATTACATTAACATTTTCTAAATACCCTGCCATAACCTCCTCAATAAGATTTTTTTAGCATTTTCCCTATGACATATGTTAAGCTAAGTAATTAGTTTAAATTAGCTAAATAACTAAATGTTAGTTTCCTGCCTTCTGTATCCCTCCTTTCTTGAATAGGGGTGTTACATTCACTATTTTCTAATCTGATGTGACCTTTCCAGAATGTAGGAAATTTTGGAAAGTTGTAATCAATGCCTCCGCTATCTTTGCAGCCACTCCTTTTAAGACTCTTGGATTATATTCTGCTGAATTTGTGCTGTACCTCCTTCATGGCTAGTTTATCCTCCCTGAGGTGTAACGTAACTTCTGATCCTGTGGGCCTGATTTTTCCATCAAGTTGCACCCATTTTCAGATGTGAAAACTTGGTAAAGTCGGGCAAGAAGCAACCGTGCTGGTTCCCCCTTTACCAATGGCTGAAAAGGGCCGCAATTGGGACTACGCCTGAAATGGACGCGACAGCAATTTAAATGCATTTGAATGCATTTAAATTGAATTAACGAGCTGGACACCCAACTTTACCAGCACTTCCTCCTTTAACATTGTGTTCGCCAGTCAGGAATCTCTGTAAATCAGACATGCTCAGTAAAAGTCCAATTCGGGCACTCCATCAGTGAGGGTTAGTGAGGAGGTAAGTGCATTGCGTCTGACGGTTCTCTGCTACTCACGGGTGTCCTGTTGCCTTGCCATTTTCGGTCTCAGGTTGGTGGCGGCTTTGCGAGTGTGTGGTGGTGGGGTGAGATGGGCCCTGTTGCTCTGCAGCGTCTCCAATGTCCAGCTTGAAGCACGGACCCAGGTCTCAGCACTGACCTCTGGTCTTGTGGTACTGCTGGGTCATAATGCACACAGCTCACTTCCAGCTGAAGGATGTGCACAAAGCCCTTGCAAGTAGCACTTCTGCAGCCTCTCAGCTTTTCAAGGCATTGTGATTGTGCGGAGCATGTGGCTAGGGGGATTGGGGGAGGGACCTGTGATTATGGAGAGCATGTGGCTATGGAAATGGGGAGACTGTGATCGTGGAGAGCATGTGGCTGGGGGAATTGGTGGCGGGTGCTATCACTGAGGATGTGCTAGGGGCAAGCAGCGTTCCCTAACCTCTACAGGTGTTTTTCTCCATCTCCTCCCTTCAGAGTGACAACATGGCTTTTTCTATGCAACCAATAGATCTAGCTGTTGTTCTGATTGCTGCTGGAGCTCAGGAAGAATTGTGGGCACAAGAGGTTGGGCCTTACCACTTCCAGGACCAGAGGAGACAGCCTCTAGAGGTGGGAGGTGGCCACAATTCACCAGATGGGAGGGATCATAGGAGAAGGAGGGAGCAGAGACTCCAGCAGTTCTATGCACAAGTGTCCTTTGACCAGATGTTGAACACTGTGCCGCTGATGTCTCCATGTCCAGAAGGAGACCGTGCATTATGGATATGCTAGAGGAGGAGGAGGATGAGGATAACCAGCAGGAGATGAAGGAGGAGGATGAGGATGACCAGCAGGAGACAGAGGAGGAGGAGGATGACCAGTAGGAGGAGGAGGATGAACATAACCAACAGGAGAAGGAGGAGGAGGATGAACATGACCAGCAGCAGGAGGAGGATGAACATGACCAGCAGGAGAAGGAAGAGGATGAGAATGACAAACAGCAGGGGTCCCAGAACAGATCCCTGAGGCACTCCACTGGTGGCCGACCTCTGTGCAGAAAAAGACCGACGTACAACCACTCTCTGCCTTCTGTGGGCAAGCCAGTTCTAGATCCACAAGGCACTAGCCTCTTGGATTCCATGCCGTCTCACTTTCTAAAGAAGTCTTGCATGTGGGACCTTATTGAACGCCTTCCTGAAGTCCATATAAATAACATCTACTGCTCTTCCTTCATCAATATATTTAGTCACATTTTCAAAGAACTCAACCAGGTTTGTAAGACACGATCTGCCTTTGACAAAGCCGTGCTGACTACTACTGAGCATACTAAATTTCTCTAAATGTGCATAAATCATGTCCCTCAGAATCTTTTCCATCAACTTACTAATCACTGAGGTTAGATTCACCTGTCAGTAATTTCCTAGGCTATCCTATTGCCTTTCTTGAATATCGGAACCACATTCGCAATCCTCCAATCATCCGGAACCTCTCCCAACTTCATCGACGACGCAAAGGTCATCGCAATCTCTTCCCTGGCCTCCCACAATAACATGGGGTACATCTCATCCGGTCCCAGAGATTTGTCTATCTTGATGCTATTCAAAATTCCAACACATCCTCTTTTTTTATGTCCACATTCTCAATTTCATACATCTCTATTCCCATTCACAAAGCTGTAGAGATGCCCCTTAAAAGTCACTGTTGTATCTGCATCCATGACCTCCCCCGACAGAGTGTTCCAGGCACTCACTACCCTCTCTGTGCAAAAAACATACTTTGTACATCTCCTTTCCCTTGGCCCTTGTAGCTGTACCTCATGCCCCCAAGAAGTTGCCTCAAAGTGATTGAAGGAATGACAGATGCTCGCATCTGGACGGTAGCCCGACCATGCTGTCGCTGACAGCCCACATTTCCCCTTCTCTGGAGAGCTCCAGCACCCGCTCCTCTCAAAGAGGACGAGGACCCGGAAGTCTGGCTCACCACCCCCTGTCTTGGTGGTGAGTTCTGTAGAGTATCAGGTGGTGGCCCTTAAGAGGGCAAGCACAGTGGGGATCATGGGGGGGATAGGAAGAAGGTGCTTGGAGGTCAGGAGATGAAAGCATGCAGCATGCTGGGGATGGGACAATCTGGGAGAGGTATGGAAAAGGGTGCGGTTAAGGTTCACCACTCATCCTTGCTGCACGGATGAGGTTATTGACTTTTTTTGGGCTTTGCTTCCCTGGCACTGACCAAGGCAGCAACTTCCTCCCATGCCACATTTCCACCAGCCCCCTCCCTTGGTCTACGTCCTCCTCTGGGAGGAAGTGGGTAAGGGGTCCCATCTTGTCTTTGCTACATCCAGCAGCCTCCCAAGTTTGCCCACAGAGAATCAGGCTGTGGTTATGCACACATTTTGTACAGGAATGCCTGCCTACCTGTCCATCTTCTGTTTTTAATGGAACTGCTCCTCGTTAGGGTAGATCAGCTGCAGACCACTCCCCCCCCCCTCCACTCCTGCCCCCTCTTGCCTCCTGCTTTAAGCCTCATCTCTGACCTTCCTGCACAGCTCAGCTGCAGACAGTTTGGCAGAGCATTCCAGCAAGTTACATACAGTTTGCTTGTTAGCACTGAGGAGAAGGCAAATGAGCACTTGCAAGTGCACTGATGGAGAGAGAGGAGTTGGGGGGGGTAGTGAATGAGTGCCTCAGTGACTGGAGATAGGGGAGAGTGAGGGAGGTGTCACATAGTCATCAGAGTCCAGAGGAGATAGGGGTCCTGTGCAGGAAGTTCAGGGATGAGGCTTGAGGTTGGGGTGGGGGGGGGGGGGTCGGCTGCCACTCTCCCTGAGATTGGAGGGGATTGCAATCAGTTTGTGTGGCATGATTTGGGGCGATAAGGCAGTCAGTAATGTTTGTGGGGGTGAGGCAGTGTTTGTGGGGGTCAGGGGGAGGCATTATCTGCTCTGGGCACGATGTGGTAAGGGAACAGCATTCCAGTTTTTTGTGTGAGCATGTGAGTTGGAGGTGTCAATTGGAGCAGCAGTGTTTCAGGCGCAATAAGCCCTGCCCACAATCTTCTACAGCGCGATTCAGAATCACTGATTTCTTTTTCAGGCTGTGTGCAGGCCTAAGAATGGATCTAAAAGTCAGATCTTAAACACTCCCAGTTTCAAGTCCGCCCAGCACTTAGAATTAAAATAGTAAAATCAGGCCCTTTGTATTTCATTCCCTTTGATGTACAAGACAATGTTCCATTAATGAATCTGTTCAATTTTTTTATATCTCTTTCCCTTTGTATTACTGCACTGCAAATACAAACAACTAAGGCATCAGTAGAGGCTGTGGAAATTAATTACTGCATCTTTAAGTGCAATAAAAGTGATCTCTCAAGGAAACAATAGGGGAGTAATTGCTTGCTCTGTTCACTGTAAGTGCCTCCCTATTTTATTTACTCATTAAAACTGTTGCACCTAGATTACTCTAGGTAATGCTAGGTAATGGATTTATCCAGCAGCATTCAGCACCAAATTCCCATGTCTGTGAGCTGGGAGGAATGACAGACATATCAATGTGCCCATCTCATCTGTTGTTGCTGGTAAAACTAGGTCAGACATCAGTTGAACAGAGACTCAAAGTGAGACTGTGTTTGGCTCTGTCCAACTAGCAGAATTCAGCTGCCAACAATGAAAACAATTATGCTTTCTTCTTTGGCATATTGTTGGTTAAGTGAACTACAGCATACCAGCTATAAAATATGACTGATAACCAGTTTGACACCAAACTGAATTGGTGCCCTTTTTGAATGTACCTGACACACATGTACTCTGAAGTGGAGGGTGGACAGGAGGAAAGGAAATTTAACTATTACAGTTCAAAACTGTGTACTATAAGGGTTGGATGTTTGCCATGGAGGTGGAAAGCTCAAATTAGAAAACCTCTTGATTTGCAGACACAACTCCATGCTCCACCTCCCCGGAATGCATAATTTTCACTTTGGTGGGGCAGGATAGTAGAATCAAAGAATCATACAGTGCAGATGGAGGCCATTCAGCCCATCGAGTCTGCAACCAATCACAATTCCTCCCAAGCTCTGTCCCCACGCATTTATCTTAGTTAGTCTCCCTTACACTAAGGGACGATTTTAGCATAATCAATCCACCAAACCCTCACATCTTTGGACTGTGGGAGGAATCCTTCACAGACAGTGACTCAAGCCAAGAATTGAACCCAGGTCCCTGGCGCTGTTAGGCAGCAGTGCTAACCACTGTGCCTCTCCAAAAGTTTATTTATTAGTGATAAGTCATGTTTGCTACCTGCCACAATATTTGTAATTGCAGTTGTTCCCAGTATAATGACTTTTATTTTCCTTTCTTTATTCCATGGCTTTGGCTTTATTTTGGCTATTATAAAACCATTTGCAGTAGATATTTGTTATTTCAGTTTTCCCAGGAAAACTGTAACACAATGGCTAAATTTTATTTGTCTCATTCAGGTTTACAGAATCCCATTGACACGATGTACCATCTCCAGCCACTGATGTTTATTGGGCTTTTCCCTTTGTTTCTGATCAATGAAGGTATGTTTGAATGTTTTGCTGACATAATGGCCAATAAGCTGCAGGACTGAGCAAAGAACAGCAAAGACCAAATAAAGATCACTGTAATCAGTGTACATATGATATCCTGTACCTAATGGGATTGCAATGTGCATTGCATTATCTCAGTGCAACTTTATGCTTGTTTGCTTTGGAGACTGTACTTGGAGTATCACAAATTGTTATATTTGTTCTATTTTCTTTAAAAACTTCTAGGAGTACCTCAAAGCCATGTTTTGCATTGTAATAATTAAATGTATTAAACAAAAGAATTGTTTGGCACCTCTGGTGTTGATCCAGATGATAATTTTTCTTTTGATATACACTGATGTCTCTGGGCTTTAGGAGCACTAGAAATGGGATGGTATGGTCAGAGAAAGACAACAAAGTGTTGAGAAGATTGGAGAGGGGAATAGTGGGCATTGGGTCATGGGAAAATGGGTTCCAAGAGTGTTTGGAGCAGAGGGAAGAATTACAAGAACTTTGGAAGACAAAAAAAGATGCGAGAACACTGGGGCAAAAATTATGACGTTTGGGAGTGGCCCTTTGGGATCATTGAATGTGTCCTATTTCTATCAAATCCTGCTACTGACTGCTCAGTGGATATCCCCAAATGAGACTGGTTTCTTCCCCTCACTTCTAAAGGTAGTTATGTATGTGTTCAATTTTCTTGCATACTTAAACAGTGAGTGGTGGCAAGCCGTGGATTGTCTACTGTTTTTCCTTAACTCAATACTCATGTGCCATGTGTATGTGCTCTCGTGTACTCAGCAAGAGTCCTCTTTAATTATTCACCTAAAATGTTTTTATTAATGAATTTCACTTCAGTACTATTTGTTGCCTATTTTTTTGTAGGACAACAGATTTAATGTGGCAAAGTATACCGATATACAACTTCTGTGGGGTTTTTTGCCATTCTATGATTAGTGTTTTTCATGTTTGCTATCTGTTAAACATTTGTCTTGCCTCATATTATACTATCTACCACCCCCGTGACCTATAGATTCTTGACTAACAAGGCAATTAACCTACCTTTGACTTAAAAATATTCAATGATCTGGCCTCTACCAATCTTTACAGAAGAAAGTTCCATACATATTCCTCAGAGAAGGAAATGCAGATAGGCTTAAATGAATAAAAGTGGGAGGAAGCTCAAGTAGAGCTGAATGGCCTATTTTTGTCCTATTTATTGTGTTGTGATGTAATATTATGGGCGGAATCTTATCATGTTTCTTCAAAGTGTCAAGTTCAGACTGAAAACTAGCGTGTAGCTATCTTGTTGCATAGACCAATTTTCTCTCTGGAACTTGAGCCTCTCTAAGGAAAAGAGTAAGTGACTGGGGCTTTACATTGATTGAGGTGCCATCTTTAAAGAGCACCCCAAACAGCTCTGTAGTTTAACTCTTCCCACAGGGGTTTTGGGGGCTCCCCAATCCTCCATTACCCCTCTGTCAGCCACCCCACTGGACAATCAGGTGCTCCCCCTTTCACTACTGCAAAAGTATCACAGCCCCCACCCTGTCCCACCTCTCCCGCTGGGGCTCCTCAACTTCTTCCCCTCTGCTTCTGTGCCCACTCTCCTACCACCACCACTGCACATAAATGAAAACTGCCAACCTTGTAGTACCAAACTGTGCCAAAGGGCACTGCGAGGATATATCCCTCTCCCCCAGAGGGCTGTACCTACCTCTGTGCCCTTGGAGGGATCTCCTTGACAGAATCCCATTTTTTAAAAAGCTGTTGTAAACCTGTCACATCAGTGAGGTTTGAATATAAGGGGGAGGATCATGTGGTTGGGGGGGGGTGGTGCTAGTTAATCCTATTAAAAATTATTTAGGTCAATTAAAATGAGGTAATTGCCCTTTGTGGGCATGAACGTCACAATGTCATTGATGTTTCCTGATTCTCTTCATATTTTCCACTTGTGTCGCTGTCCTCCCTAGACTAAATTCGCCTCTTATAATTGTGTGTTAAAATTGGGTCGCTATTGCTTGGCTGGTCATCTGTGCTCAGCTAACATTGAGTTTTCCCTTTTTCAAGGACTAAGCCTGTCTGCCTCGGAGAAACTGTTTCGTTACCACGAGACATCAACTTTGCTGCATATGATGTTTGTATTGGCAGCAGGGGGCTTTCTGGCATTTGGACTGTGCTTCTCTGAATTCCTGCTTGTTTCTAAAACATCCAGCTTGACCCTATCTGTAGCAGGAATTTTTAAGGTGAGCCATTTCGGTCATCAAGTGTTTGTTCAGACAATGAAAACAAAAAGAATTGAAGGTGCTGTGATCTGAAATAAAAACCACCATCCTAAGAATGCCATCTGGATCATTTGGCATTTGAAAGACATTGGGAAATTTCATTGGATCTCTATTGGCCCTTTGTTATAGGAGTGGCTTGTAATTCTCAGAACATGACTGATTGTGATGGCACATAGGTTGCAAATATAATCCGTGCTGTAATCATCATTTGATGTCAAAAAAATTTTTTTAAAAGACTTTTTTGTATATGGCTATTCAAGCAACCCCTGCTTGAAATTATGTGATTGGGAATAGAATCAGCTTAGCTGTATTAAAACTAGAAAGTACTGGAAATACACTGCACGAGTCAGTTAATATCTGCAAAGAAAAGGGGTCTTTGTGTTTGGTTATATACCCTCACCCAAATCCAGCTGAACCATGATGCCATCCTGCTGATAGACAAAACGTGAGAAGTGGTGTGGGGACCGATGTTGTGTACTTGTGAATTGGAAATAAAATGTAAAAATTTACAGGCTACACCAAATGAGGGCATGCAATTAATATAGAGAACTGTACAAAATGCAGGAAGAAATTAATAAACTTGGAGAATAGGTGTGTAATTTGCAAATATACTTCTTCATAGATCTGTTAGAGGTAGTTTATTTTGGTAGGATGAATATGAAGGTCGTGCATTCCTTGGAAAATAAGTGTCTTGAAGGGGTAGATGAGCGGAGAGAAGTGGGAGGAAAAACATGATGACTCTGTTTAATAAGGCCATTAAAAAGTAAATAAAATTCATTTCTATGGGGCAGCATTGAAACACAGTAAGAAGTCTTACAACACGAGGGTAAAGTCCAACAAGTTTATTTGGTAGCAAAATCCACTAGCTTTGGAGCACTGCTCCTTTGTCAGATAACTGGGAGTTCTGTTCACAAACAGGGTATATAAAGACACAAACTCAACTTACAAAATAATGATTGGAATGTGAGTCTTTACGGGTAATCAAGCTTTAAAGTTACAGAAAATTTGAATGAAAGAGTGTTTAGCATAGGTTAAAGAGATGTGCATTATCTCCAGACAGGGCAGTTAGTAAGATTTTGCAAGCCTAGTATGGGGGGTTGCAGATAATGTAACAAGAACCCAAGATCCCTGTTGAGGCTGTCCTCATGTATGCGGAACTTGGCCATCGGTCTCTGCTCAACGACTGCACTGTCGTGTGTCATGAAGGCCGCCTTGGAGAACACTTACCCAAAGATCAGAGGCTGAATGCCTGTGATTGCTTACGTGTTCTCCAACAGGAAGAGAACACTCTTGTCAAGATGATTGTCAAGTGGTGTTCATTCATCTACTGTAGTAGTCTCTGCATGATTTCCCCATGTACTATGACTCGGGACATCCTTTCCTGCAGCATATCAGGTAGACAATGTTGGCTGAGTTGCAAGAGTATGTAATGTGTACCTCATGGATGGTGTTCTCAGGTGAGATGATGGCATCCGTGTCAATGATCTGGCACGTCTTGCAGAGGTTGCTGTGGCAGGGTTGTGTGATGTTGTGGTCACTGTTCTCCTGAAGGCTTGGTAGTTTGCTATGGACAATGGTCTGTTTGAGGTTATGTAGTTGTTTGAAGGCAAGAAGTGGGAATATGGGGATGGCCTTGATGAGATATTCGTCATTATCAATGACATGTTAGAGGCTCTGGAGAAGATGTCGTAGCTTCTCCACTCCGAGGAAGTACTGGATAACGAAGGGTACTCTGTCTGCCATGTCCCATGTTTGTCTTCTAAGGAGGTCGGTGCGATTTTTTTTTTTTTGCTATCGCGCGTCAGAACTGTCAACCAATGAGTCGAGCACCATATCCTGTTCTTATGAGGGCATCTTTCAGCAACTGGAGGTGTCTGTTGTGACCCTCCTCATCAGGGCAGATCCTGTGTACACAGAGGGCTTGTCCATAGGGGATGGCTTCTTTAATGTTAAAGCCACAGCGAAAAACCACACCGATCTCCTGAAAAGACAAACACGGAACACGGCACTCAGAGTACCCTTCATCATCCAGTACTTCCCCAGAGTGGAGAAGCTACAACATTTTCTCCAGAGCATTCAGCACGTCGTTGATGAAGACAAACATCTTGCCAAGGCCATCCTCACATCCCCACTTCTTGCCTTCAAACAACCAGACAACTTCAAACAGACCATTGTCCTCAGCAAACTACATAGCCTTCAGGAGAACAGTGGCCACAACATCTCACAACCCTGCCTCAGCAAGACATGCTGGATCATTGACACAGATGCCATCATCTCACATGAGAGCATTATCCACCAAGTACATGGTACATTCTGTTGTAACTCAGCCAACATTGTCTATGTAATACACTGCAGGAAAAGATTTCCTGAGGCATGGTACATTGGGGAGACCATGCAGACAGTATGACAACGGATGAAAGAACAGCACTCAACAATCACTAGGCAAGAGTGTTCTCTTCCTGTTGGGGAACACTTCAGCCGTCACAGACATTTGGTCTCTGATCTTTGGGTTAATGTTCTCCAAGGCGGCCTTCATGATATACATAGCACAGAGTCGTTGAGCAGAGACTGAAGGCCAAGTTCTGCACACATGAGGATGGTCTCAACTGGGATCTTGGGTTCATGTCACACTATCTGTAACCTCCATGATTTGCCTGGGCTTGCAAAATCTCACTAACTGTCCTGTCTGGAGACAATACACATTTTTTTTAACTTGTGCTTAATGCTCTCTCCACTCACATCGCTGTACCTTTTAAGACTTGATTAGCTATAAAGATTCACATTCAACCATTTCTTTATAAATTGAATTTGTGTCTTTATATGCCCTGTTTGTGAACAGAAGTCCCACTTACCTGACAAAGGAGCAGCCCTCCAAAAGCTAGTGGATTTTGCAACCAAATAAACCTGTTGGACTTTAACCTAGTGTTCTGAGACTTCTTACTGTGTTTACCCCAGTCTAATGCTGGCATCTCCGCAACATTGAAAAACAGAGACATTGTATTAAGCTTGTATAGAACCTTGGTTAAATCACACAATGTGGAGATGCTGGCATTGAACTGGGGTAAACACAGTAAGAAGTTTCACAACACCACGTTAAAGTCCAATGGATTTATTTGGGTAGCACAAGCCACTAGCTAATGGACTGCTGCCCCTTGATCAGGCACCCCCACTTACCTAAAAGGGCAGTGTTCCAAAAGCTAGTGGGTTATGCTACTTTGGATTTTAACCTGGTATTGTGAGATTTCTTACTAAATCACACTTGCCATAGAATGAACTGGTCTCTGCTATAAATGATGAAGGATCAATATTGTTGATCCTACATCAGGTGATGTAGAATCAACAAGGTCATCATCAAGCGCTGCTCCTGATGAAGGAGCAGTGCTCTGAAAGCTTGTGGCTTGTGCTACGGAATAAACCTATTGGAATTTAACCTGGTGTTGGGAGACTTCTTACTGTGCTTACAGAATCATACCAGAACTTTGAGATTAAATTTATCATCAAAAAAGATTGAACATTTTGGGTTTTGTTTTCTCCAGAAAGGAAAAGACTGAGAGACAATTTAGTAGATTATGGCAGGGTTTGATAGGGTAAATGTAGAGAAGATGTTTCCACTTATGGGTGAGACAGAATTAGGAAACACAAATTATAATACCTTGGTTAAGATATAGATCTTACTACCACATGCACTTGTGGCAATAAGCATAAATGCATTTAAGGAGAAGCTATGTACATACATGAAGCAGAAAAACAGAAAATGTTAATCAGAATTAGATGAAATAGGAGAGATGGAGGCTTGTATGGAGCATAATCATCAGCATAGATCGAATGGCTGAATGACCTGCTGCATCGGTAAAACTATGTAATACTAAATTGCTGGATAGGCTTGCACGTGATGAGAGATCACTTAAAAGAGGTGTCAGTTGGCTACTAATGCTCCTCAAATCTTTTAAAACATTATTTGATTTGATTTATATTGTAACATGCATTGGTATCCTGTGCCTTTCAAATAGGTATACCATTTTGGATACTGTTGAGGGGAGATACCTGTGGCATCGTACCTGGTTCTGCTGTAGAGCAGAGTCGGGCAAAGGAATTTCTCATTCAGTACATGGATGCCCGACTATAGAGAGGGCAAAACTTGACCTCCTTTTGGGAAATAAAAAGGGCAGGGAACAGAAGTGTTAGTGAAGGATCATTTTTGGATCACAGATCATAATTCCATTAGTATTAAGATAACTATGGAGAATGATAGGCCTGATAAAATGTTAAAATTCTAAATTGGGGCAAGGCCAGTTTTGATGGTATCAGACAGGAGCTTTCAACAGTTAATTGAAGGAGTCTGTGGGAACGCAAAGGGATGTCTGGTAACTGGGAGGCTTTCAAAAGTGTATTAACCAGGGTTCAGAGTAAGCACATCCTTCTGACAGTGAAGGGCATGTCTGATAACTGGGAGGCTTTCAAAAGTGTGTTAATCAGGGTAAGCACATCTCTCTATCAGTGAAGGGCAAGGCTGGCAGAAGTAGGGAATGCTGGATGACTCAGGATATTGAGGTCCAGGTCAAGAAGAAGGAAGCACATAACATGCATAGGCTGGGATCAATTGGGATCCCTTGAAGAGTGTAGAGGGTGTCAGAGTAAAGAGAGAAATCAGGAGGGCAAAAAGGAGACATGAGGTTGCTTTGGCAGATAAGGCAAAGGAGAATCCAAAGAGCTTCTGCAAATACATAAAGGGCAAAAGAGTAACTAGTGAAAAAGTAGAACCTCTTAAGGATCAACAAGGTCATCTATGTGTAGATCCGTAAGAAATGAGCGAGATCCTAAATGAATATTTCTCATTGGTATTCCTGTAGAGAAGAGCATGAATGTTAGGAAACTTGGAGAAATAGTGAAGTCTTGAGGAGTATACATATTACAGAGGTGGTGGTGCTGGAAGTCTTAAAAGTGCATAGAGTAGATAAATGCCCGGGACCTGATGAAGTGTATCCCAGGACACTGTGGGAGACTAGGGAGGAAATTGGAGGTCCCCTAGAGAGATACTTGAATCATCGATAGTCACAGGTGAAGTGCCTGAAGATTGGAGGGTGGCAAATCTTGTGCCTTGTTTGAGAAGGGCTATAGGGAAAAGTCTGGGAATGACTGACCAGTGAGCCTCACATCTGTAGTGGGTAAGTTGGTAGAAGCTATTTTGAGAGACAGAATCTACAGGCATTTAGAGATGCAAGGACTGATTAGGGACAGTCAGCATGGCTTTGAGTGGAAAATCATGTCTCACAAATTTGAGTATTTTGAAGGGTAACGAAAATGCAGTGCAATTGATATTGTCTACATGGACTTTAGCAAGGCCTTTGGCAAGGTGCCATGTGGTAGGTTGTTGCACAATGTTAAATCTCACAGGATCCAGGGTGAGGTAGCCAAATGGATACAAAATTGGCTTGATGACAGAAGACAGAGGGTGGTTGTAGAGGGTTGTTTTTCAAACTGGAGGCCTGTGACAAGTGGTATGCCTCAGGGATAAGTACTGGGTCCACTGTTAATTGTATATATATTAATGATTTGGATGTGAATTTAATAGGCATGATAAATAAATTTGCAGATAGCACCAAGCTTGGCATGGTGACAGTGCAGGTGGTTATTTAGGATTGCAATGGGATCTTGATCAGTTGGGCCAGTGGGCTAATGAATGGTAGATGGAGTTTAATTAAGTAAATGCGAGATGATGCATCTTGGTAGACTGAACCAGGGCAGGACTTACTCAGTTAATGGTAGGGCATTGGAGAGAGTTACAGAACAAAGTGATTTGGGGTACAGGTTCATAATTCCTTGAAAGTGGAGTCACAGGTGGACAGAGTGGTGAAGAAGGCATTCGACCAAGGCATTCTTGGTTTCTTTGGTCAGAACATTGAATACAAGAGTTGGGACATCTTGTTGAAATTGTATAAGACATTGATACAGTCACATTTGCAATACTGTATACGTTTCTACCCTATTGCAGAAAGCATATTATTAGAAAAAGTGCAGAGAAGATTTACCAGAATGCTAGTGGGACTTGATGATTTGAGTTATAAGAAGAGGCTGGATAGACTGGTGCTTTTTTTCTCTGGAGCGTAGATTAGGGGTAATCTTTTAGAGGTCTATAAAATAATGAGGGACATAGATCAGCTGTATAGTCAATATCTTTTCCTAAAGATAGAGGAGTCTAAAATTAGAGGACATAGGTTTAAGGTAAAAGGGGAGAAATACAAAAGGTGGAGAGTGTCTGGAACAAACTGCCAGATGGTAATAGAAGCAGGTACAATTTTGTCTTTAAAAAGCATTTAGACAGTTATATGAGTAAGGTTGGTATAGAGGGATATGGGCCAAATGCAGGTGATTGGGACTAGCTTAGGTTAAAAGATGGGTGGCATGGACAAGTTGGGCTGAATGGCCTGTTTCCATTGCTGTAAATCTCTATGATGTTATGACTCTACAGTGAAAAGTATTGTTTCTTGCATGCTACACGAACAAAGCATACCATTCATAAAGAATATAGCGGAGAAGGAAAGGAGAGCATGCAAATGTAGTATTACAGTCAATAGCTAGGGTATAGAAAAAGATCACCTTAGTATTGAAAAGTCTGATCGCAACAGAAAAGATGTTTTTGAGTCAGTTGGTATGTGATCTCAGCCTTTTGTATTTTTTTCCTTACGGAAGAAGGTAGAAGAGAGTGCTTAAGGTCCTTGATTAAGCTGGCTGCTTTTGAGGCAATGCGAATGTAAATGGAGTCAGTGGATGGGAGGATTGTTTGTGTGATGGACTGGGCTCCATTCAAACCTTTTGTAGTTTCTTGAGGTTTTGGTCAGAGCAGGAGCCATGCCTAGCTGTGATACAATCAGAAAGGATGTTTTCTATGGTACATCTTTAAAAATTGGTGAGAGTTGTAGTGAACATGCCGAATTTCCTCAGCCTCCTGAGAAAGTAGAAGCATTGGTGGGCTTTCTTAATTATAGCATGGAGGGACTAGGACAAGTTATTGGTGACCTGAATGCCTAGAAACCTGAAGCTGTCGACAGTTTCACTTCATTTTCATTGATGTAGTCAAGGGCATGTTCTCTACATGTGTATGGTGTTGAGCCTAGAATTTGAAACGCCAGTAGTCAGTTGACACAGTCTGTCAGCTTTGACAGACTATTCAGCAATGGGACATATCACAGCTCAGTCAGAATATAGGGATTGAAACTGAGACGTTCCAAGTTGTACAATTCAGCTATAGAATGGATAAACCTAATAACCAGGTGAGTTCCACTTGAGTTTAATCGAGAAATAACATTCTGCTGCCATGCAAGTTTACTCTCATTTAATACTAGACTATTCTAAATTTTCAAGTTCTTATTTTTGAAGGGCTGCAACTTTAGCAAAAGAGTGAATCCTGTGAGAATGCAGTTAATTTCTGTTGAAATTTCATGAAGGGACAGCTAAGTTTGATTATTCTGTGTTGCACATCTTTGTAGGATGTACATTCTGAACAACAGTAACTAAAAGGCAAAATAACTTATTTAAATTCCTGTTTGTGAAAAAACAAGACAGAGTTGAAGATTTGTTTAAAATTTAAACCTTCTTTGACTGGTCTCCACATGCAAAAATGATATTCTAAACTCTTCTCCCAGCATCCACTGCCGTTCAGGCTGAGCTTTGTGCCTACTGAGAATATCACAGGACAGACTAGATATATAACTGACCTCATAAGTGCTCCTTGCTCTTGTATTGCAATCTGCTGAAAATTAAGCCTATTGCTTTAATAAGGCAATAAAGAATGCAATGTTTAAATATTTCATCATCATTGCTTTCCTTTAGGCTATTTCCTAAAGTGTCCAAAGATGTGTAGGTTAGGTTGATTGGCCATGCCAAAAATTGACCCAAGCTTCAGGGGGAGTAGTAGGGGATAGGGTTTGGGTCAGGTTGCAGTCAGTACAGATTTGATGGACCGAATGGCCTCTTTCTGTACTGTAGGAATTCTGATTCTATCCTATATGCACATGGAAATCATATAGAATCTAAATAACTGTATCTGCAGTGGGTGGGTATCCCATTTGTAGTTAAACCAAAACAGTTACCCATTCAGTTGCTGTGCAATTGAAACTAGCAAGAAAATCCATTTTAGCTGCTGTTAAGTGATGTCAAAAAAGTTAAGTATATTCTTGGATTGTGCCTTACGTGCATCAGAAGAAGAGCAAGCTTATGGAAATGAATCCTAAAGGAACGTTGTTATTCTCTTACAGGAAGTGTGCACACTGGTCCTTGCTAGCCATGTGATGGGTGATAAATTGAGCATGTTAAACTGGCTAGGATTTGCAATGTGTCTCTGTGGAATCTCTCTACATGTTGCACTTAAAGCCATTTATTCTGAAGGTAAAGCTATTTCTTTGAACTACAAGCTAAATCTTATTATAGTAGAATGAATGTGAATTTCAGTAAAAAGGTCAAATGGTTAGATTGAATTATTATTGGTTTATGAATTTGGAAATTGGCATGATAGCATAACTTTAGCACTGCTGTCTCAAAGCTCCAGGGATCTAGCTAAATTCTGGCCTTGGATGATTGTCTGCATGGAGTTTGCCTGTGTGGAGCATATACATTCTTTCCATGTCTGCATGGATTTTCACCAGGTGCTTTGGTTTCCTCCCACAGCATGGGTTAGGTTGATTGGCCATTCTAAATTGCCCCTTACTCTCCCAGGATGAATGGTTTGAGGGATTAGCCTTGGTAAATGTGTTACAGGCATGGATTATAGGCATAAGGGAAGGGAGAGAGCCTTCAGGGAGTCAGTGCAGACTTGATAGGTCAAATGGCCTCTTCGCACTGTAGGATCCTGTGATTCTTTGGTATTTTAGTTATTTGTGGTTCAAGATTAATATTCCAGATGTTGAGAGTTTAAATTGTTCATTGAATTGAATAAGCCCATTAGTTTGACCATTGAAGCTGTCAAATTAAAAGCCAACTGATTGACAGATGTACTTTTCGGGAAGGGACCAGCCTTGTCAAGTTGATCTGGATGCTTGTGACTCCACTCACACAAACACACATATTAATTCAAAAGACAAAGTGATTTACTTGATGCCTACCGCACAATTAGGGATGAACATTACACACTGCCTTACCAGTGTTGCCAACATTGCAGGAACAAACAAAATCAATTGTAAAATGTTTTAGTGAAAAAACACATGTGGCAGCTTCAGTGTAAAATGGTATTCTGGTACTCTGTTTTTCCTATCCATTTAGAAAGGATGTAAAGAAATAAATTAGGAGGACACATCTAATTTCTAATTCCTTGAGTATTGGAGATATGAACAGAATTTCATAATGTGGATACAGAGAAACTGTTTCTTGTGGTGAAGAAATCAAGAATAGGAGAGCTAATCTTAGAGCTGGTTCATTCAAGAGTTAAATGAGAGAACACTTTTCCATACAATGGATAGTGGAGGTCTTCCTCCACAAAAGACTTTGGATGTTAGGGCATCCATATCAGAGATTTCAAGATGATGATAAATAGACTATCGTTGGGTAAGGAAGATATTGAACAAGGTGGATAAATGGAATTGAGCCTGAAGTTTGGTCATGATCTTATGGGAGTATTATCTTCACCATCAGCTTCAGATATACTGGTTTAACTTGTTCTGCTTGAATGAAGCCTCAACAAAATTTGTTTATGGATGAAGAGAGATGGAGGTTTTAACTTACTTTTGGAAGTGCAGGTCTATTAGTGCCCGGGATAGTGACATGCCTTTACATTTTGAGCTGTTCTCATTTGCAGAATAAGTAGGATCAGGATATTCTGTTCAGAAGCACAGATGATTTCACCATCTCATTCAGTCTCAAAGAATTCATACAAATCAATTTTTAATTGATTTTTTTTTTGCACAGATTTCCAGCTTTTAATTGGAATTCATCAAAAATATATAATCACAGTTGCGCAGCAAATCCTCACTTGAGGTTATAGTTGCTTTTCGGAAAATTGTGACTTTAAGTAAATCATAGGTCCTTGTAGGATTGAATGTTGAAGCTGGAGTTGGGTTTGTTCAGGCATTTCCTGTCCAGAAAAAAACTATGTAAAAGCTGAAATACTATACCACACACAGCACTGTCCATAACTTACTGAAATCACTTGCAAATTAAATAAATTACTGACCAGAACAGAAACACACTATATATAGAAATTAGATATCACTAAATCACCCCGACAAGTTCTGAACGGCACAGCACTTGTAAAACTCAGCTCAAAGTTTTGCTAGCTTTCCTTTCCCATTCTGTGTGCCTATCTTTCTCTCTCTCCACTCTCTCTCTCTCTCTCTCTCTCTCTGTCTCTCTCCTCCATCTCATTCTCATCACCACCCCAAGTCCAAGGCAGTGACTCATTAACCCAAGACCCTGGCTGACTCTGGAGGCCACACCTGAGCCCTGAGCCTGGACCTCCTCTTGGCAGTCTACAGGGGGTCTCCACCGAGAAAAAAGGGTTGTGGTTGGAGCTGTGAGGGACTGTTGATAGAGCTCTTCCAACTGCCTGGCACTCCTGCTTCTGGATCTCAGGCCTTCACTCACCTCACAGCCTCTGGTGAGGATAGCATTGGCTTCAGCTTCAGAATATGGCAGCAGCTGGCCCCAAATACAGCGCAGGAGGAGGACAAGGCCAGAGTGCAAACAACATGAAACTGAAAATGCTCATACAAATCAGAAATGATGTGGAGATGCTGGCATTGGAGTAGGATAAACACAGTAAAAAGTCTCACAACACTAATTAAAATCCAACAGGTTTATTTGGTAGTAAAATCCACTAGGTTTTGGAGAGCTGCTCCTTCGTCAGATAAGTGGGAGATTTGTTCACAAACAGGGCATATAAAGATATAGAATTGCAAATTGAGTTTGCACCTCCACAAGCTCTGTTTGTGAACAGAACTCACACCCACCTGACAAAGGATCAGTGCCCCAAATCAGGACCTCTGTGCATGCAACAACTTGGAAATGACTGCTAATGTGCAGTTGCTGCCCTTTACCATCTTTAAGCTAGGAACCATCCCTGCATGCATGCATGCACTTAAAGGAAGTGAAGCAGTAAGCAGAGGGATCTGAGTGTATGGGTACACAAATCACTCAAAGTGGCAATGCAGGCAGAGAAGGTAGTGAAGAAGGTTTACTGCATGCTTGCCTTCACTGGCCAGGGCATTGAGTTTAAAAATTGGCAAGTCATGTTGCAGCTTTATAGAATCTTAGTCAAGCCACACTTGGAATATAGTGTTCAATACTGGTTGCCACACTGCCAGAAGGATGTGAAGATTTTGGAGAGGATACAGAAATCATTTGCCAGGATGTTGCCCAGTATGGAGGGCATTAGCTATGAGGAGAGGTTGGAGAAACTTGGTTTGTTCTCACTGGAATGACAGAGGTTGAGGGGCAACCTGACAGAAGTCTACAAGATTGGGTAGCATGGACAGTAGATAGTCAAAGTTTTTCTCAGGGTGGAAGTCAATTACTAGGGTACATACCTTTAAGGTGCAAGGGGCAAGGTTTAAAGGAGATGTAAAAGACAAGTTTTTTTACGTGGGGGTGGGTGCCTGGAACTTGCTGCCAGGGGATGTAGTGGAAGAGGATACGATTGTGAGTTTTAAGGTGTGTCCGCACAAATACATGAATAGGACGGGAATAGAGAGATATGGTCCCTGGAAGGGCAAGGGGTTTTAGTTCAGTCAGGAAACATGGTCGGTGCAAGGTTGGAGGGCCAAAGGGCCTGTTCCTGTGCTGTATTTTTTTTTGGTCTTTGTTCTTTGAAAGCCAGTGGACCTCACCACCAAACAAATCAGCTGGACTTCAACCTTGCGCTGCGAGAACCCCCACCATTCTCATTGTGAACATGATACAATGTGTTTGGGGACAGGATGTCCCAGTTTCCCCATCTTAGGATTCTCAGTGTGAACAGGGTGGGATTTGTTTGGAAACAAGATGCCATAGTTTCCCACCCTGGGATTCTCAATGTGATCAGGGTGGGATGTATTTGGGGGCAGGATTTCCCAGTTCCCCACTCTGGCTTCTCAGTCTGAACAGGGTGGGATTTGTTTGGAAGCAAGATGCCCTAGTTCCCACCCTGGGATTCTCAGTACGAATAGGGTGGGATGTATTTGGGGACAAATCAGGAAAACAAGCCTAAAGAATATTGAACATTAAAACAAAACAGTGTTAAGTGGGGTGACTTATTGTACCATCTAAAATATATGACAGTCTTATTAATACGTACACAGTGCCAAAAGCTAACCAGTAGAATGCATGTCACAACTTCATAGCATCTTGCTTCAGATTTTGTTGCACGTTCAGAGTTTCACTGATTTTGCCTTTCTATTGTTTTTCTCCTTTCCAGGCTCCTCCAAAGACAAAAGGATGGATAAACCCCATAATAAGACAATGACAGATATTGACATGGAATTACTGCTCAGGAATGGACAGGCAAATGAAGACAGTGACGAGGAGGATGTAATTTATCAGTAATGACAGCTGTGTCTAGTTTATAAAGAATCCTAAGGTTCTGCTTCATATGGTTTACATTTGCTATGCAAAGGTGTGCTTATATTATGCTTGAAACTTTGTGTCTGTGTATTCCAGTCCATAACTGGAACCAGTTAGATTCTACTTTAAGAATGGATTCATTCTTGTGATCAAATGTAAGGATTAGAATACCAGTAAAGCATTAAATACATTTCCATATTGTCACTAGGAGGTGTGGAATTTTTGTATGACCAGTTGAACTGTGGAAATGGACACCCATCTGCTCACTACTGAATTTGGAACCTCCAAATATGGATTGTTATGGAAGAGAATAGTTTGAAGTAAATAAAATAAAGTAAGTAAACTGAAAGAAAATACAACAAATTAGTCTATTGCTAGTAGCATTCAAACTGGCAAATTGAGTACTTTAAGATTTATTGGACAATACTGAAAAATACTGCCCCCAAGTGGCTTTTCTTTTTCTGTAGCTGTTGATCCAACATACGAAATACATCTTAAAGCAACACTGATTTTAATTGAAATGCAAATACCTGCTGTCAGGAAAATAATGAACAAAAATCACTGACTGCAATGTATGGAAAGCAAATTATACAGCTATAAAATATCCATTCTTTATCACAACAGTGTAATCAAGAATCAATGAAGTTTTCTTCTTTCAATGGAATGTAGAATTTGACCTTATTTTATCCTAATTTCTCACTCAGACATCAAAATCTTTCTGGCATTTACCCAGGTGGTATCTTAGTCCTGCCAACGGCGCATCTCTGCTGCAGGTTCCCTGGCAGTGAAGGGTGAATTCAACAGGAAACCGTTTTTACAGCAGCCACTGCCAGCAAGTGGCGCACCACTTCTTGCTGCTGCAAAACAGGTCACAGAGGGGAGGAAAATCCTGTCCGTAATATGTCCCTTTTACATGGAAATCCAGGGTGGGCCTTTTCTGCCACTCGGCAGTATGTTTCACACTGGTACAGGATATGTTCCTGCCATTGTCAAAGGGTTTTCCATTGAACACTGCCTCTTGCCTTTGGGAAACCTGCAGCTGGATGTGCCTTCAGCAGTATAAGATCCCACTGGTGTGAACAGCAGCAAGATTTTGGCACCAGAGTATATTCTATGCAGAAATTATTAGAAGAGTATGCCAGGTAACCACTGTATCTAACATACTGTTTACATTGTGACTTTAGGTACAAAAGCCAGGTGAATTTAACATAATTAGAAACCAGGAAAGTGCTGATTTTATGTGAAAAATTAGAGTGTGTTTTAAAATCTGTGATTGAAATGATTTCCTTGTTATATTTACTGTTCCAAATTTTTCAGTTTTGCAAATAATGCCACAGTAAAACCCCATAAGTAGCACTTTGAGAATACACTGCTGCCTTCCACTCACTTGGTTGTCCACTTCCTCAATTTACATGAACAATTTTCCCTTTCAGTTTTCCATACCATTTGCCTTCTTGAAGACTTAGTTTAGATTTATGCACAAGGCAGAGAATATGTGAAACTAAATGTACACCTTCCTCTTTCTGGGTTTGAGCCTCTGTCCTCTGGTTCTAGAGCTTATGGTAGTGTTTAATGTATTAGTGATTAAATCTCTCAAGATTTTTGTTGGGTTGGTTAGGTGGCTACGTGGGGTGTATGAATGACACAATGCACATGTAGCTACCAACAGTTGGTGGCAGAGGCTGTGGTAAGCTGATGGAGTTGCTGCAAAACAAAACAGCGGATGGTAAGGGGAATCTAACAACAATGTTACCCTGGCTGAAGAGAGAGTTTCCATGGGGTTGGGATAGAATTGATGGGAGCGATGCAGCTGGTAAGTGCGGGATTAGGATGAGATGGTGGAATTGATTAAGTATGACAAAACAGCAGGGACAGTTTTTGGTACAACATATTCTCTATACTAAAAATGAACATTCACTAGACTTTGATGAAAACGTTTTTAAAAATTATCAGGTAAACTAAAAGAATATAATAAAATTCCATAAACCATACAAACAGTGCAACTGTGGAGCATGAACATGTTTTTCAGTGGGGTTCAATCAGATAAGTTCCAGCCACTCAAGGGCAGCATTGTTTGGGTATTCTAACTTGGTAAAGTTTCACAACACCAATTTTAAATCCAACCAATTTATTTGATAGTAAATTCGCGAGCTTTCGACACTGTGCCTTCGTCAGGCAAATGCAGTGTTCTGGTCTGCAATAGCACTCATACCAACGCAGACAGTCAGAGATTGCTGATTAGAATGCGAATCCTTATATCTAACCTGCTATTCAAGTGTTAAAGTGGCTAACAATGTGTGTGAAGGGAATCCTGAGCACTGGTTAAAGAATTGTGTATTTTCTCCAGACAGCACAGTAAGTGAGGTTTTTTGCTAACCCAGGCAAGTTACAGGGGTTACAGATAGTGTGTCATGAAGCCAAGATCCCTATTAAGACTGTCCTCATGTGTGCGGAACTTGGCTATCAGTCTCTGCTCAGCAGCTCTGCGCTGTCGTGTGTCATGAAGGCCCCCTTGAAGAACAGTTACCCGCAGATCAGAGGCTGAATGCCCATGACTGCTGAAGTGTTCACCCACAAGAAAGGAACTGTTTTGCCTGGTGATTGTTGAGCGATGCTCATTCATCTGCTGTCGTAGTGTCTGCATGGTCTCCCTAATGTACCATGCTTCGGGACATACTTTCTTGCAACGTATTAGGTATTCTAACTTGTGCAGTACCTATATCTGACAGACAGGTGAGCCTCTGAGCAATAATCATTGAAAATTCTAAGAGAGGTGTCTTTACAGCAAAATTCAGACGTGCTGGATTCATCCAGGCTGTACTCCAGTTACAACCATCCCAGTCCCTGCTCTGCTATTATTATGATCTCCCCATAGAAACAAGAGCTATATGGAGAAGAGGAAGTAGGTAAAAGTTAAAGTTGAACTTTTACAGTTCATTTATTAGTGTCACAAATAGGTTTACATTAATAGTGCAATGAAAGTCCCCAGTCATCATACTCCAACACCTATTCAGGTACACCAAGGGAGAATTTAGCAGTGCATCTAACCAGCACGTTTCAGACTGTGGGACGAAACTGCAGCACCCGGAGGAAATCCACACAGACACCGGGAGAATGTGAAAACATACAGATAATGACCCAAACCAGGAAAAGGATTCAGGTCCCTGGCACAATGAAGCAGCATTGCTACCACTATGCCAGTATGCTGCCTATTTCATAACCAGTTAGAGAAAATGCTTAAATAAACATTCATATGTTAATAGAACTGTCATCAACTTCAAATGGCAAGAACAAACGTAATATTTACGTTTACGTCATTAATATTACTTCTGGTTGGATCTGTCTTCCACATGGTTTTTTTCTATAGCTTGATCTTGCATTTGGACATAGCTCAGCACAACATTGAGGGTCAAAGGGCCTGTACTGTGCTATACTGTTCTGTGTTCTTAAGTTAAGACTCAGCGATGTAGCAATGCTTTGCAATTCAGCTCTGAGGTTTCCAGCCGTCAGTCTGTTGTGCTTCCTGCCTCTATTCATGTCTAGAGATAACAAATACATGATACAGGCTTTCAGCAAAAGATCAGCTGACTTAGGGGTGAAATTCGGTGATGTTATGGAAGTAGAAATATGAAGTAATATTGATTGGGGGAGTTAAAGATAAGTAATAAAATGTTGGCAATGTCTGTGATTTCTACATCCTGTGAAAGAAAATATAAAAATGCACCAACAGATGCACCTCTGCCCCTTAGCAGAAAAAGTCTAGCTCGTGCGTATATGTCAATCCAATCATTGACATCAACTTTGCAATGCCAGACAACTGGACTGAAATTCAACCAAAATTCTCACATAGATTTCCTCTTTAGTTAGTTAATTTCATCTTTATCTAGGCATCTTCATTTAAGCACAAATTTAAAGGGATTCCTCTTCAAACCTGAGCATGTGCTCAGATCAAATTCAAATGGATTTCAGAGCCATGAAAGAAGAGCTTCAAATCACTCAGGAAGAAAAATGGTTCTCAAGTCATTCTGCCATGTAGAGAGCATTTCTACATGTACTCATGAATCAGATTTATTTCCTTAACCAGAGTGTTTTTAAAATTTGGGGAGTGTAGTCACATGAACATTCATGTGAATTGAGTAGATATTAACTGTGGTGCTGTATGAATTTTCTTACGCTAGCAACTAATGTGGGTAAGAGGTGATTTCTCCCTTGCAATGACTCATTCAACAGGTTTAGGTGATCAGCAATGTCATTGAGACAAGCCAGATCAAAAACACAGTTTTTATCTTCTAACTCTGGAAACATTTGAGATTTCAATGCACGAAACTACTGGATATCAGCACAGTGCTAAGAATCGGTCCAGTACTTTACCACAGATCAACTACCACACTTCAGTGTGCAAGACAAAGTCTCCATTTTCAGTGTCAATTTGGTCCACAAACTGACAGTGATGCAGGGGGTAAGCACATATGAAGTTGTTAACAATTACCGCTTTCAGTCTGTTCCCCTTGCCAAGTTTAGTGCAGAGCACTTCTTGATGTATTATGCAATTCACAGTAAATATGTTAGATACATAAGCTCTCAAAAAAGCTACAAATTCATGGTGTGTTCTTGTCATTGGAGAGACACCTATCCATTGTAACTGATACAATTTTTTTCCAAAAGTAACTCATGATCTTTAAAATAATCCTAAATGCCTCAAAAAAACTGAGCCCTGTACTTGCCTGTGTATTCCTAAACTAAATTCCTCTGTGGTGTTCAAATCATTGTTAACATAACAAACCCAAATGCAGAGCTGAGTAATGTTGCTGATATCTTATTCATCCAGCTGTACATTAATATACAGATCTGAAAAGCTGTTCTGCCAGATCGTCAGCTGTTTCTTGCACTCTGCCACTCATGTATACTTGCTGAGTTGCAGACTTTTACCAAGTTTGTTAATTTCCTCTTGGCTTTCAAACCCAGCAATAAAACAGCCGCAGATTCAATGATGAATTATTTCACTAATTCACCATCAGAGAATGGCTTTCCATCTTTTGCAAGTAACCAATCAATGTAAAAGCCAGCCTGCTGATCTGAGAATCTGCCAGTGTTTTCATAGCTTCCTTCAGATTTGAAAGCTGTCAGGCGCATTGAGCAGAACCTTCCAGAGATTTTGCCCTGTGAGGGGAATAGCATGTTTCATAATGCCTGTTAACATTGTAACTTTTTTGAGATGGCTATCACCTCATTGCAAATTAAGCACAGTGATCTCTTCTTTCTAATGAGCAGCAAAATAATCCAGCTCCCAACTGTTTCACCATTCTGCTCTCATCACTGGGTTTCCCTCTTTTTGGCTACTTCTTCTTCCTCTGCATTTTTTGATTTTGCACTTGATTCTCCTTCCTCACCATGCCACTTCAACAAAAGAACAATCCATTAAGCAGGAGCAAACCAGATAACAGTTAAAAATTCAATAGCAAGAAGCACAACCTTCCATGTGCACTCTGGCACTGAACATGGCAATCTCCCTGCTTTGCATACCCAGAATGCAGTGGATGTGTTGTTAAATGGTAGGAATTGCAACATCGCAATCCTGGCATCAACTATAAGAGGGTAATTCTGGCAGGAAATAAAACAGCGTGTCTTGATGGGAATGTCAGCAGTTTGTCTTGGCATCACCTCACAGCAGCAAGATCTCAGACTCGGAATGAGCTCAGTAGTGGCATGATTCCTTTGCTTATCCATAGAACATAGAACATAGAACATCCACTTCTGAACCACCCTTTGGGTAAAGAACCTACCTCTGATATCTGTCCTATAACTATCACCCCTTAATTTAAAGCTGTATCCCCTTGTGCCAGCTTTCTCCATCCTAGGAAAAAGGCTATCACTGTCCACCCTATCGTGGACCAGCCTCAGCAGGCTGCACTCAGAGTCCTGATGGGCCCTATGCGCACTGTGGGCTACTTATTGCTCATCACTGGTCTGCATCCTCCAGAGTTTCTACATATAGTTTAATTCCAATGGGCAAGCCACTACACAATCTTAGACTGAAGGAAGAAGCTATAATATTGCTACAAATTCTCAAGAACTTTGTCATGTAACTTAATTGTAATTAGGAAGCTATTTTCTCTGATAATAGATGCTGAAAATACAACATATCAAGGAAGTATTATTCCTTGAATGATGAGGTCCATCAAATATAACAGCTCCTAATTAGACTTCCAAATTCTAAGACTTTTAAGGGGCGTCTTGACAAGGATATGAATAGGATGGGAATAGAGAAATAATATGGTCCCTGGAAGGTTAGAGGGTTTAAGTTATGTTGGATAGCATGGTCAGTGCAGGCTTGGAGGGCCAAAGGGCCTGTTCCTGTGCTGTAATTATCTTTGTTCTTCTTTTACTAAAGAAGTCTAAAGAAAATTTTAATTATTTTTCTACATCTCTCCACATATGGATAGCTTTGTATAGCTTTTCACAGAGAGAAGTTTTGTTCATGCCTTTGGTGAAAGAATAACTGGATATCCTTCAAAATGTTGTTCTTGCAAGTAAGATGTTAATTTGACTTCAAATGTTTTGAGAGTCTTTGCCAATAATTGTTTGATACTGAATCTTTGAAATGTGGTAATGTACGAAGACCAATTTAATGTAATTTAAGTGAGTTTCAGCAATAGTTCATTTATTTAAATTGATGATGAAATTAAACATCACTATGAAATTCTAGGGAGGGACTTGAGAGGGATCATTTTGTAGATCTCCTTAACCTATCTTCTAAAGAAGTTGGAGGAAACTCACCAAGTTACTATTAGTGCTGGACATGATTTTGCAAAACTGTAACCAGTGGAAATAATAATTTTTGGTGTTGGGATTGATCCTTATTAAAAGAATCAATAATCCCCTCATCCCTGAAACATAGCATGCCTCCTACCAACTTCCATATCTAAGGCCTCCAAGAGCTGTACCTGTGAACCTGGAGCCCTTTGCCTTGTGCTCCTTATTGTCTCCAATTGCAAAACTGGCAATCAGCAGCAGCTGCTTTTGATTCTGCTTTAAGAGGGACAACTTTTAAAAGTTGGAGGCTAGCTGTAGACTTGCTAGCCTGGCACACTTAGGTCCCAGGCTAAGTGTAGACATGTGTACAGCAACAGGATGGAGACACCACATAGCGATCATAAAAATTAGACAATTGTGAGTTGCTTCCCTCAATGAAAACAGACATAGGCAGATTATGAATTGTGACTCTGGCATCTAAAAAAAATTGCAAGCAAATTTTTAGCTATTGTTTTCCTATGATTAAGAAAATTGGATATTAAGCATATGATGGACCTGAACAACAAGATTTTCTCCTACTATTTAATGTCATATGTTTGTTGGGTAAGATGATCAACACTCGTGAAGGGGCACTGTGACCATGGGACTGAATGGGGACTGTTAGAGCAAGGGTGTTGGAGGCAGGGTGGGGTGGTGTGGTTGTTGGGCCGTTGATCATAACTCCTTCTAGTGACTAATGATCACAGTAAACTTGCTCACAAAAATTAACCTGAGGCCAGAGGAGTCTCCCAGACTCAGACTCCTCTAGGCTTTCTACATAATAGGCAAAAGGACAAGCAATTGCATATTTTGACTGCTTGGCCTGCTTGCAAGACAAGCAGTCAAAATAAGGGCTAATCCCTTAAAATGCAGGAGAGTTGGTCACCCTGTTATTAGATAAGCGTACCATGTGATAAGACAGCTCTAACAAGGGACTCAAGCGCATGCTGCAAAACTTTAGTAAAGCCTTCAATAAGATTCCGCATGGCAGGCTGATAAGAACAGAACAAAACAAAACAGCATGGGAAACAGGCCCTTCGGCCCAACAAGCCCGTGCCGCCACCTCGATGTTCCCACTTCTATATGCGATCCCTGTCCATGTTTATAGATCTATAGATTAAAAACCAAATTTGAGACAATTTAGGGAGAATTTGTTTTGCCAATTAGCCTAAGAGCACATCTTTGGGATTTGGGAGGAAACCGGAGCTCCCGGAGAAAACCCACACAAGCACGGGGAGAATGCGCAAACTCCCACAGACACAGGCCTAAACCCATGTATCTGCACAGCACAGCTATAGTCACTGCGCTGTCGTGTTGCCCATCAGATGGTCCAGGTCAAGTGTACACTAATGATGTGAAGCAGTAGGATACTCTCGAAAAAGGTCCAACAGCAGTCCTCTCACGACCCATTGCGTGAGAAGGTGAAGTCATATGGGATCCGAGATGAGCTGTTAAGAGGGTACAAAACTGTTTAGGCATAGAAAAGCAGAAAGTAGCAATGGAAGGATACTTATCTAATTGGAGGTCTGTGACAAATAGTGATCCACAAGGATCATGCTAGGCCCTCTGTTTGTAATATATATATATATAAAAAACTGATTTGGTGGAAAAGGTATGGTCTGATTAATAAATTTGCAGATGATACAAAAATTGGAAAAGTAGTGGCTGGCGAAAGGATAGAGCAGAGTATAAATCAGCTGGAGATCGGGGCCAAAGGATGGCAGATGAAATTTAACCCTGACAAATGTGAGGTGATACGATTTGGAAGGTTTATTGCAAAATGAGAGGAAACAGTGAATGGTAGAACCATTAGAAATATTGGATTCAGAGGGATGTAGGCATGCAGATCCACTGTTCCTTGAAGGTGGCAACTTATGTGGACAAGGTGGTCAAGAAGGAGCATGGCATGCTGGCCTTCATCTATCAGGGAATTGAGTATAGGAACTAGAAAATCGCATTGCAGCTGTATGAGACTTTGGTTAGGTCGCATTGGAATTATTATGTACAATTCTAGTCACCACACTACTGGAAAGATGTTGATACATTTGAAAAGATACAGAAGAGATTTACCAGGACGTTGCCTGGTTTGGAGGATATGACTATGAAGAAAAGTTGAACAAACTTGGATTGCTTTCATTGGAGCATCACAGGATGAGGGGGGACCTGATAGAGGTTTACAAGATTGTGACAGGCTTGGATAGAGTGGATAGCCAGAATCTTTTTCCCAGAATTGAAAGGTCAATTACTTCCAACCCTGTAAGTAATTGTTGAAAGTGACAGGGGGAAAGTTTAAAAGAGATATAAGGGACAAATTTTTCACAAAAGTGTGGTGAATGCCTGGAATGCATTGCTGGACATGGTGGTGGAAGCAGATTCTATATCAACATTCTATAACAAGAGGCATCTGGATAAATACATGAATAGGCAGGGAATAGAGGGATATGGATCATGTAGAGGCAAGAAAATATTAGATTAGAGAGGCATCTGTATCAGCACACATTTGGTAGGGCCTAGATCCTGTTCCTGTGCTCTACTGTTCTTTGTTCTAAAATTTGTTACAAATTTCATCCAACTCATAAGTGAAGCACAATTAGCACTTGTATTTGATGTAGGCACAAAGTTTCTCAGATTCCCTGACATCTGTAGTAAAGCTTCTGGACATTCCCTTTTGTGACAAGAAACCCTTTTAGGAACACGTTGTTAAGATTTAACATTGCCACATACAACTCCCAATATCAGGCAATCTGGTCATTTTTACAGATTGTTTAAAGGCTCATTAAACTGAATGCCAAGGTGTTGTTTATGTTCGTATGATAATTGTAATTGATCTTTCTCTGATATGAGTTTCAGACTCTCTATTTTAATATCCTGAAAATGGATTTAATCTGTGATTGCTGTCATAACACTGTTATGCGGATTGTCACTTATTAAAAAATGACTTCTGCATAATTCTGGCTTAAGTGGTTTTAAACAATACGCTTTAGTTTATTGACTAATAACAGAATAAGAAAGTTATAAGGAAGTATGAGATAACATGGTTTTGTGAAGTGGGGGTTCATGTCTCACGAACTTGTTCGAGTTTTTCAAGGAAATGACGAAGATGATTGATGAGAGTAAGGCAGTGGATGTTGTCTACATGGACTTCAGTAAGGACTTTGACCGGATCCCTCATGGCAGACTGGTGCAGAAGGTGAAGTCGCATGGGGTCAGAGATGAGCTGACAAGGTAAATACAAAACTGGCTTAGTCAAAGAAGACAGAGGATAGCAGTGGAAGGGTGCATTTCTGAATGGAGGACTATGATAAGTGGTACGATTCAGGGATCAGTGCTGGGACCGTTGCTGTTTGTAATATATATAAATGATTTAGCGGAAGATGTAACTGGATTGATTAATAAGTTTGTAGACGGCACAAAGGTTGTGGATTTGCGGATAGTGATGAGGACCATCAGAGGATACAGCAGGATATAGATCAATTGGAGACTTGGGTGGAGAGCTGGCAGATGGAGTTTAATCCAGACAAATGTGAAGTAATGCATTTTGGAAGGTCTAATACAGATAGGAAACATACAGTAAATGGAAGAGCTCTTAGGAGTATTGATAGGCAAAGAGATCTGGGTGTACAGGTACACAGGTCACTGAAAGTGGCAACCCAGGTGGAGAAGGTAGTCAAGAAAGCATATGGCAAGCTTGCTGAATGCCTTTGACTGCTGAAATGTACCCCAACAGGAAAAGAATTGAGTTTAAAAATTAGCAAGTCATGTTGAGGCTTTATAGAACTTCAGTGAGACTGTGCTTGGAATATAGTGTTCAATTTTGGTCGTCATACTACCAGAAGAATGTGGAGGCTTTGGAGAGGTTACAAAAAAGATCTACCAAGATGTTGCATAGCATGGAGGGCATTAGCTCGAGGAGAGATTGGAGAAACTTGGTATGTTCTCACTGAAGCGACAGAGGTTGAGGGGAGACCTAATAGAACTCTACATGATTATGAGAGACATGGACAGAGTGGATAGTCAGAAGCTTTTCCCAAGGTGGAAGAGTCAATTACTAGAGGGCATAGGTTTGAGGTACAAGGGGCAAGTTTTAAAAGAGATGTATGAGGCATATTTTTTTGCACAGAGTGGTGAGTGCCTGGAACTTGTTGCTGGGGGAGATAATGGAAGCAGATATGGTAGTGACTTTTAAGGATTATCTTGACAAATACATGAATGAGATGGGAAGAGAGGAATATGGTCCCTGGAAGCGTAGGGAGTTTTAGTTCAGTCAGGTAGCATGGTCAGTGCAGGCTTGGAGGGCCGAAGGGTCTGTTCCTCTGCTGTAAGTTTCTTTGTTCTTTAAAGTTGGTCTCAAAGTGAAATAAAAAGTCTACAATGCTGTAAAGAGTAGTCATAATGTGGAGATGTCAGCATTAGACTGGGATAGACACTGTAAAAAGTCTCACAACACCAGGTTAAAGTTCAACAAGTTTATTTGGTAGCACAAGCTTTCAGAACACTGCCCCTTCATTAGGTGAGTGGAGGATTGGGTTTACAAACAGGCCACATATATACAGACACAGACTCAATTTACAAAATAATGGTTGGAATGCAAGTCTTACCAGGTAATCAAGTCTCTACAGATGCAACAATGAGAATGGAGAGAGGGTTAAGCACAGATTAAACAAGTGTGAATTGTCTCAAGTCAGGACAATTAGTGAGACTTTGGAAGGCCAGGCAAGTCCTGGGGTTGCAGGTAATGTGATATGAACCCAAGATCCTGGCTGAGGCCATCCTTATGCATGCGGAATCTGGCTATCAGTTTCTGCTTGGTGATTCTGCTTTGTCATATGTGTTGAAGGCTGCCTTGGAGGAGAACACTTATCCAAAGATCAGAGGCTGAATGCCCTTGACTGCTGAAATGTTCCCCGTCAGGAAGAGTGATTGATTTGCAAACTCTCACTAACGGTCCTGGCTTGAGACAATGCACATCTCTTTAACCTGTACTTAACCGTTTTTTCCATTTGCATTGTATGTACCTGTAAAGACTTGCATTCCAACCATTATCTTGTAAATTGTTTTCTGTTTGTGAGCCCAATCCTCCACTCACTTGATGAAGGAGCAGCACTCCGAAAGCTCGTGCTACCAAATAAACTTGTTGGACTTTAACTTGTATTGTGAGACTTCTTACTGTGTGAAGATTAGTGGTAGATAAGATTTTAGAAATTAGCAGGGAATGACTAAAACCAGGGGGAACTAGTGTAATGTGCATATGCTAGCTGGAAATAAGAGTAAGAGTTTTTATAAGTTTTTTTTAAAAAGTAAATAAACTGAATGCTGGTGCTCTAAAGGGCATTCTGATGAATTAATTATGGGACACATGGAAGCGGCAGAAACGTTGAATGGATATTTTGCATGACTTCACTGCAGAAAACACAAAGAAAATACCGAGACCACTTGACCAACAAGATGTAAATGGAAGAGAAGAATGGTGGAAAAATGGTACTGGAAAAATTATTAGAACCAAAAATTGATAAGGCTCCTGGACCTGATTTTCATCCTAGACTCTTAAAAGAAATGGCTGTAGAGATATTGGATGCATTTTGTGATAATCTTCCACGTTTCCCTATATTCTGGAAAGGTCCCAGCAGATTGGAAAATCACCAATGTAATATCTTTGTTCAAGAAAGGAGAGAAATGGAAAACAAGAAACTATAGGGCAGTTAGCCTAATGTCTTCCATATGGAAAATACTTGAATTCATTACTAAGGAGGTAATATCAGGATATTTTGAAAATCACAATAGAATCAGACAAAGTCAACTTGCTTTTGTGAAGGGGAACTCATGTTTTACTAATTTATTTGATTTCTTCGAGGAAGTAATGAGCAACATGGATAAAGGTGACTCTGTAGATGTAGGAAATACAGGAGTATACTCAAGAAGGAAACCAGGAGGATAAAGGAGTCATGAGTTAGATTTGGCTGAGTGGATAAACGTGAATCCAAAGGGATTCTTTAAGTATATTAAAAGAAAAGCTATACAGAAAATAGTTCCCTCAAGGATCAAAGTGAACACATTGGTGTGGAATTGCAGCAGATGGTGAGATCGAAATAATCGATGATTATTTCCCCTGCATTGACCAAGGAGAAAGATATGAAGACTTGGGAATCTGGGAAAATGAAGGGGTCTTATTTAGCCTGAGGTCCCTTTGTTGAAGGGTGGTCAGAAGGAGTCGGGTATGTTTGGTAGGAGAGTGAGATATGTCTTTTGTCATGTGTGTTCCCTTCTGTGTGTTTTTTATATTTTGACCTTTTTCTTTCCTTTGGCTGTGCATCGTTTGGGGTGGATTGGGCATGTCACAGAGATTTTTGGGGTCAGACGAGAGGACATGTCCCCTTTACTTTGTGCTCTGCAACTTTTCTTTCAGCTCACGTCCAATCTTTGTTACTCCCCATGATGTTTTGCCTTTATCCTGTGGCTTGTTGTCTTCTTGCCTCCTGTGGCTTTTCCTTATATATTATTATCCCTGTGTGGGGATATATTATTATTTTCTTGTGTGGGGAAAAAAGCATAATGGTTTGTTTCTGTCGTGTCTTACATTGTTGTGGGGGGTTGTTGAGGCGATGTGTGTTAGAAGGAAGGGACTGCTAGGTTGGGTGTTTATGTGTTTCTGGGTGCTGGGATGGGTATCCAAGTGCTATATGTTTTGGGGAGGGGGTGGATTTTGCATCTATTGCTGGGTTAGATTCTATTTTTTTCAGAGAAAGTTTGGGGAAGAAAGATATAAAATAAATTTTTATTTAGTGGGTGAGCCATTGAGGGAGTAATAGGTGGGTTACTTGGGGTGGAGTGTGGGCAAGAGGTCAGGCAGTGAGATGAATGTCCTGGGGGTTTCTTGATAGGGATGTCAGTGGTTGAAAGATGGTTTGTTGTCCTCCCCTGTCTTGGCACTTTCTTTTCCTGAGTGTGTCTGTTAGGATGCATGGGTGAGGGGGTTCCTAGAGCTGGTGGGATGGGGTGATTTTTTTTATTCTTTCTGGGTGTTTTGTGTTGTGGTGGTCTCATCCTAAGTTCTGTTTGCTAGTTATGATGAAGGTCTCTTATGTTCTTTAAGGTAAGTACCTTTCCCAGGATTGTTTCTTTTAATTCCCCCTTTTTTGTGGGGGGGGGGGTGAGGGTTTATGAATTTTACTCAGCCCCATGTGCTTAGAATATCATCTATGCAAAGTTGCACTTTTATATCTTTTTTTCAGGGATTTATGGATTTTACCAATCCTCATGTGATCGGAGTATCATCCATGCAGAGTTGCACTTTTACACCTTCACTTTTTTGGGTGGGGGTGGTGGGGGGGTGGTGGTGGTGGTTATGGATTACACCCAGTCCTCATGTGGTCGGAGCATCATCAATGTAGAGTTGTACACTTACACCTTTGCTCGTTTGATGGTTTATACTTCTCCATGTGGATTTGTTCACCCATGCATACGGGTCCAATTACTCATTTCCATTGAGGTGAAACTAGAGTGATTCCCCCGGCTATATCTAAGACAAAGTCTGAGGATCTTTTGTTTGTTCTATTTTTTCCTCACTCACACTGAAGTTGCTGTATGTCCGATCTTTTGTTTGTTCAATTTTTTTTCTCTCACTCGCTCTGAAGCCGCTGTAGATCGAATCCAGGTCCGGCTGAGGTTCATTCAGCTCCCGTTCGTTCCACGTCTGGGCATAGCTGCAGGTAGTGTTTGGCCATTCTTGCCATTGCTCTCTATTGGAGCCGTAATTTAGGCTTAATTTTGCCCTCTTGGCTTTCTTGTGGGCTTAAGGCATGCCTCTTCCTATCCTCATGTGACAGGAAGTTTTACAGCTCATTGGCTTCTTGTGTATTTGGGTTCTACCCACCCCCCCCCCCCCCCCCCCCCATCCCCAACCCTTCATCCCTGAGTGATATAAAGGAAGTTCCCTACCTATACCTATCCTGGTTATAGGCTTAAGTCCTACCCCCTCCTGTCCTCGAGTGGCAGGAATGCTTTTGCCACTCATTGGTTCTCTGTGGGTTTATGATCCCCCTTCTTTCCCTCCTGAATGATCAGGAGGTAGTGAGGTCTGTAGTCAGTTCTTTGTGTTCCATCCCTGGTGTTTGTGGATCAAGAGGGATACTTCTTTTTACCTTCATGGTATTTTGTGCTGCGGTTGGCTCTTGGTTTCTTTTTGTTGGGGGGGCGGGGTTTAGGTAGTGAATAAGTCTCCAGTACTCTCCAATGATAAGTCTTATGTTCTTGTGTTTGTTGTGGGAAGGGGCGTGGGGGAGAGGAAAGCGGCTTTCTGGTTTTTCTTATGGATTTGTTTCAGTGGAAAGGACTGGAGTGAACAGAGAGGGAGGAGAGAAAGGTGTGGGGAGGAGATAGTGAGGGAGAGAGTGATCCAGAGAGGGGGGGAGAGAGAGGGAGGGTGGGTGGTGGATTCAAACGATGACATATCTCTCTCTTTCCATAATAGAGTGATCGATTTAGAGCTGGCCAGCATAGTTACAGCTAAGGAGGAGGAGGTGGCGGCAGCAGCTCAGGAGATGGAGGATGTGGCGGGAACCACCACAGGATTGGCCAATGGCAGGCCCTCAGGAATGCCTGCCGCTGATGACCGTGAGGTGGGCAAATAGTTTGGATGACCAGAAGGAGGAGGATTCAGAGGCAAAGGCGGTGCTGGAGCAGATATTCATTTGAGAGTCTGTCGGAGGTTATGTGCCATTACTGGCTCAGACTATCCACGGTACAGCACTTTTGTGCAGGCTGCAGGATTCCTGGCTATTGCAGGGATGCCCCATGTCTAGGGGGCAATGGACGGGACACACATTGCCCTGTAATTTTGCCCTGCAAAACCCTGCAAGGATTTCCACTCCCTGAACGTAAAGATTGTACGTGACCATTGCATGAACATCATGCAGGTCTGTGCACGCCACCCAGGGATAACAGCTTGGTGCTGAGACTGTCGGACATCTGTGGATCCTTTGAAGGTTAGCCCAGACTGCCAGGACAACTCATGAGAGACAAGGATTACCATTGAGGTCATGGCTGATGATGTCTGTGTGGAGGCACAAGATTGAGGTGGAGACCCATTACAATGAGGCCCACAATATCATTTTGTCCATTGTAGAATGGTGCCTAGGCCTTCTGAAAGTGCAGTCCGGCTGCCTGGACTGCTCTGGGGGTATCTTGAAGTACGACCCTGTGCATGCCTCACGCATCATAATTGTGTGCTGTGTCCTGCAAAGGGGAGAACAGTTGGTGGAGGAGGTGTAGGAGGAGGAGCGGTGAGAGGGCAAAGCAGATGTCCTCCCATATGTGGAGCCAGAGGATGGGGGACATGCAACAACAGCAGGTATGTAGCAGGGCAGAGCAATAGGGGAGGCCTTGATAGAAGCCCTCTTCATATAACTGGTGCTGTGCGATGTGGTGGGGTGCTGCTCCAAACATGCCCCTCACAACCCAAACTGGCCCCTCAACATATTACCCTTCCCTATCATTCCCTACCCTTCCCCATTCTCTCTTCTCCCACCGCCTGTCCCGGAATTGAACCCAGGTCGTTGGCACTATGAGGCAGCAGTGTTAACTATTGTGCTACCGTGCAGCCCTGTATTAGGGATCAGTCAAGAAATTCCATCAGTTCCTGTATAGAAGAAAAGTTACATTGCTGATGGCTCACCATCCACTCACTACCATTTTTGGACCACACACAATAATTCAATCACTTGCGGCAAATAAAATACAAAGATGTGCCTTGCTTTTGTCTGCATATACTTACACCATTAAATACCAATTGTCTATATTGACACAGATGGACTTTCAAGATTGCCATTACTAGGGAATTTTTCAGACTGCTTGTAGGGGAATATTTTCTAATTTGAACATATACACATTAGTCACTTCTAGGCAAGTGAGGAAACACTCTTGTACCAACCCTGTGCTCTCAGCAGTCAAGGACATGGTTTTATGAGGAAAGACTTTGGAACTAATACTCCAGGCAATGGAGCTGTCGGTACAATCAGAAAGTCATCTGTGGGTGCTCGGAGTGATCATTCCGGCACCATTAAGGAACTGGATGTTAGAGAAGCTACCTGCAGGCCACTGTGGAATCATAAGCATGAAAGAAATAAAAAGAAGTTTTTTTGGTGGCCCGGACTTTATGCGATGATCAAGAAAAAAAACTAGAACATGTTCTTTCCGTACAAAGCTAAGAACTCTGCCATGTTTAGTACTGCTGCATCTCTAGGAGTGGTGTGATGAGGCTGGGTAGTGTGGATTTTGCAGGATCTTTTGAAGGATACATTGTTTTACTGTTGATGCTCACACAAATGGCTAGAGGTCACTGTAATGACATCAGCCTCATCTGTGAAGACTACTGAGAAGGTAGGAAAAGTATTTATAGTCAATATGGATTTCTTGAACAGCTGCTAAGCAGCAATAGACCTCCATTTGTCTCATAGGAATGAGAAATTTGTACTAGGCAAACAGTATTCATCACATTATTCCTGCACTGTATCACTCTGCTAATAATGGATTAGCTGAACACCTGACCCAAATCCTGAAACACAACTTGAAAACATCCAAGGAACATGGTTTGCTTATCAAATGCCTTAACAAATTCCTGCTGGTCTATTAAAAACTGCACATTTTATGACCAATACTTCTCCTGCCTTACTATGATTAAAAAAAGCAGCTGTGTACCGCCTTTCATCTTTTGAAACTTTCAAAAATTAAGGAAATTGCATGACAGCATCAACAGGCACAAGCGGAATGGTGGGAAGGCAAAGCAAAACAGAGTTTTCCATCAAAGATAAGGAGTTTTAGCTTGGAGCTACTCCATAGGGGAGAATTGGGTTCCTGTCATAGACCTTGTGCACTAGACCTGTCTCCTCCACTATCCAGACCAGAAATTACATTATCTAGTGGAGTCATGCTGATTGGAAGAACAGAACTGATGGAAGTAGAGCCTGGTGAAAATTCAAGTTCAAACTCATCTAGTCAGATCTTTCCTACAATCCCAACATTATCAGACATTGTTGAAGATGTTAACATCTACACCCTTATTCAAACTCGAGGCAGCCTCTAGTTCCTATGTCAATGCTGGTTAAACCAACCACTGATAACATTAATGAGAGGATGAAAACGCCAGAGGTTCACACCAATGGGAAGATGAAGATGATGGTGTCAGAGGTTCACTATCAACTATTCCGAGAGCAACAACCTCCAACTGTCTGATTTATTAATGGCGACTGACTCTTTGACTATTGTTCTTGTTGAATTTGTTTTGGGAATTTTTAAATAAAGGGAACAGGAAATGTTATGTACTTGTTCGTATTGATTCATTTTGGAGGCCTGTTGTAGTAATGTAGGCAAATGGAAGTGATGCCATGAACTGTAGAGTAGGAAACAAAGAGAAGCAGCAGCCATGGAACAGATTGTTCACCACAAATAATATTCAGTTTGTTTTTAACGTAGTATTTTCAAGTGTCATGTCTCCAAATATGGGCAAAACGTAGTTAAAGATGGATCTGTATCGTGATTGGGCGGTGGAGATTAATATTGGAATTGTGGCTCTTTGCAAATTAATTAATTTGGTGGAGGAACTTGAGGGCAATCTACAAATTTTTAGTTGATACCAAGATTTGTATGAACGTTAACACCATAGACAATGCTCGCCTGCTTCAGGTGGCTGTCAATGTGTTGGGAGATTGAGCTCTTTCCTGGAAAAAAGATTTAATTTGGATAAATAGAGTATTTTTCATTAGAACAGGGCAAACATATCCTTCAGGGAAAAACATTAAAGAGAGTGGCACAAAAAAAATCTGTTCCAGACCATAGAATTCTAAAGGTAAATGAGCAATGCTGTGAAGCGTTAACAAAAAAAAGTGTTGCATTAATAGGACAATTAATTATAGGATGTTAATATTGTCCTGTCTTTGTACAAAACTTTTGTTATATCTCACTGTATACTGACTCTACTTTTGGTCTCCTCACAGATTGGATTATATTGAGGCTTTGGAATGAACAGGGAGGAGAGCTACTAAAATGGAATAAAGCAATGAATGAAAGGCCAGAGTAATCTTCTGAACTAGTTTCAATCTCTTATTGGGCTGGAGAGAAATTTTCCAGATTCTTTTACCCAATTTAGCCTGGGTATCTATCTGATTTCTCATCTTTCCCAGTAGGTCACATGATTTCAGGTGGGGAGTGATACACATGGGATCACAATTATGTGGAAGAAGCTGGATAGTCCAGATGGTCTTTGTCTCTTATCGTATGTATGTTTTTGTCACCATTACAAATAACCAATACTCAATCAGCTACCTTACCTAGACTGAACATTGATCGAAAATATATATTTTTGACAAATATTGACTGTTGTGCAGAGCTATAATGGTGCAGACACTATGAGCCAAATGGCCTCCTTATGTGCCATCTCAGTTCTGAGATTATGTGAAATGAAGGGCACAGGAAATTTAGAGGTGTTTAAGTACGTTAGAGTATATGAAAGCCATTGATAAACACTTGATTTTATATCAATAATACTGACGGGAGATAATGTTTCATTGATCAGTTTCAGAACCATAATCACTGCCAGTATTTATCACCTTCAATTTTAGACACAAAATAAGACTTTAAAAGGTTTTCATCCAGTGAGCATTTGCTCTGGCACAATTACTTCTTATACCCCTTTCCAATTTTAAATTAACTCTCAGAATGTGGAGGGGATTTCCACAGTAACTTCATTGCAGTGTTAATGTAAATATACTTGTGACACAAATAAATAAACTAAACATTGATGAAAAATCCAGCATTTATTACCCATCAATAGCTGCCCTAAGAAGCTGGTGATGGGCAGCTATGTGACTGGCTGAACAGTGAAAGTACTCCCACAATATTGTGAGCTCCAGATCCAGTGATTATCCATCCAGTTCAGGATGGGGAAGAACTTGGAGGCAATATACTTGCTGCCCTTTAAGCTGTCAAAGATGCCTTGGTGAGTTTCTGCAATATACACTTTAGACAATGCAACGACGCTGTTAAACTTTGACTATAACATACCTTTTATTATAAAATAGCATATCCTATCACCAGATGAACACCATGGGTGATCTATTAGGAACAGTGAAATACATACTATGATTAGGTGGGTACATAGTAAAGTACAGGAATGTTTTATTGATACTTTTTCTCACCACATTTCTATTTTGAAGTTTAGTATGGCTGGAGGCAGAATAGCATTAAAAATAGCTCCGGATTCCAATGGGTACCTCGTAAAAGATCATAGCCCTTGATATCACATTGGTCAATGGATATGCTCATTGTGTAATTGAGAAGAATTTGCTCAAGCAATATTAATAAGGCAAAGGAGGATGAAAGAAGCTTAGTTCTGCAGGGGTGTTAACTTGGTTTCTCAAACCTCAAATGTACATTGTCAAGGATTTAATAAGATGTGTCACATATGTTTGTGATATATTGTACTTGGTTTAACAGACAAGGAAAAAAATAGCAAGGAACCAGATGACAGGTAGTCACATCACAAACATACCCAGCAAATCTAATGTCATATCCACTTCATTGAGTGCAAGTAAACACTGATCTGAAACCGTTGACTTGCCCCACCAAGTGAGATTTTATTACTTGCTTTTGATGACAAAATAACAGTAACTTAAACTAGTTCCAATAGCTTGTCACTGTTTTTTTTCCCATTTGGTATCCCACTTAACTGAAAACAAAGTGTTGAAGTGGAAATTGACAATGTTTTGACAAAAAAAAGTGGAAAAAATTAATTCATGGCCTCGTGTAAGCATAAGAAATGATTGGATTGTGCCAGGTAATCAAAGTGGTCACATGTCTGGTCTTTTCCATCACTCTGTATTTGCTCATTGCGTTTTTGAAAAGAATCTGCTCAAGAAGTATTAATAAGGCACAGGAGGATGAAGGATGTTTAGTTCTGCAGGGGTGTTAACTTGATTAGTTAATGACCATAATGGATATCAGTCGCAATCACCAGAACATCCTGGAAAAAAAACAGCAATATTACAGCGTTACAAGTGACTCTTCCTCTTTTCTCAGTACAACACTGCTGCACTCCTTGAAACACAAAAAACTAATTCTAGAGTGCTGGTTCCATTCATTTCCACAGTTTGACATGACAATATTACTACCAATTATTTTCCCTTAGTGCTAATAAATGGAATGAATCTAAGAGTATACAGAACAAAGGACTGCCATTTGGTCTATAGGGCTTCTTTGAGCGAGCTATCCAATTAATCCCACTCCGCTGTTCATTTCCTACAGCTCAGCAAATTTATCCAATTCCCTTTGAAATTTTATCATTAAATCTGCTTCTAGCTTATTTTCAGGCAGTGTATTCCAGACCATAACAACTTGTATTACATAGAACATAGAACATTACAGCGCAGAACAGGCCCTTCGACCTTCGATATTGCGCCGACCAATTAAGAAAAAGCAATGACCCTCTAACCTAAACCATTCCCTTTTCATCCATAAACTTATCTACTAACCTCTTAAACGCCACCAAACTTGGCGCATCTACAACTGCAGCAGGCAGGGCATTCCATACCCTTACCACCCTCTGGGTAAAGAACCTACCTCTGACATCCGTCCTATAACTACCACCCCTTAATTTAAAGCTATGTCCCCTCATGCTAGCTTTCTCCATCCTAGGAAAAAGGCTACCACTGTCCACCCTATCTAAACCTCTAATCATCTTATATGTTATAGTCATCTTACATATTATCAAATAGTTTTTCTTCATTATCTTTCCCATCACCTCCCCCCCCCTCAAGTTACCAACCAACCTGACAGTGGAAAGTTTCATTCTGTCCACTCTATTGTGACCCATTATCATTTTGAATTCCTCAGTTAAATCTCCCCTTAACCAGGAGAACAAGCACAGCTTCCCTAGCATCTCCACATAATTGAAGATCCTCACCCCCAGCACCATTCTAGTAAATCCTCTTTTAGTTGAATTTAAATTGAATTTGAAGTAATGCAGCAGCTGCAGGAGGAACAGACCTGGGTCAGGCTTCGACAGTGACTGTAGTTTCAGATGATTAACAGTGAATTCACGTGACTTCCGGTGCCTGTGCATTTGGAAATCTGGGATGTGATGAATATGCCTAAAATGGAATTATCAAGAGGAAGCTCACCTTTCCAATCTGGGGACCAGGCCACGTTTTGAAGTCAGAAGCTGCTTTGGGTGGACCAAATTTAAAAGATCACAGATACCCCAACATGTAGTACTTACAGATGGGACCCATGTTTAGAATTCTGCCACCTGTAACGCCATTTCATTTGATTCTACTGGGATTACACTAATACCTGGCTGGAAATCACACGGAAACCACACACCATAATGTGACCATTGGCAACCATCTCAAGACAGGGCAAGAAAGATAAATCACATGACTCTCTCATTTGTACCGTCTAAGGGAAAATTGTCTCCATGTAGTTTCTTCCAGTTGAATAGATCGTCTAACATTGATATGAGTATATTTAATACCACTATGAGGATCTTGTATTCTGCAGTTATTTACCTGGTTCACCTTCAGGAGTGGGTTTACAAAGGTTAACTGATCCACAGTTGGGAGTGGAAATCCATCAGCTAGTCTTGCTGCAAAGAAAAAGTACATGACGTTTATACAACATTCACAAAAGTAAATGTTCATAGTTTCACATAAATGTCATCCTGTCACATTCCCTGCATTCCTTCAGTTCACACTACATCTGGATATTTACTGTTCAACAAAGTTAAAGGGTAAAAATGAAATCTTTGAGGAAAAAAAATGGGAATGTCAGTTTAGCTCAAGTTAGAAAGTTATTTTTATACCATGTGTAAAGAGAGAAGAACTAATTGGTATGTGAATATCCCGGGGTGTCACATTCACTGTTGCACTGCAGTCATGTGTTAATTAACAACGTATCTACCAGTCACTGGAGAGCAGCAAGAAAAACAATTGAAGGAACTCCAGCTTAGAGTCCAGAAGAGTTTGTACACCAGTTCAAAAACTGAGCAAAGTGATGAAGTGTTGTATTGATGATGCAAAGTAATTCAGATGGATGTAAGAGTTCCAAGTGTAGTGTTTCAGGAAAAGCCGGCAATTTGACTGATGACCTTGCCGATATTCTTCCTCAACATTCATCACAATGCATGTTTGTGGAATCTTGCTGTGAGCAATGATAGTGACTGTATTGAAAAGTAATTTATTGGTTGTGAAGCACTTTGCAATGTCATAAAGATATAACACTAAGATGAGAAAACTGACACTAGTTCTTTCTTATTGTAATTAGGGTTCATTTCAACCCAATCTGTCCGTGCGGAGACTGATACGGTCAGTTGCAATGCCAGGTATAACACACACACATGTATACTTTTTAGACTCCATTACAATCAGCAAAGTACAATATTGGACAAGGTATAAAACCGGCATTACATTTGATCCCATGGGTTTTCCATCTGGAGTGTTAGGTTACAATCATCCCTAAAATAAGTAGCAAACTTTTTTTTAAGGAACACTGAGCTCTGATACTAACAAAGTATGTTTTTCTAGATTTCATGAGCTATGGATCCTCGGGTGACTGCATGGAATTTGAATGTTCCTCTCATGTCTGCGTGTGTTTCCTCCAGTGCTCCCATTTCCTCCTGCATTCCAAAGATGTGCAGGTTAGGTGGATTGGCTATGTTCAATTGTCCCACATTGTCCCAAGATGTGTAGGTTACATGGATTAATCATAGTAAATACATGGGTTAATGGGGATAGCAAGATGCTCTTTTGGAGAGTTGATGCAGACTTGATGGGTTTCCTTCTACACTGTTCCATGGTTCTGTGGAGAAGTTGGGTGATGTGCTTAGTACCACTGTTCACTTTTAACTTTGATATGCTCGGCATGGACATACCATTGATTTTTGGTAACACCACCAACTTTACTGCAATATTCAATAACCCCTGAAGTGATGCCACCTGCAATAAGAAAATAAATTTAAACATTATTATAATGGTAGTATTAACTTTTTTCTTTTTCAATGCACTACCAGAATAGTTTGAATTTCAGGGTTAAGTAAAGAACACGGACTAAAAGCGTAGAGTTCAATGGGCAAATATGGATTGGGCGGGGGAGCTGCAAGTCTCTTGAAGTTGCCCATTTAACATGGCCTCAGGTTATAAACAACACACATTTTAAAATACAAAACTTTTTATAAGTCCTATGTCACTAAAGAAGTTAAATGAAAACCCATGGACCTCTTTGACTCAACTAGTTTTGTGCATCTTTAGAATCATTGAATCCCCACAGTGAGAAGGAAGCCCATCAAGCCTTCATTGACAATCCAATCCAGCCTATTCCAGTAACCCCACGTATTTACCCTGCTAGTCTCCCGACACTATGGAGCAATTTAACATGGTCAATCAACCTAATCCACACATCTTTGGAAGAAGAAACCCATGCAGACACAGAGAGAGAGTGCAAACTTCACACAGACAGCAACCGAAGGCTGGAATTGAAGTCAAGTTCCTGGCGCCATGAGACACAGTGCCAGCCACCATACTGCCCTTTACACATAAGTAAAGAAACATAGCATTTGGAAGGGTATGGGTCTGTGCTCTTTTTTCTGACTCCCTTCTCCTTAGGAAGTGACCGACCCCCCCCCCATCTCTCTGCAACAACAGAAGAGAAGGGCAACTAGGGATGAACAATAAATGCTGGCCATCCAGTGATACACTTGTGCCATGAATGAATGAATATCTCCCCCATCCCGTTTACCTGTTGCCAGAGTCTCCTGGCACTCCTGGGCCTCTGATGGGTGCATTACTAGCAGCAGCTGCCATTCCCACTGCTTTGATGGGTGGTTGAAGAGCTCTGATTCATTAGAAGCTCTTTGGGGGCCCTAAATCCTGGCCAGCTGAATTTAAGTGAAGGGGTACTATTGACATGGTTCTCCATTCAGCAAATAATTCAAATTCTGTTTTGATGAATGGTATTTTATATTTCTGCAGTTTAATATTTTTATAATTTAGGGCTACAGGTTTATCATGACTATCATGGCATATAACTTGAATTTTTACTGTTATTTTGGGCTTGAATTTACAATTAATTCATTTTTGCCCAAAACTACAGTCAAGACTGATACCAGTGAATGACAGCAAGAGCTTTTACCATGTATAGAAGATAGAACACTACAGCACAAACGCGCCATTCGGCCCACAAGTTGCGCCGATCATATCCATACCTACCAGGCCTATCCATAACTCTCAGTCCTATTAAATCCCATGTCCCATATGGTCATGAGCCTCTTGAATTGGAAAAAGGGAAGTGAGCAATTGAAAATGGTGCGTGATATGGAGACAGAAGTGGCTGAATATTTCCCAGCTCCCACTATTCTATAGGGACCTGACAGGGTTGTTGAAGGTAATAATGAAGAAAGTCTGAACTGTGAACTTCTGAGTATACCAAGCAGTTCAGTTAAATAATGATGAATGACTAAAGCTGCTACACGGAGCTTTCAATAGCAAGACTGAGTTTGCAACTCCAGCACTGTCAAGAATTGGCCTCAGTGCATTTCATAATATTCAAATGAAATTAGTTTAAGACCTTTTTAAAAAGTTCTTCTTACCTTAAAAGAGCCGATATCAGAATGCCCAAGGGATAACTGTAGACTATACAAAAGAAACATAAAAGAACATTACAACATTGTATATCATGGAGGACATTGTAATAAGTCTCACAATACCAGGTTAATTTGGTAGCAATAGTCATTAGCTTTCAGAGTGCTTGCTGTTCTTTCATCAAGAGAGTGGGATTTTAATTCACAAACAGGGCATATAAAGTGACAAGCTCAGTTTACAAAATAATGATTAGAATGCGAATCTTTACAGGTAATCAAGTCTTAAGGGTACAGATAATGTGAGTGGAGAAAGGGTTAAGCACAGGTTAAAGAGATGTGTATTGTCTCCAGCTGGGACAGTTAGTAAGATTTCACAAGCCCAGGCAAATCATGGGGGTTACAGATAGTGTGACATGAACCCAAAATCCTGATTGAGGCTGTCCTCATGTGTACGGAACTTGGTTCAGCGAGAAAGAGCAGAGAAAGAGACTGATAGCCAAGTTCCACACAGCCTCAACTGGGATCTTGGGTTCATGTCACACTATCTGTAACCCCCATGACTTGCCTGGGGTTGCAAAATCTCACTAACTGTCCTGGCTGGAGACAATACACATCTCTTTAACCTGTGTTTAACCCTTTCTCCACTCACATTGTCTGTATCTTTAAAAATTGGGTTACCTGGAAAGACTCGCATTCCAACCATTATTTTGTTATTTGAGTTTGTGTCTTTATATGCCCTGTTTGTGAACTGAAATCTCACTCACCTGACAAAGGAGAGGCAAGAGCTCCAAAAGCCAGTGGCTTTTGCTACCAAATAAGCCTGTTGGACTTTAACCTGATGTTGTGAGACTTCTCACTGTGTGTACCCCTGTCCAACGCTGCATCTCCTGATCATGGAAGACATTGATTACATCAATATTTTTATAAACTATATAGACATCCTGTCACTCAATTGATAATGGCATTGTGCATTGAGGGATTACACTAAACAAGCCAGGAAAATCTCAAGTTTAATCTCAGGTGAATAGTTGGTAGTGAGAATATTATAGTCTTGGTCTCTAAGAAGCATGGGGAAATTTCCGTCGATTTTGTATAGCTTTCAAAAATAAATAGAGTTAAGATGAAGCTGTCTTCTCTTGACAATGTTCAACATGAAGGATAAGAGGCTAACGTATTTGCACCAAAACTAATTCAAATTATTTTCATGCCTTCAGTAGCTTATTCAAAACATTAACGTATACAATTTACAGATAACAGAAAGAACAAATCTTTACAGAGCAATTAGGGAAATTATTACAGGGTCTAAAGTTCATGTGGTCGATGTATATAAAGATAGTAAATGCTTCAATTCATTCAAAGCAGTGCAGTCTACCTCCTCGCTCGCACAAGACAGTTCCAAAGATGTGCAGGTTAGGTGGATTGGCCAAGCTAAATTGTCCTTTTGTGTCCCAGTGTCTGCAGGTTAGGGGGATAAATATGCAGTGTTATGGACATAGAACAGAGGGAAGAGCCAGGTTGGATGCTCCTTCAGCAGTTTGGTACAGATTTGAAGGCTGAATGGCCTCTTTCAGCACTGTAAGGATTCTGATTCAATGTTAATGACAGGGTTCTCCCCCACTGGTTGAAGAATCACTTTTCCTCCATTGGGAAGATCCACCAGAACTAAATGCCCATCAGGCATTAAACTGACCAGAGTTAGACCCTCTTCAGAATTTAGGACCCCCAAAGAGCTGCTGGTGAATCAGAGCTCTTCAATACCCATCAATGGCAGTGGGAATGGCAGCTGCTGCTAGTAATGCACTCCAGAGGCCCAGAAGTGCCGGGAAACCCTGGCAACAGATGAGTGGGGGTGGATCAGGGTGAAGGGGGTTTTTATTCATTCATGGGGCAAGGGCATCGCTGGCTGGCCAGCATTTATGGCCCATCCCTAATTGCCCTTTTCTACTGAGAATACCACTAGGCCATCGTCTCCCCTTTGTTGCAGAGAGGGGGGTGGTCACTGGCTATAAGGGGGAGGGAATCAGAAGAAAGAGCACAGTCCACATCCTTCCTGATGTCATGATCTTTTATCAGGCACTGAGTGCCTTTGAATGAGGAAGCCCCTAGAAACAAACACAATAGGATGTGCTTTTATGACCTCCTCATGTGCTGACCTCTCCACCAATGGTTGAATTCCAGTAATGGTGGGATAAGGCTCTCAAGTCAGCATTAATTGCCCATAACTAGTGTCTGGGTGGGAAACCCGACAAACGCTTTCCCACCCAGGGAGAAGGGGTAAGGCACCAAGGGGTCTGCATCATGTTCCCTCAACTACCAATTTCACCACTGGATAAGGGGGCATAAATATGCCCTTAGGGTCTATCCAAAAGTCCTGCATCAGGCTTCCAGCAATGGCAAAGCCTCACCAGATTAAATCAAAGAGTGAGAGCAGCTGATGTAGGCTTCTAGTCATAAGTAGCAGGATGTCAATTAGACTCATTAATGAGCCGTTATCCTTTAAAGTTAAAGTTCAATGGTGACTCAGGTGTTAAATGGAAGCTGCACCTGCTAAAGACTATCCCACAAATACTAGGTGGGGCAACACTGCCTATTATCAGGCATCCCGTTCTGATTGAGAGACCTAGTACTGTGCTGAGTACACCGGCACCGAAAGCTAGCCCTGTCTCCCACACCCTGATCCCCACCCCACCTTCACTTTGGCCTGATGTCCTTTGGCGATGGTGGTGGTACTGACAAGCAATGGAGAGCTGCTGACCTCTGACTGGCTACTCTCAGGGAAAGGGCCCGAGTCCCTGGTGCTGTGAAGCAGCAGGGTGCTATCTATTGTGCCACCCCAGATAGAACTGCAATCAAAATAATTTCTATTTTAATTTTGTAATTCTTTATTGTGTTCCAATTTACTTTGTTTTTTTCTTTGTTTTTATTCAATGCCTTTTTCCCCTTTTGTTTTGTTGTACAATAAATATTCACTTCCCTATACCTCAAAAGTAATGTGTCATTTCAATCTTTTCTCAGTTCTCGTCTGCTAATTGCTTCTGCTTTTGGAAAATGTTTGTTTTTATATTTCTGAGGTCATTTTAATTCATGCCATCACTGCAGAAACTCCACTTCTGTCAATGTTCATGCATTCATTTCAATTTTTACGTTAGAGTTTGCAAAGATGCACTTTTGGCTTTTTCACAAAATGTTGGGTTCAATTTTCAGGTTTCTATGTCACCTCGTGCCCTTTTACAGTTTATCACCCATTTCCAGTTATTGCATTTTGAGGTATTTATGCTATATCTTTCTCACCACTGACCACTTTAAGTGGACTTTGAACTTTGAACTGCCTCTTGGTTAGCTTTGTACCATAGCTCTTAGGCCAACTCCTGATCTAATAGAGTTATAGCCAAGATATTACTTGGAGTACTGTGCGCAGTTCTGGTCGCCTCACTATAGGAAGGATGTAGAGGCTATTGAGAGAGTGCAGAGGAGATTTACAAGGATGCTGCCTGGATTGGGAGGCAGGCCTTATGAAGATAGGTTGAGGGAGCTGGGACTCTTCTCCCTGGAGAGACGTAGGTTGAGAGGCGACCTGGTAGAGGTTCATAAAATGTTGAGAGGAATAGATAGGGTGGACTCTCAGAGGCTATTTCCCCGAGCTGAAATGGTCACTGTGAGAGGACACAGTTTTAAGGTGCAGGAAAGCAAGTATAGAGGGGATGTTAGGGGTAAGTTTTTCACCCAGAAGGTGGTGAGTGAATGGAATCAGCTGCCATCAGAGGTAGTAGAGGTGAACTCGCTGGGGTCTTTTAAAAGACTTCTGGATGAGTATATGGGAACTAATGGGATAGAGGTTTATAGATAGGTCGGTGGATTGGTAGGTATAGATGTGATTGGCGCAACTCGTAGGCCGATGGGCCTGTTTGTGCTGTAGTGTTCTATGTTCTATATTTCTCCAAGTTCCTTTGCCAATATTCTGGAACAAATTGGCAATTAAAGTGAAACTGGCCTTTGCCACTAATGCAATCTTGTTTGTCACAAATTTGCAGTCTATTTACACACACTGCCTTATTTTCTGAAAACTAAGCTTCTGGTTCACTATGAGCTGGTGTTGCATTTCTAACAAAGACCATTTTGACCCCATATATCTCAGGACTACATCTCAAACAATCATGTCCTGAAACAGCCACCTGGCTGTCTGCATTTTAAATTTATGAATGGATCTGTTTCAATCACTTAATGACCTGTTTAATGAAATCCGTGGGGAATGTTAGCCATATATATATATCAAAGATTTCCTGAACATTTTGTATTTCTGCCATGTTCTCAGGTGTATATCAGTCAGTCTGGGATGTATATTGTTTGTAACCTACAGAAACAGTAGGTAAGTAACTTGAAGCCAGTATGTGTTGTGTCCAGCAAGGAAGAATCCAAGAAATAAACCATGACAGTTGTTCTAACTTCTAGGTTCAGAGTTTGCGCTATATTCAGGAATTTGATTGATGTATATTCCTGGAAGTGATGGTCACCTCTCTCACCACTTGCATCTTCTGTGGTAGAAAATGGGTAACCACTAGGTAGAGTAAAAGGAAGGCACTAATGATGGCTTTTGCTAATCGAGTTTCAGTTTAGAACACTGGGGAGAATGAGAACTCCTCGAGCAATTGCAGTTAGAATCAAACCCCTGGGACTGAGGAAGATTTGACTGCAGATTGAGAAATTCGAAATGTAGTAATTACGGATGATTTGATAGTGAAATGCATAGGCAGGTTTTGTGTAATCACAAACACGATTGCAGAATTATGTGTTACTTCCCTAGTGCTGGGGCAAAGGATTTCACCAGTGAGCACAGAACATTCTGCTAGGGGAAGGAAAATTGATGACATAGAGAGAAAAAGCATTGAGGTCTTCAGGCAGAATTTTGAGAGCTAGGAAAAGATTTAAAAATTGGACCTCAAAGGCAGGAAATCTCAGGATTACTCCCAGTGCCACAGAAGTACAGAATCGGGAAGCATGCAGGGGAGTGGTTTCAGATTCTTGGGGCATTAGGACCAGTTCTTGGGAAAGGCGTCCCTGTATAGAGTGGAGATGCTACACATAAACAAAGACAGGGTCAATGTTCTCACTGTAGGGGAGAGTTTAAGCTATTAAGGCAAGGGGGAAGGAGCACCACAAATAGCTGAAAAGAACAGAAATGGATCAAAGGAGACATAGATACAAACAGCAGTAAGTTTAGAGATATCACCAAAAACTGCAAGGACCAGATTAGCGAAATAGTAAAGATGACAAAGGAAATACTAAATCGATGTCCGTAATTCATAATATTGTGAAGTATAGGTACAATTTGCTACATGGGATTTTCATGAGCAGACATGACTCAAATAAAACTAGAGATAGGTTCTTAGTATCCTTGCTTACAGGCATGGTAACGAAGGCAAGACACGAATGACTCGAAGTAATAATGATAGTGGATGATGTTACTGTTTAACATAGAACATAGAACACTACAGCACAAACAGGCCCTTCGGCCCACGAGTTGCGCCGATCACATCTACACCTACCTAGCCACAGACCTATCTATAACCCCCTATTCCATTAGTTCCCAGATACTCATCCAGAAGTCTTTTAAAAGACCCCCGCGAGTTCGCCTCTACCACCACCGACGGCAGCCGATTCCATTCACTCACCACCCTCTGAGTGAAAAACTTTCCCCTAGCATCCCCTCTGTACTTGCTTCCCTGCACTTTAAATCTGTGCCCTCTCGTCGCGACCATTTCAGCCCTGGGAAATAGTCTCTGAGAATCCACCCTATCTATTCCTCTCAACATTTTATAAACCTCTATCAGGTCGCCTCTCAACCTATGTCTCTCCAGGGAGAAGAGTCCCAGCTCCTCAACCTATCTTCATAAGGCCTGCCTCCCAATCCAGGCAACATCCTTGTAAATCTCCTCTGCACTCTTTCAATAGCTTCCACATCCTTCCTATAGTGAGGTGACCAGAACTGCGCACAGTACTCCAAGAGGGGTTTGACAAGGGTCTTATAAAGCTGCATCATTACCTCCTGACTCCTAAACTCAATCCCTTGATTAATGAAGGCCAGTACACTGTACGCCTTCTTGACCACATCCTCCACCTGTGAGGCCGATTTAAGAGTCCTATGGACCCGGACCCCAAGATCCTTCTGCTCTTCAACACAGCTAAGATTCCTACCCTTGATATTGTAGTCCTTCATCCCATTATTCCTTCCAAAATGGACCACTACACATTTATCTGCGCTGAAGTCCATCTGCCACTTCTCCGCCCAGTTCTGCATCCTGTTTGGATCCCGCTGCAACTTTTGGCATCCCTCCAGACCATCCACAACACCACCAACCTTTGTATTGTCAGCAAACTTACTAACCCATCCCTCCACTTCCTCATCCAGGTCATTTATGAAAATGACAAACAACAAGGGTCCCAGAACAGAACCCTGGGGCACTCCACTGGTGACCGACCTCCATGCAGAACAAGACCCATCCACAACTAGTCTCTGCCTTCTGCCGGCAAGCCAGTTCTGGATCCACAAAGCCAAAGACCCTTGGATCCCATGCCCTCTCACCTTCTCAAGAAGCCTTGCATGTGGGACCTTATCAAACGTCTTGCTGAAGTCCATGTACACCATGTCCACCGCTCTTCCTTCGTCAATGCGTTCAGTCACATTTAAATATATTTAATAGTTCTAGACCGTTTAAAATGAATCTCACAGGCTCACTGACTTTGATCTTGACTATGTTTGATCACACTCACTTCCTGTAAAGAATCAATTCCATTCCCCCATTTCTGTCTCTACTTGTTCTGAAATGACAATGGCTGCAATTTTATGGGCCCATTCACTATGGGTGCAAATTATGATGTGGAGATGCCAGCGTTGGACTGAGATAAACACAGTAAGAAGTCTTACAAAAGTCCAACAGGTTTATTTGGTAGCAAACGTCACTAGCTTTCAGGGTTTTGCCGCTTCGTCAGATGAGATGAGTGCAAATTCTGTCATGGCCACTAACTCTTGCAAGAGGGCCTTAAAGGGATTTGCAATGGCAAGAATCTCATTTTGTGTTCTTCCTCATTCCCCATCAGTGATAAGTCAGATTCATGCGCAGCAAGGGCATGAACCTAATTATGGTCAAATTGAATAGATTTAAATATTCTTAAACAACTTAATGTCATTACTTTTGGGTCTTCAGACGTTCCCCCCATTGCTGTGATGTCACACCAGTGGGAATAACTTCTGGTTTCCAAAAACAGAAACCAGACATGATGACCATGCCAGGGACGTGGAGTTGAGGAAATTCCCTGGGTGGTGAGGGACATGGCTCCCTGACACCACCGGGTGGGATCAGACGTGAAGCCTGTGAGTGAGGGAGAGAAGAGGTAGTTTGGCCCAGTATTCTAGAGTTGGAGGTGTTCTCTTGTCTGCCAGGTTTCCTGATGTCTGTGGGGGCTGAAAACCTTTACTTTGACTTTGAGGTTGGGGCACCCTCTAAAAATGGTGCCCTGATCTCTGTGGAGAAAGCCTTGCCGACTCTATTAGGTCCCACACCGCAAGAATGACGACACAGACCATGCCTCTCTGCTCTTTTTTTCAAAAAATCTGCAGTAAAAACCTGGAGAGAATCTGGTTTTCAATCAGAACCTGAGGCTTTGCCATTTTTTTTAGGAAAATTCCACCCAATAATACCTTCCAAACTATTGCTTCTGATGCGTCTTCCTTCATCCTCAACTTTCCCCCAACATGATTGCCAGAGCTCTCAACAGTGTATGTTCCATTTCCCATATATCTACACACACATACACACTTTTCCACCCTACCAGCCTCTATATTTAACAGAATATCAATATCTTTATAATTAATGAAGGAAAGTGACCAAAGAAAATGGGTGTGGTTTTCTGGCCCTTCCTTTTGGCTTCCCTTGCGATGGGGAGGGCGAAACACGCAAAATGTTGTAGCCATCAGTGAGCCTGGAAGATCCCATTGGCAGCTAATAGTAAGCTGTATCCACCACTGGAAAACACACCATGGGGAGTTAGAAACTCCAGCCCAATGACGGATACATTGAGAGATTGGGAGCACCACCTCAGATCCTGGTGCTGGGCACTTTCACAAACAATTCTATGTGTTTCTCCCCATTTTAGTGGGAATTATTTCCTCCTATTACCTGAGAGCTGTCAGGACATGGTTTCATAGATTCACAGTTGGAACCAGTGCAAGGTTATTAATTAGAAAGGCTGGTTCCTGTCAACAACTTCTTCACAGAAGTTTCCTCCCATGTTCAGTTCAAATCAATGAATTTAGCTGTGCTAAAAATAGTGGTTTCTAATTAGTCAGGAATAAAGCCATATATACAACACAACTGTTGACATCAGGGGAATGTGATTTATGATCCTTAATAGCAACTGGCTGCAATGCTATGTAACCAATTTTTTTTTTACAGGGACAGATAAAACATTTTTAACTAAAATCTTTCTCCCCTCATGAGGGAGTTGACTTCTGTCAGAATATTGCAGCTCTCCAATTATTCACTTCATGTGTGAGATCGGCAATGAAAGCTACAAACCTGCTGCTTTCCTACCCAATACTCACACTTTCACTCATTTCCATAGGAGTGACTAAGAATCATGAGAGTGAATCCAATATTCATTACTGGCAACATTAAAGCCGATTGCTAGTGGTCTTTCTGAACTCAGCATAGAATAATATTCAGATCCAAGTCTTTCTTGGTTTCAATACCACATCAAGGAAGGAAACAAGTGGAAATGTGTATGTAAATTCATTTATGCGGCTGGCAATTGGTAGCTCTGTGCATTCACTATAAAAACTAACAATTACTCTTTGTCAGGTGTGGTTCAATGGATAGCACTCTTGTCTGAGTTACCCAGTTGCTAGTTTAAAGTCAAAGTTTATTTATTAGTGTCACAAATAGTCTTACATTCACACTGCAATGAAGTTATTGTGAAATTCCCCTAGTCGTCACATTCTGGCACCTGTTCGGGTTCAGTGAGGGAGAATTTAGCATCGCCAATTCACTTAGCCTGCACACCTTTGAACTGTGGACCCATGCAGACATGGGGAGAATATGCAAACTCTGCACAGAGATTGACCAAGCTGAAAATTGTATCCAGGTCCCCTAGTGCTGTGTGGCAGCAGTGCTAAACACTGTGCCACCCTAGTTTAAGCCACTCTCCAGAATTTGAATAGAAAATTTACACTGACACTCCAGTGTAGTACTGCACTGCAGTAGCTGCACTGTCAGAAATGAGATCACTTGAAGAAGATAAGACCAGAAGAAATAGGAATAGGAAAAGGCCGTTGAGCCCCTCGAGCCTGCTCCACCATTCAACAGCATCATGGTTGATCCAATTTTCCTCATGTCCATTTCAAAGATTCACAACCCTCTGAGAAAATAAATTCCTCCTCATCTCAGCCTTAAACTGGTGTCCCTCTATTTTGAGACTATGCCTTCCTGTCCTAGACTTTCTCGGGAGGGGATATATTCTCTCAGCATTTACCCTATCATGCCTCTTAAGGATCCTGTATGTTTCAATGAGATCACACCTCATTTTTCTGAATTCCACTGAGTAGAATCCCTACAGTTCAACCTTTCCTTCATATTGGGGATCATCCTATAAACCTTTGCTGAAATGCCTCCAGTGAAATAATATCTTTCACTAAATAAGGGGACCAAAACTGCTCACAGTACTCCAGATGTGGTCTCACATATGGTTTTACAGTTGCACAGATGTTAAGCCGAGGCCCCTTGTACTTTCTAAGGAGGACCTCTCAACCAACATCACCAGAAGAAATTCTCGAGTAATTTTATCTTGCTGGGTGCAAAGACCTGCCATAGTCTCTATATAACACCTGAGACTGACCCCATGTATGCCGCTATATAAATGAGAGATTTTTTTTTCTTACCTGTTGAGGTTCAATGATCCAATTAATTTCATTTGGGAGATAGCCACCTTAGCGGACACACTAGTGCACTGTTAACAGTTAAAAGAACATAATAAAAACATTTCTTGTGGCAATTGTAAACAAGAATTAAAATGCATCTCAGCCAAACAAGATTTCACAACTGTACTCACAATATTCAGGACAAAAAGTGGTGCAAATGATGAATTGGGGAGGATTGCAAATGTATCGATAGCACCACATACTTCAATGGTGATGTTGTTTGTTGCAGCCTTCAGAACAGGCTGTTTGTTGGCATGGAGATTCATTAACATCAGCATGTTGGGATAGAATTTCTCCACCTGGACACAAGTACAAACTATTAATCATCTTCTTCCCCTTAAGAATAGATACAAAGTGTCGCCAAGAGGTAGTGCTCAGGGTAGATCAAGTAAGGTCTCTTATTATCAGGTAATAAATGATGCAAATTTCACAGCGCACTTACCTGAGGTATTAAAATACTGAAACTTGATGTGTTTAATCTGATAGGAGATTGTTTTGGAATCTGATGAAAACAAAAAGTCAATTAACGAAAGCTGTTACTGTACCTTGTGAGATAATGTATCAAACGATTTGTAACTGGTTTGTTCAACATATCATGCCATGTGACTTGCATTTTTTTGAAATTCTAACCACCCACCATCCAGTCCAAAATTCAGAGTAATGGTTGCCCCGGATTAATTTCATATTCTAGCTGTTCAGCAACATAAAACAGATGTTCCTTCAATGATGTAATCTTCCAATGACCAGGAACATTCCATTAAAATCTCACCCATCAGTGGAATTTGATAAGTGTCTGCCAAACAGGAGGGACTATTTCAGCCACTTTTCTGGTTGTGATTGAAAGAACAGTCTGTACGTACCATGTCATCAGTAATTTTCATGTGCAAAGCACCAGCTTCATAATAGGCAAAACCTGCTGAATTCGCAAAGAAATCTGACAATCCCAAGTACATCATGTGATCACCTTGTTTGGAGAGGCTAATTGGGGGTGGTTTGAAGGGAGGTTCTTTATGCTGTGCCACACTATAAAATGCACCCTGAAAAGAAATGATTTAATATGTCAAACTTTAATTATACAATGCATATTCTTTGTTATTAGAGACACCAGGTGATTGTGATGGGATGTTGTAGAGTTGGCAAATTTCATTCCTTAGATATATCTACTCAGTCTTTTTCCAAATCCGTAGTGTACAGATAACCTTCTGGGCACTCAGAGCCTGTGGCAGAAAATGCAGCAAAAGAAGTGATCTCAGAGCAGATTGACAGAAAACATCTGAAGGGACAGATGTTAGAATCTAAATCACACCTCACTCGATCATTACGTTTGACATTACTGAGTAGGTTACTGGTGATTTACCCAACAAACCAACCCACTGAACTCAGCAAAGCAAAGGAAAAGCTCCAAGGACATACAATGTAGGTCCCCAAAATGCTGCCAATACATACAAATGAGGGATTACTGAAAAATAGCCTGGAAAAATGGCTCATGGTCAAGAGTCACAAAAGGACAAATGCACACTGTCTCACATACAGACCCCCCTCCGCACTCCCCCCCTCCCACGCCATCCTCACCACCCCCCCCCCCCCCCCCCCCCCCCGCCATGTTGCGTGTTTGGGCCCCCCATGTCACGCATGCACACACCCCTCCCGTTGTGCGCATGCATGCACACATTGTCATGCGCACACTGCCACAATGTCATGCACTCAGACACACACACACTGATGGGGATAGTATAGAATTCTTAGTATGAGGCCCTTCAGTTTAGTTTACTATAATAATAGATTAGGTTAAGATAATTATAAAGTGCCATAATATATATAAATTCAGAATGTGCCTGGAACAAGGTATGCAAAGATATTATAAACTATATAACCACAAATTAACCAAGTATTATAAGCTCAAACTATATTTTCAATATATATGTATTGTGCGTCTTGGCCAATTTTATTCTGAATGATGGAAACACATCATTCAGTGGTAGACAGTCAAATTCTTTTAATACAATGGAGCACAGAAAGGCAGCTTCTATTATCTGTTTTTGGACATGCAAAAGGCATGTTTAATCACAGGCCTAGTATTTAAGGGAGTAAATTCATTCTTGGGTAGTGGAGCTGGTTCAGTCTCTCAAACTGATAAAGGAGGCCCCAGTTCCAACAAAAGAGGGACTCCTTTCATCAATTAAAAATCACAGATGTTAACTGTGGCCTTGGTTACTAGTAATTACATGGATTAGATTTCCTAGGTAAAGGGGAGAGAACCTACATGCGCAATAAGCTAATAATCTCCTGTTCCTGTGGAATGTTGGCTAATAATGGATCTTGTTGTGATTCGGCCCTCCAGTTTTGATTGACAAGACTGCAGGGGATATTGAAATGTTAATAACGTAATAATTTAACTTTGCAATATTTGCTCAGAGAGGACAGTCAACCCTTATTGACTATGTCTCTCTCCTGATGCATGCATTAGCAAATAAATTCCTTTTTGTACTTAAAACTATATGCTGTCTTTCTCAGTCTATGTATGAGTTTCAACAAATACAGGGCCTTCAGAAAATCCCTCTTGCACACACAGAAACAAGTCACACAGATATGTGCACACACACACGCATACATAGCCACACATATATGCACAAACACACAGTCACACATATATGCACACACATAGTCACACATATACACACACACACCCACGCACACACACTCACACACACATATCAGGAATCGGTAGATACCTTAAAATCCAGGTCCATGAATGTGTTTGTGATAGCAATTGGATTAACCAGGGAATATTCTATCTCAGCATATTTGTCAACACGGCTAGAGACTGGAGAATATAGAGAGAAAAGAAGATTGAATGTCAGACTGAATATTACAAAATGATCATTCTTGTATTGGTCACACAACCTCATTCTACCAAAGGAATTGGGCTTTTCTACTGATTTGTTTCTTAAAAGTTATGAACTTCTAAATCACACGGCATTGACTTCTCGGCAATCCTGCCAACATCCTAACAGGTAAAGTAATGCTGAGCCACAGCAACCTAATCGATTGCTAGCGTGTACTGAATTATCAGATCTCAAGTAGAACATCAGTGAAGGATTGGCCCCTGCTTCCAATACGCTTGTGTTGATTGTAAGTGAGGGTACAATTAGCGTTGGTCATGATGTCCTCTACATCTTGTTGGGCTGGAAGTTCCTGCAAGTCAATGATGAAGAGAAATAAAACCAACATTGCACCCTATCAGGCTAGAGATGAGCATATCTATTCCTAATCTGAACCATTGCCAAGACTGTATCATTCCACCTGTAGAACAAAGTTCTTCTATTCCCTACACCTGTAGAAACCATCTTTTGGTCATGTCGAGCATTAATCTGTTAAATGTTCTCTTCATCAAGCTTTCAATTTCCAACCTTCACAGATTTCATTTAATTCAGAACTTCATTTTGTGTTGTATTCTGCCCACTTAATGCCAAGCTTCATTGGCTCTCTCCAGGTTCATTGGCAAATAACTTCAAGATCCTAGCTCTGATTTCGAACCTCTGCACGGTCTCAGTGAGCTTCCCTTCGGCACATCTCTGTCTACCTCTTCTAACCCTCTAACTCTAGATAACTCCTCGTTCCATATTCCCTCTTGCCATCATTAGAAACCAAACTCTTAACAACTATGCTCCACTCTCAGAATTACTTTTAAAATGATGTATTGTCTTCAAAATGTTTCTAAAACCTATATCACTGAACACTGATCAAGTATCAGTCACGGCACTGACAGTGCTTCATTGTTAGGGGAGCCATCTTTCAGGTGAAGTCGCACAACATCAAAGAAGAAGTGGTGGGGTGGGTGAGGAGTTCCCCTGCTATCCAGGCCACCGTTTTTCTATCAGCCACAGCTAAAAAGGAGGTTACCTGGCCATTGTCTCGTGCTGTTTGTGCGATCTTGTTGTGTGAAAAGCTTACTACATTACAATAATGACTACATTCCAAGGCCACAAAGGAGGCTTTACATAAATAAAGAACAAAGAACAAAACAGCACGGGAAACAGGCCCTTTGGCCCTACAAGCCCGCGCCGCCACCCCGATGTTCCCACCTCTACCCGCGATCCCTGCCCATGTTTATAGATCTATGGTTAAAAACCAAATTTGAGACAATTTAGGGAGAATTTGTTTTGCCAGTTAGCCTAAGAGCACATCTTTGGGATGTGGGAGGAAACCGGAGCTACCGAAGAAAACCCAGCAAGCACGGGGAGAATGCGCAAACTCCCACAGACACAGGCCCAAATCCATGTATCTGCACAGCACAGCAATAGTCACTGAGCTGTCGTGTTGCCCATCAAATGGTCCAGGTCAAGCGTACACTAACGACGTGAAGCACTAGGATACTCTCGAAAAAGATCCAAGAGCAGCCCTCTCACGACCCATCGCGTGTATGCCCCTCGTTAGACAACAAGGTGGACCAAAGCACCTGTAGGATAAAAACAAGTACATCAATATCATCATCTATTTACACACTTCCCAGGGACTCCCAAGGCTCATGATCCCTATTTTAAATCAGTTTTCTATACCCCTCCATTCCCATTCTGTTCATGTGCCCATCTAAGTATTTCTTAAATAACTCCAGAGTACCTGCCTCCACCACTTTACTTGGCAGCGCATTCCATACCCCCACCACCCTCTGTGTGAAAAAACTCCCTCTAGCATCCAAATTATACCTTACCCCCCTCACCCTAAGCCCGTGACCCCTCGTGCTATTTGAGTCCATCCTAGGAAAAAGCTTAACCCTGTTTACTCTATCTATACCCCTCATAATCTTGTACACCTCTATCAGATCTCCTCTAAGTCTACGTCTTTCTAAGGAAAACAGTTCCAATTTGCCTAATCTCTCCTCGTAACTCAGACCTTCCACACCAGGCAGCATCTGGTAAACCTCCTCTGCACTCTCTCCAGAGTCTTCATGTCCTTCCGCTAGTAAGGCAACCAGAACTGGACGCAGTATTTCAAATGAGGTCTAACCAACGTTTTATACAACTGTAACATTAAAGGCCAGCTCTTGTACTCTATACCCCTTCCTATAAAGGCTAACATACTATATGCTTTCTTCACAACCTTCTCCACTTGCTCTGCTATGTATGTGTAATTTCCTTTCTTCTACTGTAGGAAAAAGAAGAAGGGATTTTTTTTCCACATAGGGAAGAAAAAGAAACAATCATCTGAATGGGATTATCTCACCAAAAGCCAATGTTCTACTGATAGACCCACAATTCAATCCAGAACTGTATCATAGACACCAGAGAGATCTGTGATTCCCAGTTAGTCAAACACAGCTTGGGAATTATTATTAACAACCTGGAGGAGGAAATTGGAGAAATCAACCAGGATTCCTGATCCTGATAATTATCCAGTGATTTCTGCTGGTAAGTAGGTTAGGATTGGGCTCAGCTATTAATTTCTACATTTTATTTTCATCTGTTTGTTTTAATAGGTCAACTCTGACGAACTAAAGTGAAGATCTAGCACTTGGACATAATATCAGAGGACAGTGTATCACCCTTGGAAGATTGGGGTGGGGGGTAGGTGTTGTGGGTGCGGATACGGAGACAGAATTTGTAAACAATAGAGGAACATACTCTTTATGGTCTTCAGATGTTTGTCTAGCCCATTGATTGCGGTGGAGACTTTTGGACAAATCTGTAAGAAAAATTAAGAAAATGGCAATTGGAAGAGTAACACATGATTGAACCAGACCATGGTTTGTAGTGTTACTACAAACACTAGAAAGTAGCAGTTGAATTATTCAAAGTGCAATTGGATATGTACCTCTCGGTTCAGAGAAGAGCGAATGGGTTTCTCCAAGGATTTAGAGAAGAGATTGTACAGCCAGCTGTAAATTTTAAAAAAGCTACATTAGGTTGAAGTAGTGAAGCCTTTATACTTTGTGTACAGCAGACTCTTAGATGTGAAAAAGGATTCAGTCATTCTCAAACACGGTGTCAAACTCACGGTTAAGTGAAATAAAATTTACCAGTTTATTAGCTTCTGTTTGTGTGAGCAAGTCACCTGCTGTCATCATCAAGTCTAACTTAATCAAATTGAGGTGTAACATTACAGTTAAATCCAATAAAATCCAAACACATCAATGCAAAGTATCACAACAGGCACCTCAATTACAGTATAGAATGGCGAACTTGATGAATACCGGAAGCATTTAATTACGGAGTAAAGCAGGAACTTGCAATTTTAAAGGGTATTTCATAACCTCGGGACAGTTAATTAAGTACTTATGGAGTATAATAACTCTTGTAATGTAGGAAACAGCCAATTTGTGCACAGCAAACTCCCACAAACACCCATGAGATTCACTGGCCATCTGTCTTTTGTTGACACATACTGATTTGAGGACACTGGACAAACTTGAATGCTCCTCTTTCAATAGTGCCTTGGGATCTTTTACACATCTAAGGTGACAGATGTCTCAGCAAATAGAAGAGAACCCTTGACAATTAATTGTCATAGAAAAAAATCATAGAATCTGTACTATGCAGAAGGAGGCCATCTGGCCCATTAAGCTTGCACTGACAATAATCCCACTCGGGCCTTATCCCTGTAACTCCACATATTACCCTGTTAATCCTCCTGGCACTAGGGGACAATTTAGCATGACCAATTCACCTAACACACACATCTTTTGACTGTGGGAGGAAACCAGAACACCTGGAAGAAATCCACACAGACATGGGGAGAATGTGCAAACTACACACAGCCACTTAATGCAGGAATTGAACCCAGACCGCTGGCACGATGAGACAGCAGTGCTAATCATTGTGCCATTGTGTGGCCTCTGTGAGTGAGGTTACCCCAGCAATTACTCTGGTGCCATTGCAGGAACTCCATCTCCAACTGAGACTTTCAGAATTCCTCCTGTATCTATTGAGCAGGACTGGTCCAAACTTGCACAAGAATATTTGATGCAGACCTTCCAGTAAGAACGTTAAACAGAGCATTGCACAATCAAATCCTGATGACTCCATTGAATTTCTCTGTGGTTAATTCTTTCTTCAGGTTCAAAATGGGTCGGAAGATGCAGGATTCAGTTACTGGAGACCAAAGCAGAACTGCAATAACTGTCAGGAAGTTAGCAAATTATATTGGGAACTGAAGCAAGACCATTCAGCAGTTGGAAACAGGATGCTGTGAATAAAAAACTTTAAAATAAGGAATGAGTAATGTTGACCAGGAGGAGAAAGAATGTTATGTGACTAAAAATGCATCATAAAAGTAGAAGAAAAGGAGAAAACGTGTATTAATGTAGGACCTGCTACCCCCAAGATGTTCCAAAGTTCTTCACAGTCAATGATGTACTTCCTGAAATGCAGTTATCTTTTTTAATTGGAAGACAATTAACACACAGTAAGATGCCACAGACAGCAATTAGATAACTAATGACAATTTGTTATGAGGAGGAAATGGAGAGAAAGATGGGGGGGTGCGGAGAGAGAGGGAGAGAGAGAGAGAGAGAGAGGCGGGAGGTGGGGAAGAGAGAGATAGAGATGGGGGAGAGAGGGGCAAGGGGGCAGAGAGGAGCAGTGGGGACCAGAGAGCAGGGGTAGGGTGAGGGGATGGGAGAGGGGATGGGGAGACAGGGAGACCAGAATGTGTGTGTGAATGGGGCTGTGTCTACGGCGGGGCAGGAGGGGATAGGGGGGCAGATACATGCATTTATTTCCTGCACTACTGAACCATTACCTGCCTCCTCCATGAAACTTGATGCGTAAGCTGCCAACATGGGCTGCACAGCTAGCACTGTGCACTGAAGGACGGCCAGTATTATCACGAGTCATTGCTATTATCTCTGAAATTGACAGGCCACTCACCGAGAGGTCAAACGAGCCTCTGTTTGATCTGTAGACACAAAAGTATGTCTTTAGATGGAGAGAGGGTACATTAGAAAACAGATTGATAGAAAGCAAACTGAGTTTCCTTTTTCATTATTTGTTCATGGGATGGGACAGTTGCTGGTTGTTGCCCACCCCGAACTGAGTGGCTTGTTCGGCCATCTCTATTTGTTGCCATGGCTCATATGAATTTTGTTGATTTCAATGAAAATATAAACTAGGATGAAAAAGCTAAGATTGAGCCCACAGTTTTGAAATGCACCTTCCAATGTAGTCCTGAACCAAACAGCCAAAAAGCCAAAAGTCCAATCCTGGCCAGCATTGAGCAAAAAGAGAGCTGGGTAATAGTTACAAAGTGGGTTTTGTGTGCCCTGAAAGGGGTAAGGTCAGCCAGGTTACCCCTCCTGATCAGTGCTCCACGCTCAGATTTGAGATCTAACCATTCAGGGGGCTTTGGATGAGCTACAAGGGGATTGATAGCACCATGAGACATTTCTCACACTATATAAAAGAAAAATACTGCAGATGCTGGAGCCTGAAACAAAAACAGAAAATGGGGCAAAAGCTCAGCAGTTGTGGATAGAGAACAGAGCCAAAATTTTGAGTCTGCATGACACTTTGTCAGAGCTGAAGACAATAGGAAACAGAATATTTCAGCCCCTTCAGGAGAAACAGAAGGGAAGAGACAGAAAAATGATTAAATACTTACATAAAATGGCACCTCACTTTCCAGCGTCCGCTTATGTGTATATAGGCATTGTCAATAGACAGTTTAATGCCAGTCCCAGCATGGAATCCTATTGCCGACTGAGGCAGTTTAAAATCATTAATGCGCACCCTGTAAAGAACATTTTACACAACATGTTATTGTTTCTTTCTGTCCAAGAAAGCTGGGTAAATTGATCTACACAGAATAGAAAATAGGTCGTAATTTTTATAATCTTATTCCCAGAAATACATCTTAAAATGTGAACTCAACCTTGCATTGAAACACATTCTAATTTGGTCAATGTCATTACGCAACAAATTCTCACCTTCCCAATAAATGGAAACTAACTGGAAGTGGTCGAGAGCTTCAAGTTACTAAGAGTCCAGATCACCAACAAGTCCTGGCCCTTCCACGCCAATCCTACAGTTAAGAAAGCCCACCAGTGTCCCTACTTTCTCAGGAGATGAAGGAAATTCAGCATATCCACTACAACTCACTAACCTTTGCAGATGCACCATAGAAAGCATCTTTTCTGGATGTATCACAGCTTTGTATAACTCTTGCTCTGACCAAAACTACAAAGAAACTATAAAAGATTGTGAACGAAGCCCAGTCCATCACACAAACCAAATTCCCATCCATTGATTTTGTCTACACTGCCTGCTGCCTCATTAAAGCAGCCAGCATTATCAAGGACCTATACATCCTGGATCTACTCTCTTCCACTTCTTCTGTTGGAAAAAAGATACAAAAGTCTGAGGTCACATACCAGTGAAATCAAGAACATCTTTAATGCATAGGACGGATGTCAGAGGCAGGTTCTTCACACAGAGGGTGGTGAGGGCGTGGAATGCCCTGCCTGCAGTAGTTGTGGACTCGCCTACTTTGGAGGCATTCAAATGTTCGGTGGATAGGCATATGGATGATATTGGAATAGTTTAGGTTAGAGGGTCCACTGGCCGGCGCAACATTGAGGGCCGAAGGGCCTGTACTGTGCTGTAATGTTCTATGTTTCTATGTTCTATGTTTTTCCCTGCTGCCAGCAGACTTTCGAAAGGGTCTACCTTATATAAGTTGATCTTTTTCTACACCCTAGCTATGACTGTAACACTACATTCTGCACACTCTCCTTTTCTTCTTTATGAATGTTATACTTTGTCTCTATAGCGCAATATTTTTCACTGTATATCAATACATGACAATAATAAATCAAATCAAATCTTCCATGACAGGATCCTATATCAACAACATTTTCCCAAATGTAGACTAACAAGTAAATATTATTGTATTTGTACTCCACTGTTAGTTACAAATCTAGGTGGTGAATATAAGAAATAGGAGCAGGTGTAGACTATTTAGCCCATTGAGCCTGCTCCACTATTCAATTTGATCATGACTGATCTTCCTCTCAATTGCACTTTGCCACACTCTCCCCATATCGTTGGTTCCCAAAGAACAAACCTCTAGTTATGTCAGCCTTAAATATATTAAATGATGGAACACCCAGAACCCTCCAGGATAGAGAAACCCAAAGATTCACAATCCTGTAAGTAAACTTTTCCTCATCTCAGCCCTTAACCTGAAACCCCCATGCTTGATATTTCCAGCCAAGAGAAACAGCCTCTTTGTCTGCTCTTCTGAAACTTAAATGTTTCAATCAAATCATCCTTTATCCTGCTAAACTTTGAAGTTTCAGCCAAATTTCTCAGCTTCCCATCTTAGGACAAATGTTTAATTTAAACAATCTAGATTTTAGCTGATGCATTTTGGTGGATTGAACCAGGGCAGGACTTACTCAGTTAATGGTAGGGCTTTGGGGAGAGCTATAGAATGTTCATAGCTCCTTGAAAGTGGAGTCACAGATGAACAGAGTGGTGAAGAAGGCATTCGGCATACTTGGTTTCATCCATAGAACATTGAATACAAGAGTCGGTATGTCTTGTTGAAGTTATATAAGACATTGGTACAACCACACTTGGAATAAAGTATGCAATTCTGGTCATCTTATTGTAGAAAGGATATTTTTAAACTAGAAAGAGTGCAGAGAAGATTTACTAGGATGCTACCGGGACTTGATGGGTTGAGTTATAAGGAGAGACTGGATAGACTGGGATCTTTTTCTCTGAGGCTTAGGAAACTGAGGGATGATCTTATTGAGGTCTATAAAGTAATGAGTGGCATGGATCAGCTAGATATTCAATACCTTTCCCAAAGGTAGAGGACTCTAATACCAGGTTTAAGGTGAGGGGAGAGATACAGAAATGTCCAGAGGGGCAATTTTTTCACACAGACGGTGTCTGGAACAAGCTGCCAGAGGTAGTAGTAGAGACAGGTACAGTTTTGTCTTTTCAAAAGCATTTCGATAGTTACATGGGTACGATGGGTATAGAGGGAATATGGGCTAAATGTGGGCAATTGGGATTAGCTTAGGGGTTTTGAATAAAAAAGGGCGGCATGGACAAGTTGGGCCAAAGGACCTGTTTCCATGCTGTAAACCTCTATGACTTTATGACAACCCTTTCATCTCAGGAATCAATCTAGTAAACCTTCATTCCGTCATCTTCAATGCAAGTATATCCTGCTTCAAAGTTAGAGACCAAAACTGCATATAGTATTCAAGATGTAGAGATGCCGACATTGGACTGGAGTAAACACAGTAAGAAGTCTGAAGAAGACTTGAATGGCGGTTTGGGTGTGGGGATTTACATTCTAATCAGTAATCTGTAAACAGTCTGTGCTGTTATATGTGCTGTTTGAGACCGGAACACCTCATTTACCTGATGAAAACCAGAGGGTCGAAAGCTTGTGAGTTTACTATCAAGTGGATTGGTTGGATTCGAACCTGGTGTTGTTGGACTTCTTGCTGTGTTTGCCCCAGTCTGGTGCCGGCATCTCTACATCTTGGTCGTAGAAGTCATGATGTGGAGATACTGATGTTGGACTAGGGTGAACGCAGTGTGGGGTCTGACAACAGCAGGTTTGGGTCCAACCAGTTTGTTTGACAGTAATCCCACAAGCTTTCAGAAACAGTGTTCCTTTGTCAGGGGTGTGCAAGGTTCTGATCAGAGAAAGGCATATAGAGACACACAGAGTTTGCGGAGTGCTGATTGGAATGCGAACCTTTGCAGCTGGCCTGCTGTTGAAGTCTTGACGGTGCAGATAGTGTGAGATAGCATTGGCACGGGTTGGGGAGATGTGTGTTGTCTCCGGACAGGACAGTAGGTGAGATTTTGTGGGCCGAGGCAAGTCATGGCAGTTACAGACAGGACAGTAGTGTTGCACTGTCTGGAGACAATACACATCCCTTTAACCCATGCTAATTCTATTTCAACTCACATTGTCTGCATCTATAAGACTTGAATAGCAGGTTAGCTGCAAAGACTTGCATTCTAATCAGTATTCTGAGAACTGTGTGTGACTTTATATGCCTTTCTCTGATCAGAACCTTGCAACACCTGATGAAGGAACACCATTTCCGAAAGCTTGTGAGTTTACTATCAAATAAATCGGTTGGATTTAAACCTGGTCTTGTCAGACTTCTTACAATATTCAAAGCATGCTCTCGCCCAGGCTCAGAGCAATTGTAACAAGATTTTCTTATTCATATACTCCAATCTCCTTGCAATAAAAGCCAATGTACCATTTCTCTTCCTGGTTGCTTGCTGTACCTGCATGCTAACTTTGTGTTCATTGTATCAGTACATCCAAATCCTTCTGAACATCAATGTTTGCAAATTTCCTACCTTTTAAGACATATTCTGTTTTACTGTTCTTACAAACTGAATAACTTCACGCTTCCTCACACCCTTTTCCACCTGCTAACTTGTCTGCTCATTTGGTCTATTAATATCTCTTTGCAGCCTCTTTGAGCCTTCCTCACCTCATTTCCACCTAGTTTATGTCATCAGCAAATTTAGATACAATACTCTCTATCTCTTCATCTAAGTCATTAATATAAATTGTAAATAGTTGAGGCCCAGGCACAGCCACAGCCTGAAAATGTCCCATTTATTCCTACTTTCCCTGCCTGTTAGTTAACGATCTCATAGAATCATAGAATCTACTGTACAGAAGAGGCCATTTGGCCCATCAACTCTGTACCGACCACAATTCCAGGCCCTAATTCTATAAAAGCATACATTTATCCTAGCTAACCTCCCTGGGGCAATTTAGCACAACCAATTCGTCTAACCACACATCTTTGGACTGTGGGAGGACCTTCTGGAGGAAACCCACACAGAAATGGGGAGAATGTGCAAACTCCACACAGACAGTGACCCAAAATGGGAATTGAACTCAGCTCCCTGACACAATGAAGCAGAAGTGCTAACCACTGTGTCACTGTGCCGCTCAACATAGATACAGATACATATCGATTCATATATTTTACCCCAAATCCAAAAACCCTTATTTGCAGATTAACCTTTGTACTTACTGAATGTCTTTTGGAAATTCAAAGCTAGTTTCCCTTTATCTATCATATTAGCTACATCCTCATAAAACTCTAATAGATCTGTCAAATGTGATTTCCCTCTTGAAAAACCATGTTGACTTTGTATGACCACGCTATGACTTTCTAAGTGCATTCTTAATAATAGATGACAGCATTTTCCCAATGACTTATGTCAGGTTAACTGGCCTATAGTTTTCTGTTTTCCCTTTTGTACAGAGGAAAGGTAATCTAAAGGCAGAGATCGGTGAAATACCTTTTGATTAATGGGATTATCCTGACTTAGTGACAGCATTGTTATGTTAAAATTCCAATGTCTTCCTAACTCTAAAGAAAGAATTTGCATTTATATAGCACCTTTTATGAAATCAGGATGTTCTAAAGAACTTTACAGCCAATGAAGTACTTTGAAAATATAGTTATTGTTTACAATATAGAAAACAAAGCAGCCAATCAGTGCACAGCAAAATTAAATCAAATGCAACCTGATAATGAGCAGATAATCTTCTTTCAATGCTTGGGATGTTTTACATCTACCTGAGAGGACTGATTGTTACTCTGTTTAAAGACAGTGTAGCTCTCCCTCAGTACTACACTGGAGTACCTGCTTGTGTTTTGTGGTCAAACCTCTGGAGTAGGAAATAAACTTACAACTTTGTGTCGCAGTTGAGAGTAGTACCAAATGGCTGACAGCCACGATAATGAAACAAAAGGTGATCTTTGGTCTCCAGTGGAGGTGGAAATTGAGGCTACTTTTGTCCTGATAATGAAGTAATTGGTTAGTTTCCTGGAGAAAAATCCCAAAACCTCAGTCTGACACGTCTAGCTCCTGGTTGCAGGCAGCAGCAACCCAAACATAATCCTATAGTTAGTGGTGACTCTCCTGTGACAGGCTCCACTTAATAAGAGGTCTGGCAACACCAATTTTAAATCCAACCGATTTATTTGATAGTAAATCTGCTAGCTTTCGGCGTGTGTGCCTTCGTCAGGCGAATGAGGTGTTCTGGTCTCCAAAAGCACAGACAGTTTACAGATTGCTGATTATAATGCGAATCCTTACACCTAACCTGCTATTCAAGTCTTAAAGTGGCTAACAATGTGAGTGGAAAGAGCACTGAGCACTGAGGTTAGAGAGATGTGTATTGTCTCCAGACAGCACAGTAAGTGAGGTTTTTTTGCTAACCCAGGCAAGTCATGGGGGTTACAGATAGTGTGACATGAAGCCAAGATTCCTGTTGAGACCGTCCTCATGTGTGTGGAACTTGACTATCAGTCTCTGCTCAGCGGCTCTGCGCTGTCGTGTGTCGTGAAGGCCCCCTTGAAGAATGTTTACCCGAAGATCGGAGGCCGAATGCCTGTGACCGCTGAAGTGTTCGCCCACAGGAAGGGAACTGTTTTGCCTGGTGATTGTCGAGCGATGTTCATTCATCCGCTGTCATAGTGTCTGCATGGTCTCTCCAATGTACAATCACCAGGCAAAACAGTGTTGCCAGAATTCTTACTGAGTTTACCCCAGTCCAACACCGGCATCGCTACATCATGGCTCCACTTAACCCAGGATTTCTCGAATTACCCTGCCATGGAACACTTTGGACCTCCCAAGAGTACAGATAGAACCCCTGAGGAACAGTCTTGTTTTTGTACCTTTGACCTATTACATAATTGTTTCTCATTTAACCTCTTCAACAATATACAGAAGTCTTTTCTATTTCTTCTGCGTATACATTTATTGCAATTGAAACATTCTCTTATTCAACAAAATATTTAAGACTTACCTTTTTTTATTTTTAGTGGGAGGAGTGATGCTTGCTTTGCAGACAATTTCTTTTGTAATAAGGATTGCTGGTTCCTCATATCAGATATTCAAAACAAACATATACACACACACAAAACACATGCTCACATCACTCTCGCACTCTCACTTTCTCTCTATCACTCTCACACTTTTTCTCTCTTTCTCTCTCACGTTCACACTTTCACCTCTCTCTCACACTCGTATTTTCTCTCTCACACTCACACCTTCACCTCTCTCACACTCTCACTTTCACCTTTCTCTCTCTCATATACACACTCAATCTTACCTCTCTCATACATTCTCAAACTCTAATTTCTCTCTCTCTCTTATATATACACTCACTCTCACCTCACACACACACACACACACACCACACACACACACACACACACACACACACACACACACACACACACACACACACACCTGAGTGATAAAGAACTGGAATGATTCACTGGGTACGATCATAAGCCATAGGAGCAGAATTAGGACACCCAGCCCATCAAAGTCTGCTCCTCCACTCAATCATGGCTGAGATTTTTTTTGTCCGCATTCTCCTGCCTTTTCCCCATAATCCCTGATCTCCTTATTAATCATGAACCTAGCTATCTCTTTCTTAAAGACACTCAATGATTTAGCCTCCACAGCTTTCTGTGGCAAAGAGCTCCACAGATTCACCATTCTCTGGCTGAAGAAATTCCTCTTCATCTCTGTTTTAAAGGATTGTCCTTTTAGCCTGAGGTTGTGCCTTTTGGTTCTAGTTTTTCCTACTAATGGAAACATCCTCTCCATGTCCACTCTATCCAGGCCTTGCAGCATCCTGAGGCCAAAATTCACGCAGGGTGATGTAAATGTAGTTATGGAGAACACTGAGGTACTGGGTTGCAAACTGGAAAGTATTGAAGTAGATAGGGAGGATGTGCTAGATATTCTTGAGGGTTTGAAGTGGATAAGTCCCCTGGGCCAGACGGGATTTACCCTAGGATTCTCTGGGAGGCAAGAGAGGCGATTGCAGAGCCTCTGGCTCTGATCTTCAGGTCGTCGTTGGTTACGGGTGTGGTTCCGGAGGACTGGAGGATAGCGAATGTGGTCCCATTGTTCAAGAAGGGGAAGAGAGACCTTCAGGGAATTATAGGCCAGTGAGTCTTACTTCTGTTGTGGGCAAAGTATTGGAGAGAATTATTAGGGATAGGATTTATAGTTATTAGAGAGAAATGAATTGATTGGGGATAGTCAGCATGGTTTTGTGAAGGGTAGGTCGTGCCTTACTAACCTTATTGAGTTTTTTGAAAAAGTGACCAACGAGGTGGATGGGGTTAAGGCAGTTGATGTGGTATATATGGACTTTAGTAAGGCGTTTGATAAGGTGGCCCAGGGAAGACTTCTGCAGAAAATGCAGATGTATGGGATAGAGGGTGATTTAGCTAATTGGGTTAGGAATTGGCTAGCAGATAAAAGACAGAGGGTGGTGGTTGATGGGAGATATTCATCGTGGAGTTCGGTGACAAGTGGTGTACCTCAGGGGTCTGTTTTGGGGCCCCTGCTGTTGTAATTTTTATAAATGATCTGGATGAGGGTATTGAAGGATGGATTAGTAAATTTGCAGATGACACTAAAGTCGGTGGAGTGGTAGATAGTGAAGAGGGGTGTTATAGTTTGCAGAGAGACGTGGACAAGTTGCAGAGCTGGGCCGAGAGGTGGCAAATGGAGTTTAATGTGGAAAAGTGTGAGGTAATGCACTTTGGCAGGAATAATAAATGTGTAGAGTATAGGGTTAATGGTAGCATTCTTAATAGTGTTGATGAACAGAGGGATCTTGGTGTATTTGTGCATAGATCCCTGAAAGTAGGCAGTCAAGTCTATAAGGTTGTTAAGAAGGCATACGGAGTCTTAGCTTTTATTGGTAGGGGGATTGAATTTTGGAGCCGCAACGTCATGTTGCAACTGTACAAAAGTCTAGTGCGGCCGCACTTGGAGTATTGTGTGCAGTTCTGGTCGCCACATTATAAGAAAGATGTGGAGGCATTGGAGAGGGTAAAGAGGAGGTTTACCAGGATGTTGCCTGGTATGGAGGGCAGGTCTTATGAAGAGAGGCTGAGGGATTTGAGGTTGTTTTCGTTAGAAAGGAGGCGGCCAAGAGGGGACCTAATCGAAACATATAAGATGATTAGAGGTTTAGAGAGGGTGGACAGTGATAGCCTTTTTCCTAGGATGGAGAAAGCTAGCACGAGGGGACACAGCTTTAAATTAAGGGGTGATAGTTATAGGACGGATATCAGAGGTAGGTTCTTACCCAAAGGGTGGTTCGGGAGTGGAATGCCCTGCCTGCAGCAGTTGTAGATGCGCCAAGTTTGGTGGCGTTTAAGAGGTTAGTGATAAGTATATGGAAGAGAAGGGAATGGTTTAGTTTGGAGGGGCATTGCTTTTTATATTGGTCGGCACAACATCGAAGGCCAAAGGGCCTGTTCTGTGCTGTAATGTTCTATGTTCGATGTTCTAAAACTCTCCATTCACTTGACAAAGGAGCAAACCCCAAAAGCTTGTGAGTTTACTATCAAATAAATTGGATGGACTTAAACCTGGTGTTGTCAGACTTCTTACTGTGTTGGGCTTGATCTATATGATCCAAGCTGATTGGATTAGGGATAGCTCCCCCTCCAAGGCTTGATCTCATTTGCATCTTAGTCAAAAGGCTGAGATGCCACTTTTAAAAATTGCTTCAAATTAAGCTAAAATGTAACCTAATGACTTCAACCAAGCACAGCATGTCCATACATGCTTGATCTTAGCCAAAAGGCCCATCAAGGTTTACTGAATCTCTACGATACTTGTTCAAACACAAGGTAGCTGTATGGTTTTGTCTGGAGCAGGTTTAAGGGATCTTATAATTTACTTCTACAGCCATTTCTTAAATGCTCTGATGGGAGAGGATCACATGTTTCTACAAAAGAATAAGATGCGCTAAATGGTATCTCTTGCCTGTATCGATGTGTGAAAGTCAACTCCCTTTTTAATTGATTCTTGTCTTTACACATGTGAATGGTGGAAGAACTGGAGTGCCTTATACATGTGACGGAGGTATTTGCACAACAATGAGAGAATTGTTTGCCTGGAGGGAGCAGATACAACAGGAGCTTTGAAAAGGGAATGAGATACATAATTAAATGGGAAAACTACACTGGACAATGGGGAAAAGATGATGATTGTCAGACTTCTTAATGGGGAAAAGAGCAGGAGGCATTGACTAATTGAATAACTCTTTCAAAGAGTACAATGGCTGAGTATCTGTTTTATATGCCGTTCTGAGCTGTTTGTGCTAGCTTTGAAAATCCCTTTTTGCAGGAACAGAGGACATAAAGTTAGTTATAGGATTGGGGAAATTACATCTTTCATTTTTTCCTATTCAACATGGTGATTGTAAAGTTCCAAGCGGAAATGTGCAAACACTTCCTGCTGACCACACCAGGGACTTGATAAGCCACTTAACACCTGAAAAATAGCCACAATAGGGGCTTAACCTCAAACTTGTTTGAAATGGTGATAGTCAACTTGAAACAAAATTACCCTCATGTATTTTCCTAAAGAACACTCCACGTACTCACCCACTGACTCGGTAACGGATACGGCCAACCACAGGCACACGCGTCTTACCACTAATGTCTGGAATCTGAATCTCCCGCAGCTTCTGTTGCAGCATCTGTACCCCGAGCTGCCGGCCTGTGTGACAATCCAGATGTTAAAAAAATACCAGAGCTTTCCAGTAGACCAAGGGAGGCAGTGTCATAGTAGTATTGTCATTGGATTAGTAATCCAGAGACCTAGGGTAACGCTCTGGGGTGCTAAGTTCAGATGGTGAAATTTGAGTTCAATGAAAATCTGGAATTAAAAGTCTAATGATGACCACAAAACAATTGAAGATTTTCGTAAAAACCAATCTTGTTCACTAGTGTCCTTTAGAGAAGGAAATCGGCCACCTTTTCCTGGTTGGCCTGCATGTGCCTCCAGATGCACAGACAATATGGAGGATTCTAAAAATGCCCTCAGGAATGGGCAAAAAACGTTGACCCAGCCAATGAATGCCCTCATCCCATGAATGAGTGAATAAGTGAAAACGTAAAATCCATATCAGCACTTTCCTCCATAAGTGGTTGTTATTAGGGATAGCTTTACATTATACACCTACATCTACTCCTGCCTGAGTCCTGTGTGGTGTGATTATAAGGTATTGATGGGAACCGGAGAACAGCGTCACACATGATATGAAGTAGAGAGACACATGGCAGTAGACAGGACACAGAGTAGTATAAAGAACAAAGAACAAAACAACTCAGGTATAGCACTTCAGCCCATTGAGCCTGCACTGATATGTGGTTTCTATCTATATGTCTATCAAGATATGCCTTGAATCTTGCTGACGTGCCTTCTTCCACCACCTCCACTGGCAGTGTTTCCCAGGCATCCATCACTCTCCGTGTTCTCTGCAAGTCTTCCCTAAACTTACCACTCTCACGTGCCCTCTTCTAGTCAACTTTCCACTCTGGGAAAAATCCTCTGACTATGCCTCTCATAATTTTGTAGATTTCTATCAGATCAGTCTCCATCTTTCCAGTGAAATTCGAGTTTACCCAATCTCCCCTCAAAACTAACACCCTCCAGTCCGGCAAAGCTGGTAAACCTTCTTTGCACTCTCTCCAAGCATCCACATCCTTCTGGTAGTTCGGCGACCAAATTGCTCGCAATGTTCCAAATGTGGCCTAATTAAAGTTTTACAGAAAGTCTGGGAGAAGTAAGCATGAAGATAGCACTTAGACAGGAATATACCTTGGAGACATGTACATAGCTGTGTGACAACAGTAAGTGGTTTATGCTCAACCACACAGCCTCCAGGCATCTTAGTGAGACACCAAATAACCTTACAACATAAAGCTGTTGTATTGCTACATGTTATGTTGATGCTAAACCCTATGGCCTTGTGGGAGGGAAAAGTATGAAAATATTTTTCGACAATCATTTCTTTCAAGTTCACATAGACAACACTAGTGAACCTAGTTATACAATTTGCACATTAGCTACAAGTGGCTAATTGGGAATCTAGATGTGACATATAAACAATGAGTAATTGCATGCTCAGTAAGAAGTCTCACAACACCAGGTTAAAAAATCCAACAGGGTTATTTGGTAGTCACTCACCTGATGAAGGGGCAGCACTCTGAAAGCTAATGGCTTGTGCTACCAAATAAACCCATTGAACTTTAACCTGGTGCTTATTCCAGTCCAACATTGGCATCTCCATATAATTGCATGTTGGACAGGGGATCTCAATACCCATCCTCATTGTGCGAGCATGTCATCTTTAACTATTTTGTACATTTTTTGATAAAATGGTCAGATGAAAAGCAGCATGCCTGAGTATTTTTTTTCTCAATCATTGTGAGCTATGCTCCCTTGGTCACTGAATGATGCTGGATATTCCAGTAAATATACATATATTATGTATGTTTAGCTGTCATGAAAACAGAAAATGCTGAAAATGTTCAGATACTCAGCAGGTCAGGCAGCGTCAGTGGAGAGAAGCAGAAACAGAAACTTTTTATATCAATGAATGTTTGACTGGTATTGGGTGTAACATAAGTTCCTGGAGATAATGTCGTTGTAGCCTATCAGGTGATGAATCAGCAATTTCTATTGGACAACACTGAACTAGTAAATGACAATAAAAATAGTCTTCATAAGTATTTGTTACATCAGATAAATATGCATTTTGGTCCCTACGAATGCACATCAGTGAAACTTGATGAATTGTACATCAGTAAAGACAATTATACAATAGTGCTACTGGTGTGCACTACTTCATATTCATGCAAGCCAGAAACCTAACTGTGTGCAGAGGACGCTGAAAGTCTGTAAAGGGATACAGACAGTCTGAGTGGGCGAGGGTCTGGCAGATGGAGTACAATGTTGGTAAATGTGAGGTCATCCATTTGGTAGGAATATAAGCAAAATGGGCTATTATTTAAATGGTGAAAAATTGCAGCATGCTTGGCAGGGACATAATAGCTACAAATGAGGCCAGCAACTGAGAACAAAGGATTTGCCTTTAAGACAAAGGTAGATTAATAAGGGGATCAGGGGTCTCTTCTCTAAGGTGCTTCACACTTCTCTCAGTGTGTGGCAGTACTGTAAGAGCTCTTCATGCACTTGCTCAGTAACATTATCACCCTATACTTTATTGTCAGTATTGAGAGCAACATAGGGGCCAAGATTATGATGTTGCAAATGTGGAAGGTCATCCTAGAATTACCATGGATGTGGCAAGAAACCAAAGTCCCGGATCAAGCTCTGCACATTTGGGGTCAGTCAGGAACAATAGAGAAGGCTAATAAATTTGAAAGCATAACTCAGAATGAATGGATTCTTTCAGATTTGGACAAGATCAAGAATTGCCAACACTAGGAAGATATCTGCAACATAAATTTTATTGAAAGAAGCTGAGAGACATCAAAATAAGTTCCATTTCTAAACCTAATATAAAATAGTAATGTACAAAAAAAGCTCAGTCCTTCAACACTTATAAAAGAAAAGTCCACAGAGATAGATTATTAGGCTTATTTATCCACACTTACCATATTCCAAGGCTTTCTGTGTTACTCTCACTTTCAATCCTGGATTTGTACACAAGGCGTGTGAAGAGAAGAGGAGGAAAGTGGTAGCAACTATCCAGACCATCTTCATTGTCATCTGGACTCTTGTTTGATACATGCTACACTGTCAGCACTTTTCTGAACAAGACAGTATTGAGAAAGAAGTAACAGGAACATGTTAGTTTCACTTTTAGTCTTTTAGGGGCTTGGTTCACTTTCTCAGTATGTATGCCTCCTGCCAAACTTCTGACTCCAGATTTTCTCTGTCTTTTACATCCACCTCTGTAACATCTCCTCTCTCCACATGATCACTGATACTTTATCATCTCTAGATTCACTTATTCCAACAATTTCTTCCACACTTTATAAACTTTGGATTTACCATTCACTCATGCCCTCCCTTATTGACTCGGATTGGCATCCACTTCCAGTACTTCATTTACAATTTTAATTCCCAGATTTGAATCCCTCCACAGCTTCTTCTCTCCATAGTTACAGTAACTGCTTAAAAACCCACAACACATCCCAGCCAGTCCCCTCTCTCAAGTTCCTGTAACAGTTGCCCCTTGTGCAAACACACTCCCCTTGCCCCTTGCCCTATAATTTAAGTTACCAAAGTGCCTTTTCACTCTCCCACATCCCATTTAAGATCTTCTAAAAACCCACATATTTGAACAAGTTTCTCAGTTGCTCCTTCTTTGGCTCAGTTTTGCTTCTCTCATTCCTCTGTGGAGCTCTGAAGGTTTGCTTTCCTGAAACAAACGCGTGTTGTTGTTACTGGTGAATAAGATACTCTTCTATTACTTGGAACAGAGTCAACATTTCAAGTCGCTTACTTTTCATCGTGAAGGATCATCTAGACTTGAAACGTTAGTTCTATTCTCTCTCCGTAGATGCTGTCAGATCTGCAGAGATTTTCCAGCATTTTCTGTTTTTGTTTTAGATTCTAGCATCTGCAGTAATTTGCTTTTATCTTAGTGTTGTTTCTTGTTATTTTAAACTGAGAAACATAGCTGAATGACTAAAGTTAAAATGAATTAATCACCAGGCTTGTAAAGAGTCAATAAGGTTTCATGGAGATACAGTAATTGGGTGATACCAAAGATGGGTTTTCAACACTTGTAAAGGAGTGAGGGAAAAGGAGGAGAGTAACAACTAGTGTTTGTGGGGAAGAATGAATGAATTTAGAGGAGGGGGAAATGTCTTAATTCCATTGGATAGGATAAAGATGATGTTTGAGGGGAATAAAGTAGTTCAGAAAATCATTAATACAATCAAGAGAAAAAAGAGAGTTGTAGATTGTTACCTGAACAAACTAGTTCTGTCACTGCCGGAGATGAATGAATGTATTCGTTCCTGGAGAAAACAGCTTCCTCATTCCTTGTGACAGCCTCCAGCACTCCTTTCTGAACAACACAGAGACTTGTTGTGTGCTTTCAGCTCACTTGCTTTATAGATCTAAGGAGGAAGTTGCAGCTAAAGGGCGTGTAATAATGATCTTAATGCTTAAATCAAATATTTCAAAAATTGCTGAGTGACTGGATTGGGTGTGTGGTTTGTGAATTGCTGCCAATGCCACTTATGCAGGGAAAGCACCACATTATGCATTTATATGTCTATCTGAAATTAGGTGGGAAACTTGTGTAAGCAAAGTGTATCTCACCTTCACACCTCAGAATAAATTCTGGTTCTGTCTGGTCTTGTGTGTCACAGCCCCAGACAATATTTCAAGGTGTAGGCTGCATGGCTTCAATCAAAGGTTTTAATTAGTGCTGTAATTGCTGGAAAACTCCAAAGTGTTGTTTTGTTTTCTTATTGAGGTGCTGTAAAGGAATAAAGCAGTGCAAGTACAATAGGAAGCTGGACACAATATTAATGCTGCACACTCTTTATTGCTTTTTAATGCTTTCTTATTTATATTAAAGAATTTGATTGGTGGTTTGGAATCACTGCTTCAAAAGTATCCCAACAGTGTAAAAGGAGGTCATTCAGCCCATTGAGACTGCACTGACTCTCCGAAAGAGTATTCTGCCTTGCTTATCTAAAATCTATTCATCTCTGCCTTAAAAATATGCAAAGACTCTGATTTCTCCCTCCCTATCCCTGCAATCTGGCACCCTGATTACCATGGTTAATCCATCTAACTGCATATCTTGGAGTGTGGGAGTATATGGAAACTGGAGCACTCAGAGGAAACCCACACAGACATAGGGAGAACATGCAAATTCCACACAGTCTCCTGAGACTGGAATGGAACTTGGCACTGTGAGGCAACAGTGCCACCCCTGTTGCTCTGGGGCGGGGGGGGGGGGGGGGGGGGGGGGGGGGGGGGGGGGGGGGGGGGGGGGGTCAAAAAGGGAGCATAACCTTAAGTTAGAAGTTGTTCATGGTTACTGTCAAGAAACATTTCATTTTCCGCACACAAACATGCGCACAAAAAATCTGGAACTCTAGACCTCCAAAATGGTGTGTCTGTGTTTGTGCAGAGTGGGGGATGCAGTGGGGTGTTGCGGGTGGGGGTGGGGGGTGGGGAAAGAACAATTGGTAAGTTCAAAGCTCAGTTTCATAGATTTGTATTTGGCAAGTGTTGTAAGGAAACATGGAAATGGACTTAAGATGCAGATCGGTAATGAGTTCATTACAAACATGGCAAAAAGAAGCAGGAGTTGTGCATTCAGTCCCTCAACTAATCTGCTGTTCAGTAATATCACAGCTGATCTGCATTCCATATACTCCAATAAACTATCACCATGTTTCTTATCAATAATCTATCCATCTCTGCCTTACAAACATTAAGAATCTGCCTCCTCTGCCTTTTCAGGAAGAGAGTTCCAGAGATTCAGCACCCTTATAAAAAAAATTCACCTCATCTCCATTTTAAATGAATGATCCCTTATTTCTAAACAGCGATCCCTAGTTTTCAATTCTCCGACAAGAAGAAACATCTTCTGCACATTTATCCTGTCAAGACTTCCAGGCATCTTCTCTCTTCTAATTAGGTGAATGGGGGAAGAGATTCAAAGGGCTGAGAGGCTCTTTCTTTCCTGTGTGTTTTTTCTGATAATGTAGAGATGCCGGCGTTGGACTGGGGTAAACACAGTAAGAAGTCTGACAACACCAGGTTTAAATCCAACTGATTTATTTGATAGTAAGCTCGCAAGCTTTCGACTCTATGGCCTTCGTCAGGTGTATGAGGTGTTCTAGTCTCCAACAGCACACATAACAGCACAGACAGTTTACAGATTACTGATTAGAATGTGAATCTTTACACCTAACCTGCTATTCAAGTCTTAAAGTGGCTAACAATGTGAGTGGAAGGAACACTGAGCATTGAGGTTAGAGAGATGTGTATTGTCTCCAGACAGCACAGTAAGTGAGGTTTTTTGCTAACCCAGGCAAGTCACGGGGGTTACAGATAGTGGGACATGAAGCCAAGATTCCTGTTGAGACCGTCCTCATGTGTGCGGAACTTGACTATCAGTCTCTGCTCAGCGGCTCTGCGTGTTGTATGTCTGAAGGCAGAGCGCTTGTTGTGTGCGGCTATGTTCGTGTAGGCAGAGCCGCTGTTGTATGTCGTGTTGTATGTCGTGAAGGCAGAGCCGCTGTTGTATGTCGTGTTGTATGTCGTGAAGGCAGAGCCGCTGTTGTATGTCGTGTTGTATGTCGTGAAGGCAGAGCCGCTGTTGTATGTCGTGTTGTATGTCGTGAAGGCAGAGCCGCTGTTGTATGTCGTGTTGTATGTCGTGAAGGCAGAGCCGCTGTTGTATGTCGTGTTGTATGTCATGAAGGCAGAGCCGCTGTTGTATGTCGTGTTGTATGTCGTGAAGGCAGAGCCGCTGTTGTATGTCATGTTGTATGTCGTGAAGGCAGAGCCGCTGTTGTATGTCGTGTTGTATGTCGTGAAGGCAGAGCCGCTGAGCAGAGACTGATAGTCAAGTTCCGCACACATGAGGACGGTCTCAACAGGAATCTTGGCTTCATGTCCCACTATCTGTAACCCCCGTGACTTGCCTGGGTTAGCAAAAAACCTCACTTACTGTGCTGTCTGGAGACAATACACATCTCTCTAACCTCAATGCTCAGTGTTCCTTCCACTCACATTGTTAGCCACTTTAAGACTTGAATAGCAGGTTAGGTGTAAAGATTCACATTCTAATCAGTAATCTGTAAACTGTCTGTGCTGTTATGTGTGCTGTTGGAGACTAGAACACCTCATACACCTGACGAAGGCCATAGAGTCGAAAGCTTGCGAGTTTACTATCAAATAAATCAGTTGGATTTAAACCTGATGTTGTCAGACTTCTTACTTTTTTGTGATAACCAGATAAGGTGATGTGTCAGACGGAATTGAATGATAACGATGAGCAAAGCCATTTTCCTGAGTCACATGGAAATACAATTCAATACAAAGTTGTGCTGCAGGACACTCCAACAGACCTAGTACAGTCCATAATATCTTGTTATGTCTTGCTGATAGCCTGCCCTGTTTCAACAGGCCCCACTTTTGCGCATTTAAGATTTCCTAATCCACCCTTGATTCTGGTCAGGGTTGAAACTGTTGTGTCAGTTGTATGAGTGCACATTGTGGTAGTCTGTTACTGGCAGTAGTTTGGAAACCATGAACAGAAATGTAGCAACAATCATTTCAGAATCTGCACGTGAAACATACATTTCCTTTCTGTGATGCTTGATTGATTGGTGTGCTTTTTATAGCAACAATTTACTCAAATTCGCTCCCTGGAGAATTTGATATACAGAGCAGCGAATCTGATATTTGTGCAGGAATTTAAATGCTGAATTGCATATTCTATTGTAAAACAATAGGAATAAGTGACCCTGTGCTCACGGCACTAATCTCCCATGGACAAAGAGAATGGGAGTCGATTGACCAGAGGAAATCCTGCAGTGTACGAATACATAACTTAAAGATCATTAGCTATGTTATAAATTGTCAGCTCTAACATTTTATCTGAAATGATAATCATGGGTTCAAACCCACTGTAGAATAAAAAGCACATCACCTGAGCAGACACACCAGTGACAGACTGAGGGAGTGCAGCTCATTCCGACTTTCCATCTTTTATGGGATTTTAATCTCAGGAGACTGTACCCAAGTGAGATGGCGACCGAGTGAACTAGATTCACGTGGTAAATTCTGGTAAATCTTTCTCAGGTTTTAATGTAGATTAGGAGTCAAGTCCTCACAATCTTTGAATAGACTAATTTGTTACACAGCAAACTGCCTGGGAATGGCAGTTATCAGCCAATTACCTGAGAATAGTTGGTTCAGTTGGTGTTAATTATGTAACAGGAAGCTAAACCAGCCAGTGACTTAGCAGAGGGTCTATACGAGGGGCAGACTTTTTAAAGTAGTAAGTGTACCCAAGGAAACAACTCTCTCCGAGGATTTCAAATAATCGGGGATTTCAAATATCCTAATATTAATTACGTACAAATGGCGTGAAGGGACAGAGGACATTAAATTCTTGAACAGCCATTCAAGAGAACATTTTTTTAGCCAGTACATAAGTCTCTTCCTCAATGTCAGTAAAACGAAAAAGGTAGTCATCGACTTCAGGAAGCATTGAGAAGAACATGCTCCTGTCAATCTCAACAGGGATGAAGTGGAAATGGTCGAGACCTTCAAGTTTCTAGGTGTCCAAATCACCAACAAGCTGTCCTAATCCCTCCATGTTGACGCTATAGTTAAGAAAGCCCACCAACTTTCTCAGAAGACTAAGGAAATTTGACATATCCACTAGGACTCTCACCAATCTTTACAGATGCACCTTAGAAAGCATCCTTTCCGGATGTATCACAGCCTGCTATGACTCCTGCCCTGACTGCAAGAAACTATGAAAAGTTTTGAACATAGCCCAGTTTATCATGCAAACCAGCCTCCATCCATTGGCTCTTTTTACGTTTCCCGCTGCCTTGGAAAAGCAACCAGCATATCACGGGCTCCCACACATCCCGGCTATACTTTCTTTCACCTTCTTCCATTGGAAAAAGATACAGAAATCTGAGATCACGTATCATATGACTTAAGAACAGTTTCTTCCCTGCTGCTATCAGACTTTTGTTTGGACCTACCATATATTAAGCTGATCTTTCTCTACACCCTATCTGTAACTACAACACTCTATTCTGCATCCTTTTCTTTTCTTCTCCCCTGTGTTACTCTGTGGAAGTTACTGTACAGTGACTTTTGTCTGTACAGTGCACAAGAAATAATAATTTTCACTGTATTCCACTGCACTTGTCAATAAATCAAATCAATAACGATGCTAAAATAGAACATAGAACATAGAACATTACAGCACAGAACAGGCCCTTCGGCCTTCGATGTTGCGCCGACCAATTATGAAAAAAAGCAATGACCCTCCAAACTAAACCATTCCCTTCTCTTCCATAAACTTATCAACTAACCTCTTAAACGCCACCAAACTTGGCGCATCTACAACTGCCGCAGGCAGGGCATTCAGCATTGATGCTGGAATAACAAACCAGCAATGGGGACCTTTTTGAAGATAGCAACTGCAATATATTTTGCCAAAGAACAAAGGACAAAGAACAAACAGGAATAAAAGTTCTAAACTGGTAGAAGGTAAGTTTTACAAAGCTGAGAAGTGAAACGGTGAAAGTGCCCTGAATATAATGGTATATTTGACTCTATGCCATCTTTTCCTGCACCCTAAACTCATTAAGCATGTTTCTTCCACCTTAAACACGTTAAAGAAGACATCCCCTACAGACAAGCCCTCCATATACAAAGGATCTGTTCAGATAAGGATTGTAACAGACACTTTCAGACACTGTAAGATGCCCTCATAAGAGCAGGATATGGTGCTCAACTCATCGATCGACAGTTCCGATGCACCACAGCAAAAAACCGCACCGACCTCCTCAGAAGACAAATACGGCACATATGGACAGAATATCATTTGTCGTTCAGTCCCCCAAAGTGAAGAAGATACAACACCTTCTTTAGAGCCTTCAATATGTCAATGAAGACAAATATCTTGCTAAAGCCATCCCCACATTCCCAGTACTTGCCTTCAAACAACCGTGCATCTGCAAACAGACCATTGCCCTTAGCAAACTACCCAGCCTTCAGGAGAACAATGAACACAACACCACATGACCCTGCCACAACAATCTCTGCAAGATTTGCCGGATCATCGACATGGATGCCATCGTCTCATGTAAGAACACCATCCATCAGATACACAGTACGTACTCTTGTGACTCAGCCAGTATTATCTATCTGATATGTTGCAGGAAAGGATGTCCTGAGACACGGTACATTGACGAGACTTCAGCAGTCATGGGCATTCAGCCTCTGATATTTGGGTAATCATTCTCAAAGGCTGCCTTCACAACCTACAACACCACAGATTCACTGTGCAAAAACCGAAAGCCAAGTTCAGCACACACGAGATCAGCCTCAACTGGCATCAGGTCACACCATCTATAATCCCCATGACATGCCTGGGTTTGCAAACTCTCACTAACTGTCCTGGTTTGAGACAATTTACACCTCTTTAACCTGTGGTTAACCCTCTCTCCACTTATATTATCTGTAGTTGTAAAGGTCTGATTATCTGTTAAGACTCAGATTCTAACCATTATCTTGTAAATTGAGTTTGTACCTATATGTTCCCTATTTATGAACCCAACTCCAATCATCTGATGAAGCAGCACCTCTCCAAAAGCTTGTGCTACTAAATAAATCTGGAGATTTCAACCTGGTGTTGTCAGACTTCTTACTAATTTTTCTGGAGAGGGTACTGCAGAGATTTACAAGAATGTTGCCATTACTGAAAATCATAGCTATGAGACAAGATTGGATGGGCTAACATTGTTTTCCTCATAATAGGAAGCTAAGGGAAGCGGCCTAAGGCCTAACTGAAGTGGACAAAATTATGAGGGACCTAGTCGAGAATGACCTGTTTCTGTAACTGAGGGATTAGTTACCCAGGGGCACATGTTTAAGGTGATTGATAGAGGATTAGAGGAGATATTAGGAAAAACCTTTTCACTCAGTGGGTAGTGGGTACCTAGAATTCATTGTCCGAACTAATGGTTGAAGTAGAACCCCTCAACCAATTTAATGGGTAGTTGGCCCTGCACCTGGAGGTGGTGTAACCTGCAAGGCTACAGACTAAGTGCTGGAAGGTCACACTGAAATGAGCGGTCTATTTTGATTTTCCTCTTTCTTTTGGCAGAGACAATATGGGCTGAATAGCCCTTCTCTGTCATAACCTTTCAACAGTTTTATAAAAGATCCCATCACAGCATTAAAAAGGGGAGCATGGGGATCTCCGTGATGTGCATGGCCAACACTTATCCCCTAACAAACATCATTAGAGCAGATTATTCATGATCACATTGCTGTTTTATTCACGTTACACTTCAGCTGCTTTAGAATGACCTGAGACAAGAAAAACTCTTTCTTTCCAGGGAGGTATGGCAGTTTTTTAATTAACTGGTTGCTAAATTTACCAGAATGCTGGCAGATCTGAGGAGGATTTTTAGTCAGGAGAAGTGATTGTTCTTTGGCTAGAAAGGTTAAAGGGGGGATTGAATCAAGATGTTTAAAATTAATGAGAGAGTTACAGCACAAAAAGAGAAACTGTTTTCACTAGCAACCAGGGTCCCCAAATTTAAGGGGAACTGGTAAAAGAGTCAAAGTCACAGAGGTCTACAGACCAGAAGAAGGACAATGACAAACCACCCAACCATTCTAATCCCATTTTCCATCTCTTGGTCCATATGCTTGTATGCCTTAGCATTGCAGGAGAACATCTAAATACTTCTGAAATATTGTGAGGGTCTCTGCCTCCACCACCATTTCAGGCAGTGAGTTCCAAACTCCCACCATCTGGGTGAAAAAGTTTTTCCACACATTCTTTCTAAATCTCTTGCTCTTACCTTGAATCTTAAGCCACCTGGTCATTGATCCATCCGGCAGGGGGAGAAATTTCTTCCTGTCTACTCTTTCTACGCCCCTCATAATTTTACATATCTGAGTCATGTTCCTCCTCAACCTTATCTGCTCCAAGTCAAACAACCTCAGTCTATTCAATCTCTCTTCATAACTAAATTCTCCAGCCCAGGCAACATCCTAGTAAATCTACTCTGTGCCCTTTCCAATGTATCACATCCCTCCTCGAATGTGGATTCCAGACTATATATATTGGCCTAAGTAATGTTTTATATAGTTCCAGCATAACCTTCCTGCTCTTAAACTCAACAAATGAAGACGAGTATACCATATGCCTTATTAATCTCTTTATCCAGCTATCCTGCTATCTTAAAGGGGCTGGTAGTACATGTGTGCCAAGGTCCATCAATGCTTCCCAGGGTCCTATCATTCATTATGTATTCATAGAACATAGAACATTACAGCGCAGAACAGGCCCTTCAGCCCTCGATGTTGCGCCGACCAATTAAGAAAAAGCAATGACCCTCTAACCTAAACCATTCCCTTTTTGTCCATAAACTTATCTACTAACCTCTTAAACGCCACCAAACTTGGCGCATCTACAACTGCAGCAGGCAGGGCATTCCATACCCTTACCACCCTCTGGGTAAAGAACCTACCTCTGATATCCGTATTCCTTTCTCTTATTTGTCCTGCCCAAGTGCATTATCTCACACTTATCCAGATTAAATTCCACTAATCAGCCCATTTCCTAGCTTAGAACATAGAACAATACAGCACAGAACAGGCCCTTCGGCCCTCGATGTTGTGCCGACCAAAATAAAAAGCAATGCCCCTCCTAACTAAACCATTCCCTTCTCAGCCATATACTTATCAACTAACCTCTTAAACGCCACCAAACTTGGCGCATCTACAACAGCTGCAGGCAGGGCATTCCACTCCCTAATCACTCTTTGAGTAAAGAACCTACCTCTGATATCCGTCCTATAACTCATACCCCTTAATTTAAAGTTGTGTACCCTCGTGCTAGCTTTCTCCATCCTAGGAAAAAGGCTATCACTGTCCACCCTATCTAAACCTCTAATCATCTTATCTGCTTCAATAAGATCCCCTCTTAGCCGCCTCCTTTCTAACGAAAACAACCTCAAATCCTGCAACCTCTCTTCATAGGACCTGCCCTCCATACCAGGCAACATCCTGGTAAACCTCCTCTGTACCCTCTCCAATGCCTCCACATCTTTCTTATAATGTGGCGACCAGAACTGCACACAATACTCCAAGTGCGGCAGCACTAGAGTTTTGTACAGTTGCAACATGATGCTGCGGCTCCTAAATTCAATCCCCCTACCAATAAAAGCTAAGACTCAATAAGCCTTCTTAACAACTTTATCCACTTGACTGCCTACTTTCAGGGATCTATTGACACATACACCAAGATCCTTCTGTTCCTCAACACTATTAAGAGCCCTACCATTAGCTTGTTTATATCCTCCTGTAATCCCAGGCTATCCTCCTAACTATTTACTATGCTACCAGTTTTTGTATCATCCATGAACTTATTGATCAATTCTCCTACATTCAAATCTAAATAATTTATATAAACCACAAACAGCAAGGGTTCCAACACTGACCCCTGTGGGACCCCACTAAACACAGGCTTATATTCCAAAAACACTCCTCCACCATTACCCTCTGCTTACTGCCACTCAGTAAGAACGTAGAACATTACAGCACAGAACAGGCCCTGCACTTGGAGGTGGTGTAACCAGAAGTCTCACAACACCAGGTTAGAGTCCAACCAGTTTATTTGATAGTAATCCCACAAGCTTTCGGAAACAGTTTCCCTTTGTCAGGTGTGTGGAAGGTTCTTACTGTGTTTACCCCAGTCCAATGCCGCCATCTCTACGTATTGACACTCAGCCAATACTGGATCCAATTTACAAATTTGGATCCCATGGACTATTACCTTCGTTATCAGTCTCCCTTGTGGGATTTATCAAAACCTTGCTGCAATCCAAGAAGACTACGTCAATTGCATTGACTTCATCTATCAGAAGCTTCACCTCCTTGAAAAATTCAATCAAGTTGGTCAGACACGATCTCCTCCTAACAAAACCATGCTGACTGTTTTTGATTAAACCCTGCAACAGTTCAGTAAAATGGTAGTGAGCAGGAAGCAATGAGGCTTCAGTAAAGTGGCGGGTGGGAGGCAGGGAGGGCTTGGCAAGTGCACAATATCATCTAGGGTAAAAGAAATACACATGGGTTGGTGCTGTGTGCGCCTCTATACACAAATGTTTCTTTTACCATCTGGAGACACTAGGCAGGATCTTGAGCTTGCACCTTAGAGATTAAGATATGGTGAAACCCAGAAATCGGAAAATTTCATTATCAAGATTGCAATCTCCTAACATGCCACCTCTCACTGGCAACGTTATCAGATGCATGCCCATTACGGGCAACAATGTGACTTTATTCATTTAAAATAAATTTTCATCAAATTAAACATTCCTCTCATCAGATCTCTACCTCCCTCACAGGAATGTATTCTGTGAATACCCCCCTTCCCCTACATGGGCAAACAAAAGTCGCAGTAGCCCCTGGGGGCAGGGAGACTTGGCCAATTAGTGTACACGGCAATGCCCCCAGCATAAGTTGGCACTGCCAGGCCACAGGTGCCTCCATAGTGGAGGAGAGGAATGGGCAATAATTGCTGGCCTTGCCAGTGCTGTCTGCATCCCACACCACAAATAACCAAAAAACCAGGAATTGAACCTTCAATTGGGTCTGCCTCAGAACCCAGGCGTGACGGCACAGTGATTATCACAGAGACACAGGTTCGATTCCAGCTTCGATCGCTGTCTGTACGGAGTCTGCACGTTCTCCCCATGTCCGCGTAGGGCTGCTCTGGTGCTTCGGTTTCCTCCCACATTCGGAAAGACGCGCTAATTAGATGCAGTGGCCATGCTAAATTCTCCTTTGCTGGAGTGTGGCAACCAGGGGATTTTCACAGTAACTTCATTATAGTGTTAATGTCAGCCTACTTGTGATATTAGTGAATAAACTTAAACTTAACGTTTAACCACAGCCAGCAACTTAACAATTTAGCAATTTGACCACAGGGGAAGCACAACCTCTTTCTGGAGCTACATTCTGATAACATAACCTGGAATTTTTAGTTTAGTAAATTTCCAATCTACAACTTTCCTTTCGTATACATTGTGATCAGAAATACTGTATTGTAATCAAAAATCTCATTCAGTTCAAAGATGTAATACATTTAAAAAAAACTTGCATTTATCTAGCACCATGGACAGAGATAGTCTAGATGAACAGAGGGATCTTGGTGTGTATGTGCATAGATCCCTGAAAGTAGGCAGTCAGGTCGAGAAGGTTGTTAGGAAGGCATATGGAGTCTTGGCTTTTATTGGTAGAGGGATTGAATTTCGGAGCCGCAACGTCATGTTGCAACTGTACAAAAACTCTAGTGCGGCCGCACTTGGAGTATTGTGTGCAGTTCTGGTCCCCACATTATAAGAAAGATGTGGAGGCATTGGAGAGGGTACAGAGGAGGTTTACCAGGATGTTGCCTGGTGTGGAGGGCAGGTCTTATGAGGAGAGGCTGAGGGATTTGAGGTTGTTTTCGTTAGAAAGGAGGAGGCTAAGAAGGGACCTGATCGAAACATATAAGATGATTAGAGGTTTAGATAGGGTGGACAGTGATAGCCTTTTCCTAGGATGGAGAAAGCTAGCACGAGGGGACACAGCTTTAAATTAAGGGGTATGAGTTATAGGACGGATATCAGAGGTAGGTTCTTTACTCAAAGAGTGATTAGGGAGTGGAATGCCCTGCCTGCAGCGGTTGTAGATGCGCCAAGTTTGGTGGCGTTTAAGAGGTTAGTTGATAAGTATATGGAAGAGAAGGGAATGGTTTAGTTTGGAGGGGCATTGCTTTTTATATTGGTCGGCGCAACATCAAAGGCCGAAGGGCCTGTTCTGTGCTGTAATGTTCTATGTTCTATGTTCTATGGTGACTGCAGGGTATCCCAATGCGCTTTACAGCTGATGAAGTAGTTTTGAAGTGTTGTACTGTAGAAACACATCGGGTAACTTATGCACAGGATTCCAGAAACAGTAATGAGAAAAAGCCTGGTTAACCAGACTTGAAACATTGGCTTATTCTGTCTCCACAGATGCACAAATGCTGAGAATTTCCAGCATTTTCTGATTTTGTTTCAGATTCAGCATCCATAGTAATTTGCCTTTATCTCAAGGAGGGATGGCCTAGACAATGTACTCGGAACTCTTGAGTGGCTCCCGCATCTTCTGACTCAGAGGCAACAATTTTGCTGCTGGAATACTGCTGACACCTTTATTGCATTGATAGTGATGAATCAACAAGACAGCGCCACTCCACTGGCTCGCCTGATTGTGATAAACATCCACTGCTGTATTTACATGACTACTATCATGACTACTATCGACACCGTATTTACACCAAGCCAAACAAAGGTAGCACAATCCCAGGTCTATTTTCAGTCAGCTGATGTCAGCAGGGATTGCAACAGGAGTGCAGTAATTAACTTGAGCGATGTTTTGCTTCTCTTGTACCAAAGCAAGAATCAGGGTTTTCAAGAAGAAATAAGAGCACAGAAAATTAGCTCATTGTGTTCATGGCTCTTTTCTTCCATCTGGTGGTTGCAGCCTGACATTACAGCTGTGCTTGAAATTCAATATTAAATAATTCAACAGCAGGTTTAAAACAATAAAACAAGTACCAACAAAAAGAGACAGATTTTTTTCCCAAAGAGGAAACACTGGAAAATTCAGGAGGTCTGGCAACATTTGTAAGGAGAGAAAAGAGCTAACGTTTCAAATCCAGTGACTCTTTGTCAAAGCTTTGACAAAAGTCATCTGGACTCGAAACGCCAGCTCTTTTCTCTCTTTACAGATGCGGTCAGACCTGCTGAGATTTTCCAGCATTTTCTCTTTTAGTTTTAGATTCCAGCATCTTCAATAATTTGCTTTTATCTGGGTTTCTTTTGTTTATATTCAATTCAATCAAAGTCCAATTCAAAGTCTCAACAAATGAGACATTTCAGATGAGCAACTTTTTTAAAGTGGCATCTAAATCTTTTGATCAAGTGTTGGAGGCAGTGCAATGCCTGCTCCAATCAGCTTGGATCATGTAGATCAAGCCCAAGACAGGAAATGGTGAGCCTGTCCTGTCAGCTTGGATCTGAAATGTCTCTCAAAGAGGGACAAATTAATACAAATTACATGACTAGATAGGTAATGAATAATTGGGGTTTTGGGAAGGGGATTGAGTTACACTTATCAATGTCTTCTCAGACTGGGAGATGGGCAGCATGACGACAACTCAATCTAGAATCACAAATAGCATTCCTGGCATTTTCTTTGGAAAATTAGGAAAGGGGGTTTCTTTTTAACTTTCCTACATCTTTCTCATGTTATTTGCAGTTGTGTCCAGATCAATATTTAATTGCTGGAGAGTTTGGCCAATCCTGAAGCGTTGGCAATTCTCTGTTTGATATATTATTATCACATGTATTAGTACACAGTGAAAAGTATGGTTTCTTGCATGCTATAAAGACAAAGCATACTGCTCACAGAGAGGGAAATGAGAGAATGTAGTGTCACAGTCATAGCTATGGTGTAGAGAAAGATCAGCTTAATGCAAACTAAGTCCATTCAAAAGTCTGACGACAGTAGGGAAGATGCTGTTCTTGAGTCAGTTGATAAGCGACTTCAGACTTTTATATCTTTTTCCCCAACAGAAGAAGGTGGAAGAGAGAACAACCAGGATGCACAGGGCCCTTAATTATGCTGGCTACTTTGCCAAGGCAACAGGAAGTGTAGATAGCATCAATGGATGGGAGGCTGGTTTGCAAGAAAGACTGAGCTACATTCAGGACCTTTTGTAGTTTGTTGTGCCTTGGGAAGAGCAGGAGTCATACCAAAGTGTGATGCCCAATATTAAGTTTGCTTTGCCAGGTAATTGCAAGCTGATTACGCCAACCTCCCACATTCAGCAGGATCCAGATTCTATCATTTCCGTCCACCTTCTTGGCACAAAGAATAACTGTTAAACTTCTGAAAATAGTTGAAATGTGATTCTTTATTGCAAGGAATGAAGCATTGCTGATTGCTCAAACCTGTATTCTGACAAGATATCTGAACTCTTGTGGACGAACAGAGATTCACATCATCTTAAAACAAACTACAGATTGCCACCCTATGGAACCAAAGATCTTCAAACTAAGGTCTAGTGTAAACCGTTGGAGTAACCCAGGCAAACCATTCCTAGCTTCAAGAAGACCACTTCCAAAAAGAGGGAAAAACAGTTGACAAGTTTTTCCCTTGGGGAGGGGACAGGGAAGATAGTGACATTTCTCTCTGACCTCTAAAAACCATGAATGCAAACATCAAGAGACACAAACTCCAATAACCCACCCACATCAGGTACTATTGATCACACACTGTCCATTTCCTTTCTGAACTGAGCATCCACGAGCACAAGTTCAAAGCCCACCAAGGCAGCCGGGAACTTAAATAGCTAATTAAATTAAATTTAGAATTAAAAGGCCAGCAATAGTAAGGGTGACCATGAAATTACTGACCTGAATCCAACCTGGTTTACTAATGTCCTTTGGAGAAGGACACCAGGGGCAGCATGGTGGCACAGTGATTAGCCTTGCTGCCCAACAGCGCCACAGACTCAAGTGGCTTTTTGTGGAGTCTGCATGTTCTCCGAGTATCTGAGTGGGTTTCCTCCCACAGTCTGAAAGACATGCTGGTTAGGTGCATTGGCTATGCTAAATTCTCCCTCAGTGTACCCAAACAGGCATTGGCATCTACAGGATTTTCTCAGTAACTTCACTGCAATGTTAATATAAGCCTACTTGTGACACTAATAAATAAAATTTTAAAACTTTAAATATGTTATCTCTACCACGACTATTTGAGTTTGCAGACATCCAGGTGCCCACTGATGAAGGTGGTCACAAGGCTTGCTTCATTTTTGAAAATATGATTTTTTTTAACTTTCAACTGACTGGAAGTTTTGCAATTTGAATTGCGACAGAGCAAACTCCCTAAAAAACGCTAGGCCACATTCCCAGGTGGTGTGAAATAAACAAATCACCTTCAGGGGATTGATTGATTATTGTCACATGTATTGGGATACAATGAAAAGTATTGTTTCTTGCGCGCTATACAGACGAAGCACACTGTTCATAAAATACATACAGAAGGAGGAAGGGTGGTGTGAAATGTAGTGTTGCAGTTACTGATAAGGTGAAGAGAAAGATCAGCTTAATGCGTGATAGGACCATTCAAAACTCTGATGGCAGCAGGGAAGAAGCTGTTTTTGAGTTGGTTGGTATGTACTCAGACTTCTGTATCCTTTTCCCAACATAAGAAGGTGGAAGAGATTATATCCAGGATGAGTGAGCATCCACGGCTTGATTATACACGGCTTTTCCAAGGAAGCGTAGGCAGAGTCAGTGGATGGGAGGCTGCTTTGCTTAATGGACTAGGCTACATTCATGACCCTGTGTAGTTTCTTGCAAGCTTGGTCAGAGCAAGAGCTATACAAGCTGTATTGCAAATGGAAAGGATGCTTTCCATGGTGTATCTGTAAAAACTGGTGAGTGTTACATTGGACATGCGAAATTTCCTTAGCCTCCTTAAAAAGTAGAAGCATTGGTGGGCTCTCTCAACTGTAGCGTTAGAGTGAAGGGACCAGGTCAGATAGTTGGTGATCGAAACACTTAGAAACATGAAACTTTCGACAATCTTCACTTTCATCATTTTTGATGTAGATACAGACATGTCCTCCACTACATTTCCTGAAGTCAATCAATGTATCTTTCATTTTACTGACACTAAGGGAGAGATTATTATTGAATGTGGAGAGGGACATTTCCTATAATCCTGAGGAAGAAGCATTAAAATAAAAAATATTGAATTTTAAAACAATAGCTTTCATAGATAGATCTGCTGAAAACCCCTTGGAGCTACATGCTAGGTAAAGTATTTCAATGATGTGGAGATGCCAGTGTTGGACTGGGGTAAACATAGTAAGAAATCTCACAACACCAGGTTAATAGCAGCCAAAGCCACTAGCTTTGGGAGCACTGCCTCTTCATTAGCTGAATGGGAGCTCTATGCACAAACAGGGCATATAAAGACACAAACTCAGTTCACAAAATAATGGTTGGAATTTGAGTCTTTCCAGGTAACCAAGTCTTAAAGGTACAGACAATTTGAGTGGAGAGAGCGTTAAACCTGTGCTTAATCCTCTCTCCACTCACATTATCTGTATCTTTAAGACTTGATTACCTGTAAAGATTCACATTCCAACTGTTACCTTGTAAACTGAGTTTGTGTCTTTATATGCCCTGTTTGTGCATAGAGCTCCCACTCAGCTGATGAAGAGGCAGTGCTCCGAAAGCTAAAGGATTTCAAGGTAAGGCTACCTAGCCACTCGAGAGAGATTGCAACTGACATAGGCAGCGTCAAGAAAGTCTTCAGCAAAGGGGAAAGGCAGAGAGCTGTTTTCTCTATGTTGGAATAAGTGTATCATCAGGTTCAAAAAGCCAACTCTCCCAAAAACCTACCAGTGAACTGAGATCTCTAAACAATTACAACATCTTCCACACTTGACTGCATCAAAGAAACCAGCTAATCTAAATTGACTGCAGCATTTTAAAAAAAACTGTGTCTCAAAGACATTGTTACAGATGGCAGTGGGGTTAATTTAAATATCACTGATTTCTCCACTCACCGCACATTCATAAACAAAAAAGTTTCTTGATTTTCTTTACTGTTTATAAGTGTGGTCTGTAGTCAGTTGACTCATGACTTGCAGGATTGTTAGATAAATGTTGAAGGACTGCAGGGAAAAGCCTGAGAACTGCAGGCCGGTGAGCCTAACATCTGTAATAAATTGTTGGAAGGTATTCAGAGCCAGGATCTACGGCATTTAGAGAGGCAAGGACTGATGAGGGGCAGTCAGCGTAGAGAGTGAAAAATCATGTCTCACAAATTTGACTGAGTTTCTTGATGGGGTAACCAAGAAGGTAGATGAGGACTGTGCAGTTGATGTCATCTACATGGATTTTAGTCAGGCTTTTGACACGGTACCACATGGTAGGTTGTTGCGTAAGAAATCTCACAGGATTCAGGGCGAGATAGCCAAATGGATGCAAAATTAGCTTGATGATAGATGATAGAGGGTAGTTGTAGAAGGTTTTTTCCAAGCTGGATGCCTTGATCAATTGGGCCAGTGGGCTGTTGATGAATGGTGGATGTTGTTTAATTTAGATAAATGCGAGGTGATGCATTTTGGTAGATCTAACTAGGAAAGAATTCAGTTAAATGGTAGGGAGTTGGGGGAGAGTTATAGAACAAAGAGATCTAGGGATATAAGTTCATAGCTCCTTAAAAATGGAGTCATGGATAAAGAGGATGGTGAAGAAAGCATTTGGCATGATTTCATTGGTCAGAACATCGAATACAAGAGTCGAGATGTCTTGCTGAAGATATTGTAAGGCCACATTTGGAATACTGTGTACCGTTCTGGTCACCTTATTACAGAAAGGACATTATTAAACTGGAAAGAGTGCAGAAAATATTTCTTTGGATTCAACTGGGACAATAGTTTGAGTTATGAGGAGAGGCTGGATAGGCTGGGGCATTTTTTTTCCCCTGGGGCTAGGAGGCTTCGGGGTGGTCTTATAGAGGTCTATGAAACAATGAATGGCATAGATAGTCAATGATTTTTTCCCAAAAACTAGAGGGCTTAGGTTTAAGGTGAGAGATAAAAAGGGTCCAGAGGGGCAATTTTTTCACAAAGAGTGTTGCCTGGAACAAGCTGCCAGATGGGTACAAGTTTGTCTTTTAAAAAACATTTGGACTGTTACATGGGTAAAATGGGTAGAGGGGTATGGGCAGGCAATTGGGACTAGTTTAGTTTAAAAAAACAGTGGCATGGACAAGTTGGACCAAAGAACCTGTTTCCATGCTGTAAAACTCTATGGCATTTTTTCATGGGCATGGACAAAATGCACAATGTGGAAGCTAAGTTTAAACCTAACTGGACTCTACAATTTGCAAACTATAGAGTTGGAATAGTCAGTTTTTATACAGCCAGACCTTGGACAATCAAATTGCCATCAAACCCAGATAGATCTGAAACTGCCTGGCCAGGTTCTAATGGCTACATTGTTTACAGTTCTAGTGAGCCTTTAATCATATAACCATAGAAATCCTACAGTGCAGAGAGACGTCATTTGGCCCATCGAGTCTGCACCAATAACAATCCCACCCAGACCCTGTCAAGAACAAAGAACAAACACAGAACAGCACAGCAGAGGAACAGGCTCTTCAGCCCTCCAAGCCTGCACCACTCATGTACCCAAATAGACCATTCATTTGTATCCCTTGATTTCCAGTCTGTTCATGTGGCTAAGTCTTAAATGATCCCAGTGTGTCCAACTCGACCACCTTGCTTGGCAGCGCATTCCAGGGCCCCACCACCTCTGTCTAAAATATATCCCCCTGATATTTGTGTTGAACATTGCCCCCTTAATCTTAAACTTGTGACCCTTAGTGTTCATCACCTCTGACCTGGGAACATCCTGGTAAACCTTTTCTGTACTCTCTCCAAAGCCTCCACGCTCTCTGGAGAATAGCTAATGTTGTACCGTTGTTTAAGAAGAGTGGTAGGGATAACCCTGGGAATTATAGGCCGGTGAGTTTGACGTCAGTGGTAGAGAACCTGTTGGAGGGGATTCTTAGAGATAGGATGTATAGGCACTTGGAGCGTTGCAATCTGATTAGGGATACGCAGCATGGATTTGTTAAGGAGAGGTTGTGCCTTATAAATCTGGTAGAATTTTTTGAGGAGGTGACGAAAACGGTGGACGAAGGGCGAGCCGTTGATGTTGTCTATATGGATTTCAGTAAGGCGTTTGACAAAGTCCCTCATGGGAGGTTAGTTGAGAAGGTCAAGGCTCATGGGATACAAGGACAGGTAGCTAGATGGATAAGTAACTGGCTTAGTAATAGGAGACAGAGAGTAATAGTGGAAGGGTGTTTTTCTAGCTGGAGGTCGGTCACTAGTGAGGTGCTGCAGGGCTTGGTACTGGGACCTCTTTTATTTGTAATATATATAAATGACTTGGAAGAGGGAGTAAGTGGAGTGATCAGCAAGTTTGCAGATGATACAAAGATGGCTGGACTTGCGGGTAGTGAGGAGCATTGTCAGGCGATGCAACAGGACATAGATAGGCTGGTAGCTTGGGCAGATAGATGGCAGATGGAATTCAATCCTGATAAATGTGAGGTGATGCATTTCGGGAGAAAGAATGTAGGGGGGAGGTATATGATAAAAGGTAGACCTATTAAGAGTATAGAAACGCAGAGGGACCTGGGGGTGCAGGTGAACAAGTCTCTGAAGGTGGCAGAGCAAGTGGAGAAGGTTGTGAAGAAAGCATATAGTATGCTAGCCTTTATAGGAAGGGGTATAGAGTACAAGAGCTGGCCTTTACTGTTGCAGTTGTATAAAACGCTGGTTAGACCTCATTTGGAATACTGCGTCCAGTTCTGGTCACCTTACTACCAGAAGGACATGGAGACTCTGGACAGAGCACAGAGGAGGTTTACCAGGATGCTGCCTGTTTTGGAAGGTCTAAGTTACGAGGAGAGATTAGGCAAATTGGGACTGTTTTCCTTAGAAAGACGTAGACTTAGAGGAGATCCGATAGAGGTGTACAAGATTATGAAGGGGATAGATAGAGTAAACAGGGTTAAGCTTTTTCCTAGGATGGACTCAAATAGCACAAAGGGTCACGGGCTTAGGGTGAGGGGGGTAAGGTATAATTTGGATGCTAGAGGGAGTTTTTTCACACAGAGAGTGGTGGGGGTTTGGAATGCACAGCCAAGTAAAGTGGTGGAGGCAGGTAGTCTGGAGTTATTTAAGAAATACTTAGATGGGCACATGAACAGAATGGGAATGGAAATATAGAAAACTGATTTAAAATAGGGATCATGAGCCTTGGGAGTCCCTGGGAAGTGTGTAAATAGATGATGATATTGATGTACTTGCTTTTATCCTACAGGTGCCTTGGTCCACCTTGTTTTTCTAACGAGGGGCATACATGCGATGGGTCGTGAGAGGGCTGCTCTTGGATCTTTCGAGAGTATCCTAGTGCTTCACGTTGTTAGTGTACGCTTGGCCCGGACCATTTGATGGGCAACACGACAGCTCAGTGACTATCGCTGTGCTGTGCAGATACATGGATTGGGGCCTGTGTCTGTGGGAGTTTGCACATTCTCCCCATGCTTGCGTGGGTTTTCTCCGGGTGCTCCGGTTTCCTCCCACATCCCAAAGATGTAATTGGCAAAACAAATTCTCCCTAAATTGTCTCAAATTTGGTTTTTAATCCACAGATCTATAAACATGGACAGGGATCAAGGGTAGAGGTGGGAACATTGGGGTGGCAGCGCAGGCTCATTGGGCCAAAGGGCCTGTTTTCCGTGCTGTTTTGTTCTTTGTCTTTCCAGTAGTGAGGCGACCAGAACTGGATGCAGTATCTCAAATGTGGCCTAACCAACATTCATATCATTGCAACATCATACGCCAACTTTTATACTCTATGCCCTGTTTAATAAAGGCAAGCATGCCATATGCCTTCTTCACCACCCTTTCCATCTGTGCTGCCACCTTTATGAATCTGTGAACTTTCACCCTCAGATCGCTCTATACTCCCGATGGTTCTGCCATTTATTGTATAGCTTCTCCTTACATTAGATCTACCGAAATGCATCACTTAGCATTTATCTGGAGTAAATTCCATCTGCCATTTCCCTGCCCAATTTTCCAGCCTATCTATATGCTGCTGTATTCTCTGACAATGTTCATCACTATCCACAACTCCAGCAATCTTCGTGTCATCCACAAACTTACTGATCACACCAGCTACATCTTCCTACAAATCATTTATATATAGAACATGAACATTACAGCGCAGTACAGGGCCTTCAGCCCTCGATATTGCGCCGACCAGTGGAACCAATCTAATGACCCTCTAACCTAAACTATTCCAATGTTATCCATATGCCTATCCACTGACCATCTGAACACCCTTAAAGTTGGCGAGTCCACAATTGCTGCAGGCAGGGCATTCCACACCCTTACTACCCTCTGAGTAAAGAACCTACTTCTGACATCCATCCTATAACTACCACTCCTTAATTTAGAGCTACGTCCCCTCATGTTAGCCATCACCATCTGAGGAAAAAGGCTCTCACTGTCCACCCTATCTAATCCTCTGATCATCTTGTAAGCCTCAATTAAGTCATCTCTTAACCTTCTTCTCTCTAATGAAAATAACCTCAAGTCCCTCAGCCTTTCCTCATAAGACCCTCCCACCATACCAGGCAACATCCTGGTAAACCTCCTCTGCACTCCTTCCAATACCTCCACATCTTTCTTATAATGCAGCGACTAGAACTCTACACAATACTCCATGTGCGGCCGCACCAGTTTTGTACAGTTGCGAAATGACCTCACGGCTCCGAAATTCAATCCCTCTACCAATAAAAGCTAACACACCATATGCCTTCTTTACAACCTTAACAACCTGGATGCCAACTTTCAGGGAGTTATGCACATGTATACCGAGATCTCTCTGCTCGTCGACACTACCAAGAGTCCTTCAATTAGCCCTATATTCTGTACTCCTGTTACTCTTACCAAAGTGAATCACCTCACACTCTTTCGCATTAAATTCCATTTGCCACCTCTCGGCCCAGCTCTGCAGCTTATCTATGTCCCTCTGCAAACTGTAACATCCATCCTCACTGTCTACAACTCCTCTGACTTTGGTGTCGTCAGCAAATTTACTAACCCATCCCTCTACACCCTCATCCAGGTCATTTATAAAAATAACAAACAGCAGTGGCCCCAAAACAGATCCCTGAGGTACACCACTTGTAACTGCACTCCAGGTTGAATATTTCCCATCAACCACCACCCTCTGTCTTCTATCAGCTAGTCAATTCCTAATCCAAACTGCTAAATCACCTTCAATCCCATGCATCTGCACTTTCTGCAGTAGCCTACCATGGGGAACCTTATCAAACACTTTACTAAAATCCATATATACCACGTCAACTGCCTTACCCTTATCCACCTCTTTGGTCACCTTTTCAAAAAAACTCTAAGATTTGTGAGACACGACCTATCCTTCAAAACCATGTTGACTATCCCTAATCAATTAATTTCTCTCTAGATGATTATAAATCCTACCCCTTATAATTCCTTCCAAAACTTTCCCCACAACAGAAGTAAGGCTCACCGGTCTATAATTCCCAGGATGGTCTCTACTCCCCTTCTTGAACAAGGAGACAACATTTGCCATCCTCCAGTCTTCCAGCACTATACCTGTAGCCAATGACGACATGAAGATCAAAGCCAAAGACTCTGAAATCTCCTCTCTTGCCTCCCAGAGAATCCTAGGGTAAATCCCATCCGGCCCAGGGGACTTCTCTATTTTCACATTCTCAAGTATTTCTAACACCTCCTCCTTATATATCTCAATCCCATCTAGTCTACAACTCTGTATCTCAGAATTCTCCTTGATTATATTAACCTTTTCCTGCGTGAATACTGACAAAAAGTATTCATTTAGTGCCTCTCCTATCTCTTCAGGCTCCACGCACAACTTCCCACTACTGTCTCTGACTGGCCCTAATCTTGTTCTAACCAATCTCTTATTCTTGACATACCTATAGAAAGCTTTAGGGTTCTCCTTGATCCTATCTGCCAAAGTCATCTCATACCCTCTTCTAGCTCTTCTTAACTCTCTCTTCAGCTCCTTCCTGGCTAATTCATAACTCACCAGTGCCCTAACCGAGCCTTCCCCTCTCATCTTTACATAAGCCTCCTTCTTCCTCTTCACAAGAGATTCAACTTCCTTAGTACACCACAGTTCCCTCACTCAACCACTTCCTCCCTGCCTAACAGGTACATATTTATCAAGGACTCACAGTAGCTGTTCCTTGAATAAGTTCCACATTTCAGGTGTTCCCAGCCCCTGCAGTTTCCCACTCCACCCTATGTATCCTAAATCTCACCTAATAGCCTCATAATTACCTTTCCCCCAGCTATAATTTCTGCCCTTCAGTATATATCCATCCCTTTCCATCACTAAGGTAAATGTAACCGAATTGTGGTCACTATCACCAAAATGCTCACCTAATTCCAAGTCTAACACCAGATGTCATGTATGAGCTTAGGACGTGTACTGCTGCTTGGGAATGTGATGAGGTGGCCATTACAGAGACTTGGACGTCTCAGGGACTTCAGGTGCCGGGATTCAGATGTTTCAGGAAGGAAAGGGAGGACGGCAAAAGAAGGGCTGGAATGGCATTGTTGATCAGGGACAGTGTCACAGCTGTACAGAAGATGAGTGCCGTGGAGGGACTTTCTACGGAGTCTCTGTGGGTCGAAGTTAGGAACATCAAGGGGTCAGTAACTTTGTTGGGTATTTTCTATAGGCCGCCCAATAGTGACAGGGAAATTGAGGTGCACATAAGGAAACAGATCCTAGAGGTATGTAGTAATAACAGAGTTGTTGTGACAGGAGACTTTCATTTTCCAAACATCGACTGGAATATCCCTAGGGTAAGGCGTTTGGATGGGGAGGAGTTTGTTAGGTGTGTCAGGAAGTTTTCCTGACACACCTACGAGAGGAGAGGCTGGCTAATGAACCTGGACAGGTGTCGGATCTCTGGTAGGAGAGCATCTTGGGGATGGTGATCATAATTCTATCTCCTTCATGACAGCATTGGAAAGGGATAGGATCAGGCAGGCTAGGAATGTGTTTATCTGGAATAAAGGGAAATATGAAGACATCAGGCAGAAAATTGGACAAGTAAACTGGAAGGAGGTGTTCTTGGGGAAAAGTACTGAAGGAAGGTGGCAAATTTTCAAGGAATATTTGTCTGAAGCTCTGCAAGACAACATTCCAATGAGACAGGGAGGTTTTGGTAGGCACAATCGTTTGGTTTGGTAGGTCAGAGGAACTATGGTGCACAAAAGTTGTGATGGACCTAGTCAGGAAGAAAAGAAAGGAATACAGAAGGTTCAAAGAGCTAGGAGATGTTAAGGGGATCTGAAGGAGTATACGGGTTATAAGAAGGAGCTTAAAAAAGGAAATTAGGAGAGTCAGAAGGAGTCATGAGAAGGTCTTGGTGGGTAAGATTAAGGAGAACCCCAAGGCGCTTTACAAATGTGTAAAGAGTAAAAGGATGAGAAGTGAAGGGATTGGGCCTTTAAAAGGTGAAGGGGGAAAAGTCTGTGTGGAACCAGAAGAAATGGCAGAGGTACTTAATGAATACTTTGCCTCAGTATTCACGGTGGAAATAATCTGGGAGGTTGTAGTGCAGGTTTGTGGCGGACTGAAATATTGAGTATGTGGACGTTAAGAAAGATGATGTATTAGAACTTTTAAATTCTATCAAAATAGATAAGTTGCCAGAACTGGATAAAATGTGCACCCAAGGTTACTGTGGGAGGTGAGGGAAGAGATTGCAGAGCCTCTGATGATGGAGATGGGAGAGTTCTGGAGGATTGCGGATGTAGTTCCGATTTTCAAGAAAGGGAATAGGGAAAGCCCGGGAAATTACCAACTGGTGAGTCTGACCTCAGTGGTTGGTAAGTTGATGGAGAGGATACTGAGGGACAGGATTTATGAACATTTAGAGAAGTTTAGTATGATCAGAAATAGTCAGCACGGCTTTGTCAAGGGCAGATTATGCCTTGCAAGCCTAGTTGAGTTCTTTGAAAATGTGACTGAACACATTGACAAAGGAAGCATGATGCATGTGATTTATAGGGACTTCAGCAAGGTGTTTGATAAGGCCCCCAATGTAAGACTTCTTGAAAAAGTGAGAGGGCATGGGATCCAAGGGCTGTTGCCTTGTGGATCCAGAACTGGCTTGCCTGCAGAAGGCAGAGAGTGGTTGTGGATGTGGATGGTCTTTTTCTGCATGGAGGTCAGTCACCAGTGGAGTGTCCCAGGGATCTGTTCTAGGACCTTTGCTATTTGTCATTTTCATAAATGACCTGGATGAGGAAGCGGAGGGATGAGTTAGTGAGTTTGCCAACGACACAAAGGTTGGTGGTGTTGTGGATGGTCTGGAGGGAATGCCGTTGGTTGCAGCAAGACATAGATAGGATGCAAGACTGGGCAGAAAAATGGCAGATGGACTTCAACGCGGATAAATGTGTAGTGGTCCATTTTAGCAGGTCCAATGGGATGAAGGAGTACAATATCAAGGGTAGGAGGCTTAGCAGTGTCGAGGAGCAGAAGGACTCATCCATAGGACTCTTAAATCGGCCCTGCAGGTGGAGGATGTGGTCAAGAAGGCGTATGGTGTACTGGCCTTCATTAATGAGGGATTGAGTTTAAGAGTCAGGAGATAATGCTGCAACTTTATAAGACCTTTGTCAGACCCCCACTTGGAGTACTGTGTGCAGTTCAGGTCGCCTCACTACAAGAAGGATGTGGAAGCTATTGAGAGGGTGAAGAGGAGATTTACAAGAATGTTGCCTGGATTGGGTGGCATGCCTACTGAAGATAGGTTGAGGGAGCTAGGTCTTTTCTTCTGGAGAGATGAAGGCTGAGAGGAGACCTGATAGAGATTTATGTTGAGAGTATAGATAGGCTGGATTCTGAGACTATTTCCCAGAGCAGAAATGGTCACTAAAAGAGGACACACGTTTAAGGTGCTGGGGAGCAAGTACATAGGGGATATCAGAGGTAAGTTTTTCACTCAGAGGGTGGTGAGTGAGTGGAATCGGCTGCCATCGGTGGTGGTAAAAGCGAACTCATTGGGGTCTTTTAAGAGACTTCTGGATGAGTACATGGGATTTAATGGGATTGAGAATTATAGAAAGGCCTGGTAGGTATGGATATGATCAGTACAACTTGTGGGCCTAAGGGCCTATTTGTACTGTAGTGTTTTATGTTCTACATAAACAGCAGAAGTCCCAGTAGAGTCCTGCAGAACACCATTAGTCACAGACCTCTAACTGGAAAAAGAACCCTCCATTGTTACCCTGTCTTCTATGGCCAAGAGAGTTCTCCACCCATCTAGCTAGCTCATGTTTTATCCCTTGAGATTTAACCTTTTGCACCAGCCTGCCATGAGGGACCATATTAAATGCTTTACTAAAATCCATATAGACAACATCCATAGCCCTTCCTTCATCAATCATTTTTGTCACCTCAAAAAACTCAACCAAGTTGGTGAGCCATGATCTCCCTCATACAAAACCATGTTGAATTTCACTAATGAGATTATTCCGATCTACATGCGCATATATCCTAAGAATCTTCTCCAATAATTTCCCTATCATGGACGTCAAGCTCACCAGCCTATAATTACCCGGGTTATCCTTGCTATCCTTCTTAAACAACGGGACCATATCTGCTATCCTCCAATCCTCTGGGATCTCACCTGTGTCCAATGAAGAGACAAAGATTTCTGTTAGACATCCAGCAATTTCATTCCTTGTCTCCCTGAGCAGCCTAGGATAGATGCCATCAGGCCCTGGGGATTTGTCTGTCTTATAGTTTCCTAAAAAACCTAACACTTCCTCCCTTGTAATTGAGACTTTTTCAAACAGGTCAACACATCTCTGAGACACTACCAGTCAACATGTCCCTCTCCTTTGTGAATACTGATGCAAAGTGAATACTTAGGATCTCACCTACTTCTCTGGATTCTAAGCATAATTCCCCTCCTTTATCCCTGACAAGTCTGATCCTTTCCCTGACAACTCTCTTGTTCCAAATGTATATGTCTTGGGATTCTCCTTAATCCTGTCTGCCAAGGACATTTTGTGACCCCTTTTTGCTCTTCTAATTCCCTGTTTGAGCTCTTTTCTGCTTTCCGTGTTCCTCCAGTGAACCTTACGTATACCTCTTTTTTCTTTTTGATTAGACCCACGATTTCCCTGGTTATTCACAGCTCTCGAATCTTACTTTTCCTATCCTTCCTTTTTACAGGCACATGCCTGTCCTGCAGCCTCATCAACTGCTCCTTAAAAGACTCCCACATGCCAGATGTGGATTTATCCTCAAACAGCCTCTCCCAATCAACCACCACCAAATCCTGCCTAATCCGGTTGTAGTTAGCCTTCCCCCAATTCAGCACCCTTACCCATAGGAAAACACTCATCTTTTTCCATTATTATTCTAAAGTTTACAGAATTGTGGTCACTATTTGCCCTACTGAAACTTTTACGACTTGACCGGGCTCATTCCACAGTACTAGATCCAGTATAGTCCCTCTCTAGTTGGACTATCCACATATTATTCCAAAGAATCTTCCTGTACGCATTTTATAAATTCCTCCCCATCCAGTCCCCAGCCTTAAGTGATTTCCAGTCTGTACAAGGGAAATTAAACTCTCCCACTACACCTATCCAGAATCGCCTTACATATCCGTTCTTGAACTTCCCATGAGCTATTGGGAGGCCTTAGTATACTATCCCTTATCCCTACATATTTACCCACTAACCTATGCATCCTGGGATGCTAAGGGGCAATTTAGCTAATCCATCTTTGGACTGTGGGAGGAAACTGAAGCATCTGGAAGAAAACCCATGCAGGCATGGGGAGAATGTGCAAACTCCACACAGACAGTGACCCAAGCCAGGAATTGAATCCAGATCCCTGGAGCTGTGAAGCAACAGTGCTAACCACTATGCTACTGTGCCTCCCTGTTAGAACAATGCTATGCAGACTCAATAGCACCCGGCTCATTAGAAGACCAGAAGCATAATGAGATGAGGATTGGGTGCAGGCCTCAGAATCTTGGAAAAGGGCATGAAGGGAGCAACCTAGAAACCTAGCTTTCGCTCTGCCTTTCTTTAATAATATCGAGAGCATCTTTATCTGGCAGCTGAACAGCACAGCATTGCCAGCTCCTTGTACCTCATCGCGAGCATCATCGGATGGACCAGGCCCAGAAGACTACCCCAGTGAAACACCCAGTGACCTGAACCAGCCCAAGGCTAGAAGGGAAGCCCAAATTGACAATTGTAGGTCCCAAAACATCAGCCAAACCTCAAAGACCACGGAATCAGCCTGCCCCAGCCTTATTTAGTCTTAACCGTCTTTTCAAAAAAAAGTTTCAACATAGTGACAAAGAAGTGCATGTTAAAATTAGTTAGTGTAGATTTGAAATTGTTTATTTAAGAGTTGAGGCTGTTGTCCTATGTATATATTAAATATTGTTTTTCCTTGACAAAGTGTTCAGTAAATTGTGTTGGACTTTCACCTGAATCTTGTCCCCTTTTGTCCATTTCACTGTGTAACACACCTGAGTTTAAAAATGTTACTGCAAACTGGTCAAGGTGAGTTAGGCTACATTTACCCATCTGTTTTTTGTCATTTTACGAAAGCTGCATGTCCCAAACTGTTTTATTGTGATCCAATTTCTATTAATAACTCTATAGTACAAATGCTTTAGTCGGAGTAGAGAAGGGGTAGAAGGGTGGGAGGAGTGGCGTTACTGGTCAAAGACTGTATCACGGTGATCGAAAAGAAGTTTGATGAGGACTTGTCTGTTGAGGTAGTATGGGCTGAGATTAGAAACAGGAGAGGAGAGGTCACCCTGGTGGGAGTCTTTTACAGACCTCCTAATAGTTCTAGAGAGGTTGAGGAAAGGATTGCGAAGTCAATTCTGATTAGGAGTGAAAGTAGTAGGGTAATTGTGATGGGGGACTTTAACTTTGCTAATATTGATTGGAATAGCTATAGCTCTAGCTCGTTAGAGGGGTCAGTTTTCGTACAGAGTGTGCAGGAAGGTTTTTTGACTCAGTATGTAGATAGGCCAACTAGAGGTGAGGCTACATTGGATTTGGTGCTGGGCAATGAGCCAGACCAGGTGTTAGGCTTGGAAGTTAGTGAACATTTTGGTGATAGTGACCACAATTCGGTTACGTTCACCTTAGTGATGGACAGGGATAGGCATGAAGCTGGGGGCTGTAGTTATAGCTGGGGGAAGGGTAATTATGAGGCCATCAGGAGAGAATTAGGGTGCATAGATTGGACTAGGGAACTACAGGGACTGGGAACATCTGGAATGTGGTGCTTATTCAAGGAGCAGCTGCTGCGAGTCCTTGATAAGTATGTCCCTGTCAGGCAGGGAGGAAATGGACGAGTAAGAGAGCCTTGGTGTACGAAAAGAGTTGATTTGCTGGTTAAGAAGAAAAAGGAGGCTTATGTCAGGATGAGGCTTGAAGGCTCAGGTAGTGCAATGGATAGCTATAGATTAGCTAGGAAGGAGGTAAAAAGTGAATTGAGGAGAGCTAAGAGGGGACACGAGAAGATGTTGGCTGATAGGATTAAGGAGAATCCTAAAGCTTTCTTTCGATATGTTAAGAATAGAAGATTGGTTAGGGCAAGATTAGGGCCAGTCATAGACAGCAGTGGGAAGTTGTGCGTGGAGCCTGAAGAGATTGGCGAGGCACTGAATAAATATTTCTCTTCGGTATTCACGCAGAGTGCTGGAAATGTAGCTGTGGAGAGCACTGAGGTACAGGGTTGCAAATTGGGGAGTATTGTAGTAGATAGGGAGGATGTGTTAGAAATTCTCGAGGGTTTGAAGTTGGATAAGTCCCCTGGGCCGGACGGGATTTACCCTAGGATTCTCTGGGAGGCAAGAGAGGAGATTGCAGAGCCTCTGGCTCTGATCTTCAGGTCCTCGTTGGTTACGGGTGTGGTTCCGGAGGACTGGAGGATAGCGAATGTGGTCCCATTGTTTAAGAAGGGGAAGAGAGACCTTCCAGGGAATTATAGGCCAGTGAGTCTTACTTCTGTTGTGGGCAAGGTATTGGAGAGAATTATTAGGGATAGGATTTATAGTTATTTAGAGAGAAATGAATTGATTGGGGATAGTCAGCATGGTTTCGTGAAGGGTAGGTCATGCCTTACTAACCTCATTGAGTTTTTTGAGAAAGTGACCAGAGAGGTGGATGGGGGTAAGGCGGTTGATGTAGTATATATGGACTTTAGTAAGGCTTTTGATAAGGTGGCCCATGGAAGACTTCTACAGAAAATGCAGATGTGTGGAATAGAGGGTGATTTAGCTAATTGGATTAGAAATTGGCTGGCAGATAGAAGACAGAGGGTGGTGGTTGATGGGAGATATTCATCGTGGAGTTCGGTGACGAGTGGTGTGCCTCAGGGGTCTGTTTTGGGGCCCCTGCTGTTTGTAATTTTTATAAATGATCTGGATGAGGGTATTGAGGGATGGATCAGTAAATTTGCAGATGATACTAAAGTTGGTGGTGTGGTAGATAGTGAAGAGGGGTGTTTTAGTTTACAGAGTGACTTGGACAAGTTGCAGAGCTGGGCCGAGAGGTGGCAAATGGAGTTTAATGTGGAAAAGTGTGAGGTAATGCACTTTGGCAGGAACAATAAATGTGTAGAGTATAGGGCTAATGGTAGGGCTCTTAATAGTGTTGAGGAACAGAAGGATCTTGGTGTATGTGTCAATAGATCCCTGAAAGTAGGCAGTCAAGTGGATAAAGTTGTTAAGACGGCTTATGGAGTCTTAGCTTTTATTGGTAGGGGGATTGAATTTAGGAGCCGCAGCATCATGTTGCAGCTGTACAAAACTCTAGTGCGGCCGCACTTGGAGTATTGTGTGCAGTTCTGGTCGCCACATTATAAGAAAGATGTGGAGGCATTGGAGAGGGTACAGAGGAGGTTTACCAGGATGTTGCCTGGTATGGAGGGCAGGTCCTATGAAGAGAGGTTGAAGGATTTGAGGTTGTTTTCGTTAGAAAGGAGGCGGCTAAGAGGGGATCTTATTGAAGCATATAAGATGATTAGAGGTTTAGATAGGGTGGACAGTGATAGCCTTTTTCCTAGGATGGAGAAAGCTAGCACGAGGGGACACAGCTTTAAATTAAGGGGTATGAGTTATAGGACGGATATCAGAGGTAGGTTCTTTACTCAAAGAGTGATTAGGGAGTGGAATGCCCTGCCTGCAGCTGTGTAGATGCGCCAAGTTTGGTGGCGTTTAAGAGGTTAGTTGATAAGTATATGGATGAGAAGGGAATGGTTTAGTTAGGAGGGGCATTGTTTTTTATTTTGGTCGGCACAACATCGAAGGCCGAAGGGCCTGTTCTGTGCTGTATTGTTCTATGTTCTATGTTCTATGAGATAGGATGAAAAATATTAATTTGCGCACACTCAAAATATAGGAGTAAAAGAGGGAAGATCTACTGTGCAGAAATCACAGAAAAGAAACAATATTTCACGTTGGTTCCAGAGTTCAGAATCAAAATCTAATGAGATATTCCTTCACCAAAGTTGATTCGTTGAAAACTTACACAGGAAACTTCTTTCCAGTTGCGTTGATGTTACACAATGAGGTTTCTTTTTTGCTTTTTTTTGTTCTTTGAGATAGAGATGATTCAGTCTTGCAAATAATGGTACAAAATTTCCAGCAGAAACAGTACAGATAGGACCAGGGGCATACCTATCTGTGATGCTGCTAGCTAGATGGTAAAATGGCAGAGTGACTTTGCAACAAAACAATACTGTGTGTACCACTGGCTAGAAATCCATGACTCCTATCTCTACACTCTGGTTTTGATAAGGGATGTGTATTCCACATCCAGGTCCCAGAGATTGTCAGAAGTCTTAACCAAAAGGAATTGAAAGGAACCTTGTATAGTTCTTTATTTTAGCAGATGGACAGACTCTGGTTGGCCAACTTGGATTATGAAATATAGATGGCCTTTGTACTACTCTTCATGTAGCCCATTATCTTCAGAGATAACGATTTGCGAGTTTCTAGCAAGTAGCTTATTTTGTTTGAGGGTTACACACAGATAAAGATTCAGCCATTTGAGGTGCTTGTCAAATTTGTTTTAAGAGGAGAAATAGAACACATCTTTATTTTACTTAGAAACTATACTTGTTCAGGACAACTAAAAGACCATTTTGTTAAAACTGTAATTTCTTTTACCTATTTAAAATTGGATTTTAACTCTTCTCATTTCTGATACCCACGTGCCTGTAGGCCTGAATGATCTAATGAGGGCCAAATGCTTGCAGTCACATTTTTATTATTTTTTTCTCAAGATTAACAGTTAATAAATTTGTTCATTGACTCAAGAAAACTTTGTTCAGTTGGCTCCTTATTGCTCACAGCTTAAATAGTGAAATACATTTGGATTTGGAAAAGGTATAGCCTTTGTGAAAAAACTGAAAATGTTCTTGTGATCAAAGTGAGAAGACAGTGATGTTAACATTCTAAAAGTAAAAAGCTGGATGCTGCTTAGGAATGCAAAAGACAAAGAAACAGTTTTTGCAACGTGCTGAGTGGATGATCCATCTTGGCCACCTCTCAAGTCATCATTATAGGCTCCCATCTTCAGCCAATTTGATTCACTCCATGTGGCCTCAAAAAACTTGAGCAAATGGTTATAGCAGAGGACAGGGCCCAGCAACTTTCTGGCTGAAATGCAACAGATTTGCCCTCAACAACTAGCTATAACATAATTGAGTCTTTACTGTCCTCTGACATTGCAAGACATTCAGTTGCAAACATTATGTCCAAGATTACAACCAGACGAATCACCCAGATGAATCCAAGTTGTGAAGTCCTCATCAATAGCATCTGGGGACTAGTGTCAATATTGGAAGAATTGGCCCCACAATTGAGTCAAGCAAGAGTGTGACAGAATCATACCTTTCAGCCAGTGCCAAATTCCTCCATCACCATCAGACATGGCGGCACAACAGTATACAGAAGGTAGGGACATGGGAGAAGTTAAATGTAATGCTAACTCTGAACCCACGTGGGCAAGGAAACCTTTTGCTGATCACCACCTACCAGTCTCCTTCAGCTGATGAATCAGTACGTCCTCATGTTGAGCTGCACTTTGAAGACACATCACATGTAGTCTGGGAGAGGTTTCTAATTCCTAGCACTGAGCATGTCTTGATAGCAGCACTACTAGCTGAGCTGGCAGATTCTTAAAATACTTATTTGCCAGATTGCACCTGCTGCAAGTAGTAGCAGAACCAACAAGGGAAAAACCTACTTGACATTGTCCTCACCAATTTACATGTTGCAGTTACCTACTCTGGTAGGAGTAACTGTCATACAGTGCATATGCTGAATACCATTTTTGAATTGAGAATATACTCCCACCCTTCAGTGTGTGGCACTACCATGATGCTAATGGGGAGAGATTCAGGATAGGTCTAGCAGCTCAAAATTAGACATCCATGAGATAATGTGGCTATCAGAATTCTTACTGAATACTGGAGCAGATATGGGAGGCTGAATGGCCTTTGTCTGTTCATAACTGTAAATCTGTAATCACAGATGGCAGATGGTGTTTAATCTGGTCAAATGTAAGGTGATGCATTTTGGAAGGTCAAATAGATAGGAAATATACAATAAATGACTGAGCCCTTAAAAGTATTGATATGCAAAGAGATCTGGGTGTACAGGTACACAGGTCACTGAAAGTGGCAATGCAGGTGGAGAAGATAGTCAAGAAGGCGTATAACATGTTTGCCTTCATTGGCTAGGGCACTGAATTTAAAAATTGGCAAGTCATGTTGTAGCTTTATAGAATCTTAGTTAGGCTGTACTTGGAATATAGTGTTCAATTCTGGTTGCCACACTACCCGCAGAATGTGGAGACTTTGGAGAGGGTACAGAAAAGGTTTTACAGAATGTTGTCTGGTACAGAGGGCATTAGCTATGAAGAGAAGTTGGAGAAACATGGTTTGTTCTCACTGGAATACAGAGGTTGAAGGGAAACCTGATAGACATCTACAAGATTATGAGAAGCATGGACAGAGTGGATAGTCAGAAGCTATTTCCTACGGTGGAAGAATCAATTATGAAGAGGCACAGGTTTAAGGTGTGAGAGTTTAAAGGAGACGTATGAAGCAGATTTCTTTTTACACAGAGAATAATGGGTGCCTGGAACTCGTTGCCAATTGCAGTGGGATCTTGATCAACTGGGCAAATGGGCTGACGAATGGCAGATGAAGTTTAATTTAGACAAATGCGAGGTAATGCATTTTAGCAGGCTGAACCAGGGCAGGTCTTATTCAGTTAATGGTAAGGCACTGAGGAGAGTTACAGAACAAAGAGATCTAGGCATACATGTTCATAGTTCCTTGAAAGTAGAATCACAGGTGGACAGAGTGGTGAAGAAGACATTCGCATGCTTGGTTTCATCGTTCAGAACATTGAATACAGGAGTTGTTAAATTTGTACCAGACATTGGTAAGGCCACACTTGGAATACTGTGTGCAATCCTGGTCATCCTAATATAGAAAGGATATTATTAAACTAGAGAGTACAGAAAAGATTTACTAAGATGCTACCAGGACTTGATGGATTGATAAGGAGAGGCTGAATACTTGGACATTTTTCTTTGGAGTGTAGGAGGCTGAGGGGTGATATTATACAGGTTTATAAAATAAGGAGGGGCATAGACGAGGTAGACAGTGACTATCTTTTCCTAAAGGTAGGGGAGGCTAAAATTAGAGGCCATAAGTTTAAAAGGTGAGAGGGGAGAGATACAAAATTGTCCGGGGGCAATTTTTTCACACAGAGGGTGCTGTGTCTGGAACAAGTTGCCAGAGGTAGTAGTAGACGCAGGTACAATTTTATCTCTTAAAAAGCATTTAGATAGTTACATGGGTACGAAGGGTATAGAGGGATATGGGCCAAATGCAGGCAACTGAAATTAGTCTAGGAGTTTTTTTAAAAAAGGGTGGCATGTTCAAGTTGGAATGAAGGGCCTGTTTCCATGCTGTAAATCTCCATGATTCTATCCAAGGTATAACATGTAAATACAAAAGGCAGAGCTAAATTTGAGAGGTGAGGTGATTGACTGCCCTTGATATCAAGGGAACAGTTGACCAAATGTTAAAGGAACTTTGGTGATTTGTGTGTGCTTTCTCATTGCATTGAATTCTAGCAAAATTTGAGTGAGAGAATTGCTAGGAGGACAAGGGGGAGGAGGAGGAGGAGAAGGAACACTCCAGTGGTGGAAGTCAAAGGAAAATGGTTACGGCTGTTGCAGTCCAATAATCTTAGGACATTGTCGGGAGTTTAAAAAGAAGCTTTTTGGCGGGGTTGGGGAGTAGGGGTGTTACTATCCAAGGCATAGTCATATTTAGCTGCTTCATCACTGAACTTCCTTTAATAAGACTAGAATGGGGATGTTTGCAATGATGATATAGTCAGGACCATTCAAAAATCATAATGAAGCAGCCTTCAACTGCACATAACAAGACCTAAACAACATGTTGATGTGACAATTAACATTTACATTATATGTGCAAAGTAATGATCATATCCAACAAAAGAAAATCTAACCACCTCGCCTTGACATAAAATGCATTATATTGCTAAATTCCCCACCATCAACATCCAGACAAGGGAGTCAGTAGTGACCAAAATCTTAATTGGGCCAGTCACAGACTGTAGTTCTATCAGAAACTGTTTTTCATGGTTACTCACTCTTGCCATCCAAAGCTTTTACAAACTAGAAGTCACAACTTAGCAGTCAAATGGAATACTCTTCACTTTCATGGATGAGTGCTGTTCCAACAACACTCAATGACACAATCCAGGTCAAAGCAGTCTGCTTGTCTGGTACCATCCACAAGATGCACTGCAGAAACTCACCAAAGCCTTTTCGCAGTGTTCCCAATCCTGTGACTTCTACCATGTAAAATGACAAAGGCAATGAACTCACAAGAGCACCATAACCTGAAAATTTCCCTCCAAGTCACACGCCACCCTGACTTAGAACTATTGTATTAATGTTCTTTCACTGTTGCTGGGTCAAAACCGCTAACAGAACTATTGGTATTGCTTTAATGCAGACTACAGTGATTCACTTTCTCAAGGGCAATTAAGGATGACCAAATAATACTGACATTGTCAATGATACACACACCATGCAAATGAATTAGAAAATGTGACTATCCGCACACACTGATAACTGCAGGTCGAAACTGACTATTATCTCCTGATGTCTAACCTAGCTGTTTTTGTAATCTGTACCCCTAGTCCTTCTAAACTGTGCTGAATAGCTTAACCACATTGTGTATGTACAACCTTTCTATTATTTTAAAGATCTTGATTGCCTCTACTTAAATTTACACTTTTCTACTCAACTCATCACAACTATAAAGGGCTAAAACTTAAACTAATAGTCTAGTGCAGTACTGAGGAAGTGCTCCGCTGTCGAAGATTCTTTTAGGTGACACATTAAACCGAGCTCCATCTGCCCTCAAATCAATGCAGGAGGAGGAGAAGGAACTTCTCATCAATAGCTACTCCTCAACCAATACCAAAAGAGGTTTAACCCAGTCATTATCACATCGTTGTTTGACAGACTTTGCTGTGTTTCCTACAATTGTAATGACACTTCTGAATTGGTTGCAAAGCATTTTGGAATATACTGAGGTTATGAAATGTTAAATAAATTCAAGTATGTATTTCTTTTCAGAAGGCAAACCTATTTAAGCTTACCATTGTAAACTGCTTGCTTGTAGGTTTAATTGGGGTCATCATCATTACTAGTCTCTAGAATCAGTGCATTTACTACGCTATAGTCAATGATCAGCCCATTGGTGCCAAATTCATCCTCTTATCCAGGGATAAAACTTTGCTCCCGAATGATCATTGATTAATGATCAACAGAAATAATCAATCAATCTGAAAAATCCTTTGAAGTGGTAGTGATACAGATATGAATATGCTGTTAAAGGCAAAATACTGCAGATGCTGGAATCAGAAACAAAAACAGAATATGCTGGAAAATCTCAGTGGATCTGACAGTATCTGTGGCGAGAGAATAGAGCTAACACTCGAATCAGGGTGAACTTTTTCTGTAACTGCAACAAATTTCATTACCTACCAGCATGACAGAAACCATGCCAACACAGAAACGACCACCACTTGGAAAGGATTAGAATGATTTGAGAGTTACTGTCTCACAGTCTGTTAAATGATGAGTATGGAGAGAGGTGCTTGAAAATTAACTCAATTGAAAGCTTTTCTTGGGTAACTCACACAGTTAGCTAGTTAAATAGCAAAAGCTATAGGTTTAGAGTAAGCTGTTTGAATTTGTCCAAAAGCACTCTGCTAAAATAGCTAATATCATGTTAAGAATTTATTTGGCATATTCCAGCAAAGTTTCTTCTTCAAACCTGAATCAAACACTGGTCCTGAAGACATTGGATACCAAGTTTCAGCCTTTAAAATTTAAGTCCAATAATGAGGTCACCTTTTCTGATCCAGTGAAGTAGATTTTGATGAGGCAGCACTGTCACCACAGCCCTCAGATTATTGAGCATTGATTAGGATACTAGATAATATAACTAACACAATTTACTCCAGATGAAACATCAAGTATGTGGGATTTCAATTTTATTGACT